>OY720638.1:47676608-48064680 GCA_963169105.1 Ceriagrion tenellum | reverse complement strand
GAAGTCACTGTCAAATAAATTTTTAAAAATATATTAAATGTTTGATTTGGAGTGCTTAACTATTCTACTTTTGATTAAAAGTATTAGTTTGAAATTTGTACCTAAATACAGTGAAACCTCTGTTCACGGACACCTCTGACTTACGGACACCTCTGACTTAAGGACAGTATTCAATTCCCCGGCAGAAGGATATGCATTTGTATAAGGATCGAACCTCTAGTATATGGACACTCCCACTAACGGACACGGACACCTTGTTGGGCAAAATTTTTCTCTTATACGGACACCATCTCCATGGATTTTCTGACCCATCTCTCAAAAATGGAACGTTTTTTCCTCTAAAAATAGTGTTTATGATTAGCTGGGGGAAAGAGGACAGTGAAAATGGTCAAACCAGAGAAGATACAAGAATGTGCATGTGGGGGAATGAACGAAAGGGTGTCCTGGAATACATTCTTGGATATGCTAATCCCAAACAAAAGAGTACCTCGGCCAGACACGCATAGGACTCTCGAGCAAGCAGTTGCCTATGAATCGTACGCAGCAGTCTACAGATAACACAACTCGCAGAGGGGGAAGAAACAAAAGGGTGTCCTGGAATGAATTCTTGGAAATGTTAATCCCAAACGAAGGAGCACCTCACGGAGGCCTCGGCCCCGAGGGTAGTGGGACACGGCCACGAAGGAGGCCTCTGTAAGACGCGCGTGGGGTGAGTGCTGTCCTCGAGCAATCGGCTGCCTATGATTCATACGCAGCCAATCACCAGCTGTCTTCTACTGTTGGATGTAGAACTTAAAGGGCTTTCGACAGATCATGCACTTTCAGGACCTTTCGAACCTCTCCAACTCTGCCACCTTGCCGTCACTTGTGCGTTGTGACAGTTCATACTGTTTTCAGTGCTAGGGGGCATCTCGATTTTATTACGCGATGCCGAAGGGTAAAAGTCTTTCCTTACGAGAGAAAGTGCAGGTGTTAGAACATGCGGATAAAGAAAAGAGTGGTGTCCATAAGTTAGCGGTTCATTTTGGTGTAAGACTCAAATCGCTGATATTCTGAAGCAGAAGGAGACCATCATGAAGTTGTGGACGGAAAATCATAATGAAAACGTTAAAAAGGTGATTCCTTCGGGAAACAAATTGGACACTGTTCTCTTCGAAAGGTTCATGAAAGTGAGGGCAAATAATTTGCCGGTCTCCGGACCACTTTTATAAGAAAAAGCGCTTGAAGTTGTAGTGGCACTGGATATAGGGAACTTTAAGGCCTCAAATGGGTGGCTGGAAAAATTCCGTTGAAGACATAATATCGTGTTTAAAGCTTTGTGCGGGGAGGCTGCACAGGTGTGCAAAGAAGGTGCTACAGAGGGGATTGAAAGGTTACCTGTGCTGCTAGAAAACTTTGAACCCAGTGACATCTACAATGCAGATGAAACATGATTGTTTTTTAGAGCCTTACCAAACAAAACCCTGGCCCTAAAATCAGAAAAATGCTCTGGAGGGAAGGAGGGAGGGAAGGAAGGCATCTGGTCTTACTTGGCGCAAACATAAAAGGTGATTTTCTGAGACCGCTGGTGATAGGAAAAGCTGAAAATCCAAGGTGCTTCAAAGGAGTGAGTAAAGATAAACTACCCATTACGTGGAAATCAAACAAGAAGGCTTGGATGGCTATGGAGATAATGACAGAGTGGTTGCAAAAACTCGATAAAAAAATGGGACAGGAAAAAAGAAAGATTTTGCTATTTCTTGACAATGCTCCTTGCCATCCCGATTTAAAGTTTAAAAATATCAAATTAATTTTTTCCCTCCCAACACTACAAGTGTATTATAACCAATGGACTAAGGCATCATTAAAAATTTCAAAGTCCTCCACAGACAGTTCATTTTAAAAAGCATGCTATCTAAAGTTGACCTCGGGCATTCCCAAACTCGTATGGGGAAGTCGATTACTGTTCTTGAGGCAATATTTTGGATTGATCGAGTGATCAAAAACAAAAAGTTCAACCGTGTGCAATTGTTTTGTAATAATCGGGGTTCTGTAAAATTGAATTATCACCAGAGGTGGAAGATGTTACAGATGGCTTGCAGTTAGACATTTTGTTAAATGATGCTGGCGAAAGTGCTGAATATGTGAGGATTGATTCTAATTTGTTGACCGTGGACCACGAGGTTGACATGGAAGAAATTATTGAAAGTATTCTTAATGAAGGGGACGACGAAATCAGTGAAAACGATGACAGTGAGCCTGAGCCTATAGTGGAAAAGATGCTTGTGGTTTCATATGCGTGGTGTGGTACGTTGCATCCAATTGAACTGTTAAAAAAAATTTTCCATTTCAAGAGGCAACAGCGAGGCATTAAGTAGCGTTATTGATGTACAGTTAAATTTTGAAAAATAATTTGTTACAAAAAGAAATAAACAAACCAAAATCAATGATTTCTTTACGCCTAAGTGAGCTATGTAGTTGCATATATACATATTAAAATGTGTAAGTGCTTCGAGAATTTTAAATATATGTGAGTAAATGCATTACGTTACTTTATTATATCCAATTTATTTTTAATTATTCAGAAGTGATATTTGAAATAAAAGGATTTCTTTCAGCTGCCATAAATTCCTACAGTACAATATTTGCGTGGTAGAATAAAGCGTAAAAATGATGTTTTCTTTGGGTCACCTCCAACTTACGGACACCTCTCACTTACGGACACATTTTCTAGGACCGTTACTGTCCGTAAGTGAGAGGTTTCACTGTATATCAATTACATATTTATCACTGGGAAAATCACTGGGAACCTAGTGATAAACCCAGTGAGAGGAGTAAACCCAAGTCAATGGGTAGGAATCCAAAAATCACTGGGTACAGTGACTTGAAAAAGCTGGCCAAATTATCATGAAATACTGTGCTATAACAGCTCTTAGACTTAAAACAGCATATTTGTAAACTCCCCAGTCATAACTATAAATTTAAATCATTGATTTGATGATTGTTTAGGATTTAATCCATAAATATTTGGACACTGGGATAATCACTGGGTACCCAGTGATTGAGACTATAAACTATAAGGTAAATTTTTATTTTTTTTTAAATTTTTTGACATTTTTAAAATTTTCAACAGTAGAACCATGAAGCATCAATTGTTAACTGTCAATTAAAATCAATAATTTGATGATTATTTCTGGGTTTAATCCATGTAGAATTGGTCACTGGGAAAATCACTGTGCACCCAGTGATTCCCCCAGGAAGGGACGTTAACCTATATCACTGGCTAGGAGTCCAAAAATCACTGGGTATAGTGACTTGAAATAACTGGAGATTTTATCATGAAATATTGTGCTATACAGCTCTAAGACTTTAAACAGTATATGTATTTATAAAGCATCGAGTCATAACTATAAATTGAAATTATTAATTTGATGATAATTTACAATTTATTAGATGAAGATTTGGTCACTGGGATAATCACTGGGTATCCAGTCATTGGACTATAAACAGCAAGATAAGATTTTCTTTTAATTTAAACAGTAGAACCATGGAGCATCAATCACAAACCATTCACTAAAATCAATAATTTGATGATTATTCCTGGGTTTAACCTATGTAGAATTGGTCACTGGGAAAATAACTGGGCACCCATTGATACACCCAGTAAGGGAAGTTAACCTAAATCACTGGCTAGAAGTTTAAGACTATTCGGTCGTTAGATATAGGGCAAAATATCAGAGACTGGCATGGTCTTTGTTGCAGATAAAACCCAGAGCATAAAAATTTGAATAGGAAGGAGTGGCAGTGATATAAGAAAAATATCAGCAGGGAGTCCCCGTTACTCCCTTACATTCAAATTGATGTTGCTAATATTGACATTCATTTTTCCGTTGGGCCACCAATCGGAAGTCCGCATGCTCGCCTCCACCATCTTCCTCCACCTTTTCTACTACCTCAAGAGAGAGAGAGAGATAGAGGGAGAGCAGTTGTTTGCAGTATTTATGATGTTCGGCCAGATACGATAACAAGTTTGCGACGGGAAGATACAGATCATCAACCATAATGAATTCCGACCTTTAAAGTGGAATTGCGGAAGAAAGATCGTGTGTACTTCTTTCCCACAAAGAAGTTTTCAGAGGACGGGAGTGAGGAGATGTTCTCAGTGCATATGTTACGATTTGCTGAGAAGTACATAAAGAGTTTTTTCCTCCTCATTCCAGTTATAAGTACACATCTCAGTTGCCAATCCCCCATCTCAACGAGGGTTTTTGTTATTGTGGCTGTTGTAGCTGAAATGTGTCATTTTTGAGCCTGTTTGTTAAATCGAGAACCTGTTACGGCTTGTTAACACGATGCATGTCGCCAATCCCAATTCACTCGGAAAGTCACTGTCAGTCACTGGAAAACCACCATCAAAATCACTAAAGTCACTGGCAGAGACACTGATTAGCCACTGGCCATGTCACTTAGTCACTGGGAAAGTCACTGTCCCATTTCACGTGGAAAGTCACTGAGTAGTCACTGTCAGTCAATGAAAAATCACTGCCTAAATCACTCCCAAAGGGTAGACGAGGAGTATTGAGATGACGGATGTTCCTACACTTTAATTAATTAAACCCGTTAATTAATTAAAACCCGGCGATTGCAAACCTCTTCATGGAGGATTTTGAAGAAAAGGCTCTGAAATTGGCTGCACTTCGACCGAGGTATTTTTGCCAGTACGTGGACGACACTTTCGTCATTTGGCAACATGGACGGAACACACTGGATGATTTTTTGAGTCACATGAACCAGCAACATCCGAACATCAAATTTACTATGGAGGAGGAAAATAACAACTGCATTCCTTTTCTTGACATTCTAATTCAAAGGAAACCTGATGGGACCCTTGGGCGTAGTGTGTATAGAAAACCTACTCACACTAACCTTTGCCTCAACGGGAAAAGCCACCACCATCCCTCCCAAAAGCAGGGCGTCTTGACCACCTTGATGCACAGGGCCAAAATGGTAGCTGACGCAGAAAATCTTTCCACTGAATTGAAACATTTAAAAACTACATTCAAACTTAACGGGTACAGTGACAGAGATTTTCGCTTGGCCTTGGAAAGAACCATGAGACCCCCTAAACAAATGAAAGAAGATCACGAAAAGCCGTTAGGAAGAGCCTGCATTCCCTATGTTTCCACCATCTCGGGGAAAATAGGAAGAATTTTACATAGGCACAACCTACAGGTGATCCAAAGACCTCCAAAGAAAATTTGAGATGGGCTCGTAAGAGTTAAGGACGAACTTGGCCTCAGAGTGCCTGGAGTGTATAACATCCCTTGTGAGTGTGGCCTTGCCTACGTTGGAGAGACATCACGTACGGTAGAAGCCAGAATTACGGAGCACAGGAGGCACATAAGACTTTTTCAACCCGAAAAATCGGCCTTAGCTGGACATAGCCTCGATATGGCGCACTCCATCAATTTTAACGGCGCCAAAATCCTATGCCGATCTTATGGATACTGGGATCGATTAGTAAAAGAGGCAATAGAAATACGTCTCGAGGAGAAAAAGCTTAACCGAGATTCTGGGCCGAGCATCAGCCAAATATGGAGTCCGTTGGTTGATAAAATACAACGGTCGCGGATAAAACTCAAATTCCAACCGCCCTGAGCCAAATTTGAATCGGCTGGTCAACAATGGGCCTCAACCGTCCATTGGCTATCTTAGTATAAAAACCCGGCGTGAACCAAACTCGGCAGTCAGTCTTAGCCCTGATGACGATGAGTGAGTTTCTCATCGAAACGTTGGCCTTAAACAGCCTTACCCGGTGCCAAACCCGAGAAATATTTATCTATAGTATTCGCCGGGAAAGCCTACGATCTTTTAGGATTGTTTATGTTGTGTACATAGTTTAAACATAAGAGAATACATATGTATACTTGGCTAGGGGGCGATTGTAAAAGCATGATAGATTTGATTGTGTATGACGAGGGATTGAGGGAGTTATTGCTGGACATGAGAGTGATGAGGGCTGCTGAATGTGGAAAAGAGCACTATTTGGTACTCTCCAAAATGAATCTGGGCAGAAAGTGGGTGCCAAGAAAGCGCGTAAGCAGTTGAAAGTAGAAGTGGAGAGGTTGGTAGGCAGCGAGGTAAGAATGCAGTATGGTTGCATGCTTGAGGACACTCTATCCTTGAAGCAGAGAGAATGGGACGAGTATATCAGAAACGAGAATGTGAATGATGCATTGGAGTAATCGTAGAATGTGCTGAAAGTATATGTGGAAAAGGAGCTGTAGGAAGAATGAAAGGTGATGCTTGGTGGAATGAAGAAGTGGATATTGCAGTCAGGGAAAAGAAAAAGGCATACAAGAATATGATTGCTTTCAAATCTGAGGGAAAGCGAGTGCGTCATCAAATCAGGGTCAATTTGGACCAATTCTGGTCAAAGTGTAGGAACATCCGTCATCTCAATACTCCTCGTCTACCCTTTGGGAGTGATTTAGGCAGTGATTTTTCATTGACTGACAGTGACTACTCAGTGACTTTCCACGTGAAATGGGACAGTGACTTTCCCAGTGACTAAGTGACATGGCCAGTGGCTAATCAGTGTCTCTGCCAGTGACTTTAGTGATTTTGATGGTGGTTTTCCAGTGACTGACAGTGACTTTCCGAGTGAATTGGGATTGGCGACATGCATCGTGTTAACAAGCCGTAACAGGTTCTCGATTTAACAAACAGGCTCAAAAATGACACATTTCAGCTACAACAGCCACAATAACAAAAACCCTCGTTGAGATGGGGGATTGGCAACTGAGATGTGTACTTATAACTGGAATGAGGAGGAAAAAACTCTTTATGTACTTCTCAGCAAATCGTAACATATGCACTGAGAACATCTCCTCACTCCCGTCCTCTGAAAACTTCTTTGTGGGAAAGAAGTACACACGATCTTTCTTCCGCAATTCCACTTTAAAGGTCGGAATTCATTATGGTTGATGATCTGTATCTTCCCGTCGCAAACTTGTTATCGTATCTGGCCGAACATCATAAATACTGCAAACAACTGCTCTCCCTCTATCTCTCTCTCTCTCTTGAGGTAGTAGAAAAGGTGGAGGAAGATGGTGGAGGCGAGCATGCGGACTTCCGATTGGTGGCCCAACGGAAAAATGAATGTCAATATTAGCAACATCAATTTGAATGTAAGGGAGTAACGGGGACTCCCTGCTGATATTTTTCTTATATCACTGCCACTCCTTCCTATTCAAATTTTTATGCTCTGGGTTTTATCTGCAACAAAGACCATGCCAGTCTCTGATATTTTGCCCTATATCTAACGACCGAATAGTCTTAAACTTCTAGCCAGTGATTTAGGTTAACTTCCCTTACTGGGTGTATCAATGGGTGCCCAGTTATTTTCCCAGTGACCAATTCTACATAGGTTAAACCCAGGAATAATCATCAAATTATTGATTTTAGTGAATGGTTTGTGATTGATGCTCCATGGTTCTACTGTTTAAATTAAAAGAAAATCTTATCTTGCTGTTTATAGTCCAATGACTGGATACCCAGTGATTATCCCAGTGACCAAATCTTCATCTAATAAATTGTAAATTATCATCAAATTAATAATTTCAATTTATAGTTATGACTCGATGCTTTATAAATACATATACTGTTTAAAGTCTTAGAGCTGTATAGCACAATATTTCATGATAAAATCTCCAGTTATTTCAAGTCACTATACCCAGTGATTTTTGGACTCCTAGCCAGTGATATAGGTTAACGTCCCTTCCTGGGGGAATCACTGGGTGCACAGTGATTTTCCCAGTGACCAATTCTACATGGATTAAACCCAGAAATAATCATCAAATTATTGATTTTAATTGACAGTTAACAATTGATGCTTCATGGTTCTACTGTTGAAAATTTTAAAAATGTCAAAAAATTTAAAAAAAAATAAAAATTTACCTTATAGTTTATAGTCTCAATCACTGGGTACCCAGTGATTATCCCAGTGTCCAAATATTTATGGATTAAATCCTAAACAATCATCAAATCAATGATTTAAATTTATAGTTATGACTGGGGAGTTTACAAATATGCTGTTTTAAGTCTAAGAGCTGTTATAGCACAGTATTTCATGATAATTTGGCCAGCTTTTTCAAGTCACTGTACCCAGTGATTTTTGGATTCCTACCCATTGACTTGGGTTTACTCCTCTCACTGGGTTTATCACTAGGTTCCCAGTGATTTTCCCAGTGATAAATATGTAATTGATATACAGTGAAACCTCTCACTTACGGACAGTAACGGTCCTAGAAAATGTGTCCGTAAGTGAGAGGTGTCCGTAAGTTGGAGGTGACCCAAAGAAAACATCATTTTTACGCTTTATTCTACCACGCAAATATTGTACTGTAGGAATTTATGGCAGCTGAAAGAAATCCTTTTATTTCAAATATCACTTCTGAATAATTAAAAATAAATTGGATATAATAAAGTAACGTAATGCATTTACTCACATATATTTAAAATTCTCGAAGCACTTACACATTTTAATATGTATATATGCAACTACATAGCTCACTTAGGCGTAAAGAAATCATTGATTTTGGTTTGTTTATTTCTTTTTGTAACAAATTATTTTTCAAAATTTAACTGTACATCAATAACGCTACTTAATGCCTCGCTGTTGCCTCTTGAAATGGAAAATTTTTTTTAACAGTTCAATTGGATGCAACGTACCACACCACGCATATGAAACCACAAGCATCTTTTCCACTATAGGCTCAGGCTCACTGTCATCGTTTTCACTGATTTCGTCGTCCCCTTCATTAAGAATACTTTCAATAATTTCTTCCATGTCAACCTCGTGGTCCACGGTCAACAAATTAGAATCAATCCTCACATATTCAGCACTTTCGCCAGCATCATTTAACAAAATGTCTAACTGCAAGCCATCTGTAACATCTTCCACCTCTGGTGATAATTCAATTTTACAGAACCCCGATTATTACAAAACAATTGCACACGGTTGAACTTTTTGTTTTTGATCACTCGATCAATCCAAAATATTGCCTCAAGAACAGTAATCGACTTCCCCATACGAGTTTGGGAATGCCCGAGGTCAACTTTAGATAGCATGCTTTTTAAAATGAACTGTCTGTGGAGGACTTTGAAATTTTTAATGATGCCTTAGTCCATTGGTTATAATACACTTGTAGTGTTGGGAGGGAAAAAATTAATTTGATATTTTTAAACTTTAAATCGGGATGGCAAGGAGCATTGTCAAGAAATAGCAAAATCTTTCTTTTTTCCTGTCCCATTTTTTTATCGAGTTTTTGCAACCACTCTGTCATTATCTCCATAGCCATCCAAGCCTTCTTGTTTGATTTCCACGTAATGGGTAGTTTATCTTTACTCACTCCTTTGAAGCACCTTGGATTTTCAGCTTTTCCTATCACCAGCGGTCTCAGAAAATCACCTTTTATGTTTGCGCCAAGTAAGACCAGATGCCTTCCCTCCCTCCCTCCTTCCCTCCAGAGCATTTTTCTGATTTTAGGGCCAGGGTTTTGTTTGGTAAGGCTCTAAAAAACAATCATGTTTCATCTGCATTGTAGATGTCACTGGGTTCAAAGTTTTCTAGCAGCACAGGTAACCTTTCAATCCCCTCTGTAGCACCTTCTTTGCACACCTGTGCAGCCTCCCCGCACAAAGCTTTAAACACGATATTATGTCTTCAACGGAATTTTTCCAGCCACCCATTTGAGGCCTTAAAGTTCCCTATATCCAGTGCCACTACAACTTCAAGCGCTTTTTCTTATAAAAGTGGTCCGGAGACCGGCAAATTATTTGCCCTCACTTTCATGAACCTTTCGAAGAGAACAGTGTCCAATTTGTTTCCCGAAGGAATCACCTTTTTAACGTTTTCATTATGATTTTCCGTCCACAACTTCATGATGGTCTCCTTCTGCTTCAGAATATCAGCGATTTGAGTCTTACACCAAAATGAACCGCTAACTTATGGACACCACTCTTTTCTTTATCCGCATGTTCTAACACCTGCACTTTCTCTCGTAAGGAAAGACTTTTACCCTTCGGCATCGCGTAATAAAATCGAGATGCCCCCTAGCACTGAAAACAGTATGAACTGTCACAACGCACAAGTGACGGCAAGGTGGCAGAGTTGGAGAGGTTCGAAAGGTCCTGAAAGTGCATGATCTGTCGAAAGCCCTTTAAGTTCTACATCCAACAGTAGAAGACAGCTGGTGATTGGCTGCGTATGAATCATAGGCAGCCGATTGCTCGAGGACAGCACTCACCCCACGCGCGTCTTACAGAGGCCTCCTTCGTGGCCGTGTCCCACTACCCTCGGGGCCGAGGCCTCCGTGAGGTGCTCCTTCGTTTGGGATTAACATTTCCAAGAATTCATTCCAGGACACCCTTTTGTTTCTTCCCCCTCTGCGAGTTGTGTTATCTGTAGACTGCTGCGTACGATTCATAGGCAACTGCTTGCTCGAGAGTCCTATGCGTGTCTGGCCGAGGTACTCTTTTGTTTGGGATTAGCATATCCAAGAATGTATTCCAGGACACCCTTTCGTTCATTCCCCCACATGCACATTCTTGTATCTTCTCTGGTTTGACCATTTTCACTGTCCTCTTTCCCCCAGCTAATCATAAACACTATTTTTAGAGGAAAAAACGTTCCATTTTTGAGAGATGGGTCAGAAAATCCATGGAGATGGTGTCCGTATAAGAGAAAAATTTTGCCCAACAAGGTGTCCGTGTCCGTTAGTGGGAGTGTCCATATACTAGAGGTTCGATCCTTATACAAATGCATATCCTTCTGCCGGGGAATTGAATACTGTCCTTAAGTCAGAGGTGTCCGTAAGTCAGAGGTGTCCGTGAACAGAGGTTTCACTGTATTTAGGTACAAATTTCAAACTAATACTTTTAATCAAAAGTAGAATAGTTAAGCACTCCAAATCAAACATTTAATATATTTTTAAAAATTTATTTGACAGTGACTTCCCAGTGACATACCCAGTGATTTGGTTTGAAAATCCAGAATCACTGGCCAAGTCACTGTCTAAGGCACAGCCTGAGTAACTGTTTATTTTTGCCAGGGCATACTAAGGCATGTGAGATTTTCAGAAATTTACAGAAATAAAAAGAATGAATGCAAAGTCGTTGTGAACGAGAGCAAGGAAATAATTTGTGAGGATGAAGCTAGCAAGATGCTGAGCGATTTTGAAGGCAATAAAAAGCTGTTTTGGAAGTGGTTAAGAAGGGCTAAGATTGGTGAAGGCAGAGGAATAAATTCGGTAAAGAACAAAAGTGGAGAAATCATGTGGGGTGAGAGCTATATCAGGGTCTGCTGGAGGGAGTATTTTGAATGTGGGTTAGATGCTCCAGTTACGGACATATATGAAAGAATTGTGCTTTGTTGGTTTGGCCATGTTGAGACAATGGATGAGAGTCGAATAATGAAATATATATAAGAGTGAAATAAATGGTGCGAGAGGTAGAGGTAGGCCGAAAAAGTTGTGGTTGAGGAAATTCTTAGGAGGAATATTAGGAGTCTTAAAAACAGGAGGGTGTGTATGAGGCAGTGTATGGGAGTAAATGAGGCTCAAGAGGTTTGCAAGGGTAGGTCAGTATGGAGGAAGTTATTGAAGCAGAGTTAGGTGTTCAAATATGTATTATGAATGAAACATTGTGACTGTGCCCACCCTGGAAGGTAACAGCATGGTTGGAATGTATTTATGTATTTGTAAAAGTTTGGTGCTGTTAAAAGATCGTAGGCTTTCCCGGCGAATACTATAGATAAATATTTCTCGGGTTTGGCACCGGGTAAGGCTGTTTAAGGCCAAGTAAGGCTGACCTGTCAGTCTTAGCCCTGATGACGATGAGTGAGTTTCTCATCGAAACGTTGGCCTTAAACAGCCTTACGCGGTGCCAAACCCGAGAAATATTTATCTTTGGTGCTGTTGTTTCACACTTCTGCCATCACTTTTCTGCTTAGATTGGACTTCATTTAAAGCAGTTTGTCATCAGATTATATTTTATTAGAGTCATGGTGCATTTACTGCTGATGAGTCCTTGAGGAACTTAGTCCATTTTGCTAGCCATCCTAATGGTCATTACCTGTGTAGTAACTTACAGAACTTTGTAAAACTCAATTTAATGACTTATTATCAACGATACAAAAAGATACATTTTTGTACATCAGGCATGGCTTCTAGTACCCACCGATAGCATTCCGGAAGTGATGCTTGTTCCCAAAAATGACGATCAAAAACATACGCAAACAAAAGAACATCAATATATCACAATAACCCCCACACATATTTCCCAAAAAAATATAGAAACACTAAACAAGCATACATCATATAACACTGAACAAAACTTTCTCAGCACCTATCATTTATTCACAAATTTAGCCTTTCAGGTGCTTTTCTTATTTTTTTCGGTCTTTCTTTTGCTTGTATCTGCTTACCTTCTTCCAAACCTTGGTCTCCCGGCCCGGTGATGGGAGAATGTAAGCCATCATTTGCAGCCCTACTCTCCTCCTGTGGTGGCTCGTCCACCCCCTGATCTGTTCAATTTGGGCTAGGCAGAGGTTCTTCCCGCACCCCACTTGAAAAACTCCCTGTGGAGCCCCCAGAGTAATGCCTACACTCTGCACTTCCCAACTCCTCACATTGGCTGTTATAAAAACTACCAACTGGAATTATTTGGTCATTGTGCCTAATCCATAGCTGACCACTATCTAAAATCCTACAGCGGTAATTCCTTTTTCCGAAAACTGTTTCTATCTCCCCCTTCTTCCAAATATTTTTATTGGGGGGAGTAAAATCCCAGACATATACTTGCTCACCCAACTCAAACTGGTATTCCCTCTTTCCATTAAAACCATTAACCTGCCTACTATTTGATTCCTGTCTCTTGTCTTTACTCGCATGGATCAAATCCAGTCTAGTTTTGGGGTTTCTGCGTAGTTGGGGACTTCCCTGTGGTACAATGGGGTGTAGTTCTATACAAAATCAAATACCTTGCCTTAAGAGCATTCCACTTGCATCCCTTATTTGCTGGGTCCCCCAATAATTTCTTTAACCCTGCCTTAAATGACCGGACTGCATTTTCTGCTGCCCCATTTGTAGCTGGATGGAAAGGTGGAGATGTGGAATGGACTATTTCATTATTAATACAGAATTCCTTGAATTCCTTTGAAATAAATTGCCTCCCATTGTCACTTACAATTTGGTTTGGCAACCCATACCTGGCAAAGGTTTCCCTCAAAGCTGCGAGGACCCACTCTGTCTGCTTTCCCTTTCACCTACAACACCTCTACCCATTTGCTATATGCATCGGTTATTAAGAAAAATACTTTTCCCCAAACAGGGCCCAAAAAGTCAAAATGAATCCTGTGAAAAACTCCCTTTGCTTCTGGCCATTTCACTAACTTTGCCTTGGGAGGGTCTGAGCGATTCATAAGACATGAGTGGCAAAATCTAGTTAGTTCCTCCAACTCTTTGTGCAAATGTGGCCACCACATGTAACTCCTAGCCAAAGCTTTCATCTTAGAGGCCCCCATGAGAGGCATGAACCTCCCTCTACATTGCCCCTCTCAGTGATTTAGGTATCACTACTCTGTGGCCCCACATCAAAATACCTTCAACATCTGATTCCATCTTTCTATTCTCAAATGGCATTAAATTGCCTTCAACATTTTCAGGCCATCCCTGTACCATATACCTGAACACTGCCCGAACTGACTAGGGTCTCTGCCCGAATATCTTTCGCACTAATGGGAATAGATGTTTCTATGAAATGGAAGCTGCTCTCCTGCTCCTCCTCTTCACTCTCTTCAGAGTGAGTTAGAGGCAACCGGGACAGCCCGTCTGCCACTCCATTGTCTTCACCTTTGACATACTTGAACACATAGTCAAACCCTGATATATACGCTGCCCACCTTTGCAATCTACCAGCCGCCATCAAAGGTATTCCCTTACTTTCTCCAAATAATGTCGTCAGGGCTTTATGGTCAGTCATAAGCACAAATTTATTTCCCATTAAATATTGATATATCCTTTTGACTCCCCAATACACAGCTAAAGTCTCCCTATGCACCACTGAATAGTTCCTTTCAGCTTGGGATAGCCTACGGGAAACATAACAAATTGGTCTGGACACACCATTTGGACCAACTTGCATCAGAGCTACCCCCAATCCTTCCTGGGAAGAATCACATTATCCTAAGAGGCATCTTTGGGTTATAATGGGCCAAGACTTCCTTTGAAGCCAAGGTCGCTTTAGCCTTCATAAATGCATCCTCACACTTGTTTCCCCATGAAAATTTCATTTCTTTTCTTAATAGATCATGCAGTGGGGACAATAGCACAGATAATTTTGGAATAAACCTCCCATAGTACGTTACCATTCCCAGAAATGCCGTACCTCCTTCTGCCATTGTGGTCTGGGTGTCTCAGAAATGGCCCTAACCTTATCTGGATCCCTAGCCAGACCAGTCCTGCTTATAATATGCCCCAAATATTTAATTTGCAGCTGAAAAAAAGAATATTTATTTAAGTGTAACTGGAATTTAACAGGAAACGGAAACAAGTTCCTGCTCCCCTGAGCCTCTCAAATACTGATCTCAAATTCCTGAGATGTTCCCCTTAGGTAGCCCCTTGACCAGGCAATTGTCAACAAAATATATCGCCCCAGGCACTCCTTGCAAAACTTTCTCCACTTCCCTTTGGAATAATGCACAGGCTGGTTTAATACCATAGGGTAACCTATTTACTTCAAATACTCCTAAATGTGTGCTCCATGCCAACAACTTCTTGGATTTGTCGGACACTACCAATTGATTATACACATTCCTAAAATCAAATTTTGTGAAATACCACCCTGGAGAGCTGAAAACAACTGTTCAATGAGGGGTTATGGATGCTGTACATCCCTGAGGTACCTATTTAAGGTGGTTTTATAATCCCCACACAATCTTCACCCTCAATTTTCCTTTCTCACAACTACCAAAGGCATACCATTCTGACCTGTCTACTTTGGTGATTACTCCTTCCTTTTCTAGCCCGGCAATTTCCTGCTCCACTGCCTTCCTAAAGGCAAAAGGCACTGGACGCAGTTTGCAGAAGATGGGCTTTGCACTCTCCTCCACCTCCAGGTCGACCAATGTTGTGGAACAGGTTCCAAGCTTCGACTTTAAAAGATCCTGAAATTCGAACAAAAGACATTTCAAATCATAATTGGGCACTTTTTCAAACAGTAATTGATTCACATTAAAAGTCAATAAGTTGAATGATTTTAGCAAGTGTCTCCCCAACAAAGGGTTGGTTCCTCCTTTTACAATAAGGAAATTACATTTAACTAGCTCATTCTCATTATTATCTCTTGTAACATTGCATTTCACCTCCCCAATGGGAGTAATTAACCCTCCATCATAAGTTCTTAAGTTTATACTTGTGGGACGCACTTCCACATTCGGTAACATTTCTTTGAACAAGGCTTTTTTTATTTTTTTATTTATTTTATTTTTATTTATTTTCACTGCCCCGAATACAGCACATTAGGCCATTTTACGTCGGGTGACCAACAGTAACAACGGACGAGACACAGGGCTTCAGGGATTATTGACAGACCACTGCCTGTATCAATTTCAAACTCAAAATCTACCCCTTCAACCTGAAGCCTCACCAACCATGGCTGAACTCCCCCCTTGGGCTTGAGATTAAACAACGTCACCTCCTCACTCTCATTAAGCTTGTTTACCCGAACACTTTTTGCCTTGCATAACACTGCAAGGTGCTCCACCTTATTGCAAATTTTACACTTGTACTCCCTGTACTTGCAGCAACTGAACTTGTGATCGGCTTTGCCACATGCAAAACACTTGGGGACTGGCTTCATTCCTCGCCCTTTTTTCTCCTTTCTATCACCTACACTTTCAGCCCCACACTGACCCATGCCTTCAGCCCTGTCTGCTTGGCATCGCGGACCTGGACCAGATGTTGCAAGGAACTTGTGAACTCCTTGGACGGTGCTCTCCCTCAAGCTGGCTTCTCTCTTCAGCGTGATTTCCACTATGTCTGCCAGCTTAATTGTAGGGCTCGCCTCACAGAGCCTATCCAATATGGGCCCCTATTTAAGCCCCGTGACAAACTTGTACCAGACTTTGTTGTCTAGCTGCTGTCCAAACTTGCACAAAAACACAGCATTCTTCACCCTTGCGAAACAGTTGCTTATCGATTCGTCGGTAGCTTGTTTTGAATCATAAAAGATCACCCGCTGCCTGAAAATACTCACTTGCGGGGAGAAAAACTTAGCTAAGTTTGCGCTAAGGTCTTTGTATGACAATGCGCTCGGTAATGTCGGGTCACAAATGTCCCGCAACGTGGTGTAGGCCTTTTGTCTGATAACCATTTAAAGTACCGCTACTTTTCTATCACCATCAATACCGTTAGCAATGATGTATTGGTCCAAATGCTCCTTGTACATGGACCAATCTTCCCCTGCCTGAAACTCGCAGATTGCGCCTGTTGAGCCCATCATGGTGACCGCCGTGGCCATTCTTTATGAAACTCGCACAAACAACTCTTTCACAACTCACTAGAAATTGAAGTTTAATCCTCGTTGCCATTTGATCTGTAGTAACTTACAGAACTTGGTTTAACTCAATTTAGTGACTTAATATCAACGATACAGAAAGATACATTTTTGTACATCAGGCATGGGTTTTAGCACCCGCCGATAGCATCCCGAAAGTGACGCTTGTTCCCAAAAATGACGATCAAAAACATACACAAACAAAAGAACATCAATATATCACAACCTGCATCTTAATAAGTTCATGGAGAGATCAATGTTCTCTTTTTTACTATAGAGTGTGAAAACATAAGGTGATTACTGTCATGTTTTCCCCACACTACTATGGCGGATTAAATAATCTGGCCTTGATACAAACAGATTTATTTCCACGACTCAAACGTACACATACAACGCACAGTCCACATGGCCTCAACAACCCGTGGATGAGCCCATCCATGCCACCTTGTGTGGCAGCCTTGAAATTAACAGAAACAAATTATTCACACAATGCAATACATCACATTCCTCCCCTGTTAAGATTCCAATTCCCCCCATCTGCTCAGCATTACATATCAAGGCGCAGAGGAGCCTTAGTTTGCCGAGAGGAGCGACGAAGTTCACAGGAGGTTGAATCCTGAGGTTGGTTCATATGGGCATTCTCCGGATCTTGAGCTGGGGTATGGACAGGAACACGTGGACAAGGGCTTGCCGGCAAGGAAGGTGTATGGGATGCCAACAGGGAAGTGGATGAGTCCAATCGGGATCTAGCTGGTGCTGGTGATGGCAAACATAAGGTTTCATTAAGTTTAGCAGGTACATGGGGTTATGGCAAGCGTTTTATTTGGTTCATGTGGATGAGTCGGACTTCATGTCCAATGTTGATCTCATACAACACTTGGCTAATCCTTCTCCTAATGGTCCCATGAACAGGCAAACTATTTGGCTTTATTCTTACCAGCACTATTTCCTCTGGCATATATTCTGAATATTCATGATTATGAATAAGGGGGAAGGTTGACTTAGGTTTGATTAAGGAGAGGAGAGTACGGGGCTTAAACTTTAACATCAAATCTGAGGGACTAAAACCACCCGTGGAAAGGGGAGTGGTGCAGTATGCAAAAAGTATTTTGTTAAGAACTTCTTGAATGCCTTTGTGACCTAAGGTACCCAAGCATAGTTCTTTTTTGAGGGTTTTCTTAATTGTTTGCACTGCCCGCTCAGCAATGCCATTAGATTGAGGGTAATAGGCAGGTGCCTTTGTAACAATAATACTTTTTGGCATGCAAAAATCACTAAAATAACTTGAGTCAAATGGAAGGCCATTGTCAGTCACAATCTGTGAAGGGAAGCCAAAGGTGCTGAACAACGTACTCAAATTTTCACACACTTTGTAGGCATCTACAACTATCAACAATAATAAGAAAATATTTCTGATCCATGACAAAGAAATCTAAATGCACTCTGCACCAAACATCAGCCTTAGGCCAGGCTGCATTTGCTGAACAGTCTGGCCTGAAATTTACAAGTTGGCATTGTTCACAGTTACGTACCACATCTTCAATATCTCTATTCATATTTGCCCACCAACACACAGAGCGAGCTAATGCTTTCATTCTTACTATACCAGGATGAGAATCATGCAACAGTTTTAATATAGGTTCCTGAAGGACTTTAGGAATAATTACCCTGTTACCCATTAGAAGGCAGCCATTTTCCACTGAAATCTCATACCTCTGGCGGAAAAATCGAACAATGGCGTGGTCAGTAATATAATTTGGCCAGCCTTGCTTAGTAAAATCCATGACCTTACTCAGCACAACATCATTGGTGGTTTCTGCAGCTACTTCACTGTAAGTTAAGGGAAAATCATTGGGAAGCACACTTAAAACATTTTCCACATTGTCTTCTGAGGCAATTGGCAGTCGAGATAGGGCATCAGCAGGGCACATCAAGGCAGACTTGCGATATTCAATTTTATACTGATAAGCTGCCAGAACAATCGACCACCTTTGGAGTCGTGCTGCAGCCACTGTTGGGATTCCTTCATCAGGTGCAAATATATGACGGAGGGGTTGGTGGTCACTGATTAATGTGAACTTTTGGCCATACAAGTACTTGTGAAACTTTTTAACAGCGAAAATCAAGGCCAATGCCTCTCTATCCAACTGAGAATAATTTTGCTGAGCTGCAGTAAGGGTACTTGACACAAACAGAACAGGTTTCTCTACACCATCAATCATATGGCTGAGAACTGCCCCTACCCCATAACACGAAGCATCTGCTGAAACCAGAATGGGAAGCTTAGGGTCATAGTGTATCAACAAGGAATGTCCCAGGAGCAGTTTTTTACACTCTTCAAAAACATGGTTGCACTCATCCGACCATTCCCAAGTGGCATTTTTCTTTGTCAAGTTATACAGAGGTTTTATTAGACTAGAGAGGTTAGGTAAAAATCTGTGATAAAAGTTCACCATCCCTACGAAGGACCTTAGTTGGGTGACATCTCTTGGAGGTTTTGCCTTCACAATGGCATCCATTTTATGTGCCATTGGGCGAACTCCCTGTGCATTAATAGTGTGGCCAAGATAGTCCACAGATTCAGCAAGCCACTTACATTTGGACATATTCACTTTAACATTGTATTCATTAAGTCTAGTTAATACCATTTCTACCCTTTTTTACAATCATGGACATCTTTCCCAGAGATCAATAAGTCATCCAGGTAGCACACCACCATTGGTAAACCCTTCAGAATCTCTTGCATTGGAATATACCAGGTGCACTAGAAACACCAAAAGGAAGGCGGGTAAATTGAAACAAACCATAATCAGTGTTAATAGTGAGGTATTGTTGGGATTCTGAGCCCACCCCTAGTTGCAAATATGCGTTTTGGAGGTCTAAGGTAACAAAGACAGTGCCTCCAGCTAGGGATGCAAAGACATCCTCTAGTTTTGGCAAGGGGTAAAAGTCAGTAACCAGGACTTTATTTAAGGTTACTTTAAAGTCCACACACAGTCGTATCCCACCACCTTGCTTTGGCACATACAGGATGGGAGAGGCCCAGTCTGAATGGCAAACACGTCTAAGTACCCCAGTTAGCACCATTTCTTCCAGCTGCTTCTGAACCTCAGCTTTCAATGCAAATGGCACAGAATAAGGCCTGTGGAATATTGGAATGGCCCCTTCTTTCACTACCATATTTGCATTAAAATGGTTGATTACATCAGATTTCTTACTACTAAACACATTAGGATACCTGGAAATATACCTCGATATTATGCTATCATCACTTAGTACCGACTTGTGCACAGTACCTTGAGGAGTAGGGTTAGATTCAAATTGAAAAATTGGCAAGCCTCTCCCAGCATCACCACATTCCTTCCCCTCATCAAAACTTTTATGAAATACATTTTTCCACCCAGGATACAAGGAATCAAGCCATGGGCGGCCCAAAAGAGGCTTAACTTTCCCTTTTGATGAGACCACTATTAGTTCGAGTTTACACCCTTCAGTTTTTACCTTACATGGGCTGGTTACATAGACTTCAATTTTCCCAATGACACATATTTCGTCCCGTCACTGATTTTAAGGCCAGAATACATTTTGAGAGGAAAACATTTTTGAAAAACCTCTGATATGTTTCTTCCGAGATCAGGGAGACACTAGCCCCACTGTCAACTTCAAAGGCCAACCGAATACCATTTACCATGATGTTAAAAATAACAGGGGGACTGCCCAACACAGAGCATACTGTGGGCAAGTAAAAACAATTTACAGTGGCCCCTGAGTTACTTTGAATACTGAATTCTGACCTTGAGCCCCAGGACAGAGAGAGTTGCGACTTATCTTCCTGCCATTCGTCGACATACACCTCCTGGACATTTGCACTCCGACACATTTTAGAAGTGTGTCCCCTTTGGTGGCATCGGAAGCATTCCCAGTCACGGGCCGGGCAAAACCCCTCGCGATGGACTCGTCCACACCGTTGACAGGATCCGCCTCGAGGTCCGTTGCTCGGCCGGTTGTTCCACTGTCTCGGTCCCCGTTGAGCAGGTATAATTTCTCTTGTTTGCGGGGCGACATCTTGATGAACCCTGTAATGATGATCCGGGGGAGCCACTTTTCTCCGAACAGCATCCACTTTGGCCCGCAGTTTCGCTGACTCGAAAAAGGAATTCCTCTGAGCTAATTCTACATCTGCGGCAATCGTACACGCCTTCTCAAAGGTCAGCTGGCTCTCAAGCAAAAGCCTTTGCCTAATAACGGTGGATTCCAAGCCGCAGACAAGCCTATCCCGGAGAGCGTCATTTAAAAAATCACCAAAATCACAAAATTCGGCAAGTTTTTTCAAAGCTATTACAAACTCTTAACACTCTCTCCCGACTCCTGAGAACGGGAATAAAAATTATATCGTTCCGATATTGTAAGCTGTTTTGGAGCGTAGTGTGATTTTAGCGCCGACAACAAAATTGGAAAAGACTGCTCGGTTGGCTTTTTCGGAAACAGAATATTCTTTAAAAGAGTATAGGTCGATGCTCCACAAAATGTGATGAACAACGGAACTTGCACGTTTGATTCCATTATACCGTTGAGCAAGAAAAACTGCTCAAATCGCTCCGCATAAGAGGAAAATTCTTATTTTTCCAGATTGAAGGCGTCCATATGCCCAATAAGCGATTTTGACACCAAGGGCGTCGCCATGTTATTGGAAGCACCAATCAATATGCGAATCCCATCCTCGTCGCCAACTGTCACGTCTTCCCGACACTACTATGGCGGATCAAATAATCAGGCCTTGATACAAACAGATTTATTTCCACGACTCAAACGTACACATACAACGCACAGGCCGCATGGCCTCAACAACCCGTGGATGAACCCATCCACGCCACCTTGTGTGGCAACCTTGAACTTAACAGAAACAAGTTATTCACACAATGCAATACATCACAATTACTAACCCAGATTCGCTAACCATATCCCATGCAAGTTGTTGTCTCACTCTGGGATCCACATCTAAAATAAATGCGCTTTTCTACTGGTATTGTGTTGATACTATATCACACAGATGTATTTTCTGAAGGAAGGCTCGTTTACCTGCTCTGACAAGAATAAAGCGAACTTGCAGCATGAGAGTGGTGTGTGTGAGCTTTTTGCAGCATTCTATAGCTAATTGTTGTTACTTCTTATGTCTTCTCTGCCTCATAATGGGTTTGAAAAGCATATTTAGTGATTGCACCAACTAGAACACTCCTATGAAATGATGGTGGAAGTAAGGATTTTTGTGTCACCCAATTTTACAATGGCAGTGAACACTTAAGAATATTTTTCATCATATGCTTATGCTCACCATTACTGTAACACCTAAATAAACACCAAATACATCATTTCTGGCATCTTTTGGCTTAGCCTTGCTGAGGCTGTAACGCCCATAAATTCATGACTCCATGTAACTGGATACCAATAACTGTACGTCAATAGTTTCCCCATTAACATATGCTGAGTTTGCTACACTTTTTGTTTCATTTGATCATTCTCTTACCTCTAATTAAGCTGTACTGCTGGCATTTCTGACTTTCCTTGGCCTTATTAAGTCCCAATCTTATTTCTGATGTATTAGGAGAGTGGCTGTGGGGAAAAAAGCAGGTTTGTCTCCTGACAGCAATCTAAGAGCATCCGTCAACATGTGTGGAATATGTAGAGAGCAATATTTGGACCCAAATTGAGTTTATTTGTGGTTCAGAGTAGAGCCTTGAACTAAACCTTGGTTAATGCACCACAGTACTCTTCTAGCAGCAGTCATCACACAGACACCATACCTACCCTGTGGGTGAAGCTATGTTCAAATGATTCAGTTAATGCATCCAGAAATTAAGCATTGGCTCTTATTTTACTGACTATGAGTTTACCTTCATTGAATTGCACATATTTAGCCTCTCTCACTGAGAATACCATAATGCATTAATTTGCACATCATGTATTCCTCGTCCATGTACAATGAAGGAACCCCTCACGCACTACATAGATACATTTGAGCTGTTGAACGTAACAAATATAGTTGAGTTAAATTGTCACTTTTAGAAAATGTGGTTTAATGTTGAATGAATAAGACTTAATGCTGCTTTTAAGTGTATATGCACTGAAGGCAGACTAAAACCACTCGTGAACAAAATAGAATACAGGTAGAGGAATGGTTTTGCACAACTAACTAAAGAGTGACATAAAAACTGTATCACAATGCTTTTGTTCCCATATTCCTCCATCATGTATATGTTCCATTAAGTATACTCTTGGTGTACGAATATAGTGTGTCCTGTGCTATTGAGGTTCCCAAAAAATACCTCTTAACATGAATTTAGGCCTTCTGCTTCAAGTTTCTCTCATTTAATGTAGGTCCTTAACCCAATTATGAAAGTGGTCACAAGATTCTTGAAGCCATACTCATATTGTCGTAGAGTTTATTTTTAGCAATTCAGTGTTTGTGAATCATTGCTATGATTTCTCTAAAGATGTTGATCTTATATGCAAAAGTGATTGACCAGGCTTCTATTTATTTTCAGGGCTATGTGGAAAGTGAAATAAGCAATGGGGCAGTGGGTGTAAGTACACTATTTAATATTTACTCTAATTGATGTTTACAAATCCATTGCAATGGAATCAAAAAATAATACTGCTTGATGTAAAAATTCATTTGGGATGATGTATTGGTTGCTATAGTAGTAATTATCATGCTTCATAATGTTGTTAGTTACTACCAGATCCTGTCGCTAAGATTGTGCAAGAACATATTGTAAAGAGCTACGGGGTTGGGTGGTAAGAAATTTCTGTCCCATTGTTGGGCTGCTTGAAAGCATTCATTAGTTCATCATAGGCCATTCAATCCAATGACTGCAGTTATCCACCCTTCCCTATCTAATGGTAGTTCCATTGAATAAATAGGGTAAACTTTGTTTTTCACAATGAATTTTAATGACTTACGACTATGGTTTTGACAATTAGCGTCATCATCAGGTGAAGATACATTTGGTGCAGCAACTTATATACTAGAGAGATTGGGGAGGGGACTGTAGAGGTGTGGGGGAGGAAGGGGGAGGGTGGAAGAGAGGGGGGAATGGGTGAGTAGGGTTTGGTGGGGGCTTCCCAAGAGGGAGAGCTGAGGGTGTGCGGAGGTGGGGGGGTTAATGGAAGAGGGAGAGGTTGAAGAGGGGAGAGCAGGAAGTATACAATAGATCATTTACAATGTCACAATTAGTATTCACAGATTTCAAAATTTCAACTTGCTCAAGAGCGTCTAGCCAGGGGCCTTTTTTTCACAATTTAACAAAGTAACATTTCTAATGAGAAATCACTTCCGTGCCCTTGTCCAACAGGTGTTTTGTGAAGTTAGAATTTGAATGACCATGTTTATAACAAACAATGTGTTATTTCTGTCTCTTATTGAACTTCCTGCCATTCTGCCCAATAGAGGCTGTGTAGTATTCGCACTTAAAGTGTGTACACACCACTTCTTTCCAACTTCGGGATGATGTCCTTGGATATAGAGAAATTCCTTAAGGAAAAATTCCTTAGGATAGTTGTTAGTAGTAGAAGTTATTGTAAAAGGCAGCTCTAATATGGTGTCTTGGGAGGAACTTGGTGGCGAGGAGGAATAAATTTCCTAAGTATAGGAATTTCCTCCATTTATCTGGACTGTCACTAAGGGGGTGGGTTCAGTAAATGGTTTAGATGGCCATTTTTTCCACTCTCTTCCGATACAGTCTAGCAACCAAAGATTATATACACAGGCTAGCAATCATTTGGGTGTTGTAGCCATTGCTGAGTGGTATTTGTTTAATAATATTTAGCTCTTTTTGAATATTGGCTTGGGACATGAGAATTGTGAGCAAACGGTGAAGCATAGTATGGAAGGCAGATAGTTTTTGTGCAAAATGATGCCTGGATGTAGCGTGGATGATTTGGTCTGTATAAGTGTGTCCTTTCTAATGATGGAAAAGTTGAATTCATCAAATTTCTTGGAAATAGTTAAGTCGAGAGAATCAAGGGACCCATTAATTTCTTTTTCTATTGTGAATTTAATACAGTTGTCCAAGGAATCCAAAAGGTGCAAGAATGTGTTGAGTTGCCTGCAGATCCTGACCACACACACAAAATATCGCCCACATATCAGTATCAAGCATAGACATTTTTTAACAAAGGGTTCACTGATGAGAACAGTCATTTTCCAAGTTGTCCATGTAAATGTCAGCAATTAATGGGGATAAGGGAGAACCCATAGCCAACCCTTCTGGTTGTTCAAATATTTGTTCTTTGAATTTGAAATAATTCTGCAAGACACATAGAGACATGTTTTAAGAGCGGGGGACAGATCTAGCACTATCAGGGCAGAGATACATTTCTGTAGGAGAATATCTTCAGCTAACTGCATGGCTTTTTTGGTGGGTACACTGGGAAACAGGTTGGCCACATCAAAAGAGACAAGGGTGCACTTGGGAGGGAACATTAGTTGGGATAGTCGAACTGCTAAATCAGCTGAGTTGATGACACTATATTTTGGAGAAAACTTGGAGTGTTGTCTGTACAATTGGTTGAGTTTCCTGGCTAGGAGATGATTGGGGGTGACACATTTGAAACAACAGGCCTAATCGGGAATCCTGGTTTGTGCACTTTTGGGAGGCCAAAAAACTGCGGGGCAGAGGAATTCACTTGCACTAATTTCTGTGAATCATATGGTGAGAACAGGGTGGGGCAGGATTTAATCACTGATTTGATGTCCTTTGGAAAATTAGCTGTTGGATCTTTTTTCATCTCCGTAATTCCGTTATTCTTAATAAACTCCCTGCATTTCATATTGTATTCCTCCTTTTTTAAGATCACCAACAGGTTTCCTTTGTCTGCTTTTTGGACGATTAGTTCTTCTGTATTTATTGAATGCATGATGGACTTGAGAATAGGAAGCTTAGACCATGAATGCCTCTTTGAGTGTAGATTTGATGAGAAACATTTATCAGTCTCCCTGGCTACGAGTTACTTATCCCTGATATCTGCTCTACTGAGAGCTACTTCACAATCCACAGCCAGGTTGATGACCGTTTTGGTCAAAATCGGGATATTAGGAACATATTTTAAACTTTTTTCCAACAAATTAACTTCTTCCGGTTTGAAGGTATGCTCTGACAAATTCATATGTCTTATACCAAAAAAGTGAGTAAGGTCCTGTGATACATCCACTAATGGTCTCGGCATGGAACAATTTTTCTCCACTGGGGACTGCATTTTCTGAGAAATGGTGGCTTTCTTCAAGAATTCGATTTCACTGCCCTTTTGGTGAACACCTTCGTGAAAACTCAGCCATTCGGCCCAGTGAAGTTTGTAGGTCAGCTCGATATAAAGAAGTAGTAAATAGTGGGAGATTGCATCTCCGTTAACATACCATACATGAAGCTCCCATTCCAGTTAGTTTCAGGTAGTTCCCTTTTTTCCTGGTAGCTCTTCCTATGTACTTTTGTTTTTATTTGGCCCAAAAACTTATTCATGGGTCATCTTCTGGGGACTTTTCCATCTATTTTACCTTCAGTTATGTTCTTCACAAACCAATTATGCTGCAGGGTGTAACTGATCCATCTGTTTCTTCTTTTCTGTATAGTGTTCCAAATGGTCCTTTACTCTCTTACTCTTCTGTTAACTTTATCATTTCTTATTTTGTCTGTCCATTTTATCTTTAGTATCCTCCTCCAGGACCATATTTTGAAGGTTTCTAGTCTTTTCTGGTCTGCTTTTCCAATGGTCCATTCTTCAGATCCGTAACAACATGTGCTCCACACGCATATTTTTACTTACTGTTTTCTCAGTTGTAGTCCTTTCTTATTTGAACAGAGCAGTTGCCTTTTCACCTCGAACGCTATCTTAGCTAGGGCTTCTCTTTTCATAGCGTCCATAGAACTTCTTCAGTTTCATGTGATGGTACTTACGAGATAGATAAGGAATCCACATGCTATAATTTCTCTCCTCTCATTGTGACTTCTGTGACAAATTATGCCTCAGAGTGTAACCAATACATCTGTTTCTTCTTTTCTGTATAGTGTTCCATATGGTCGTTTCCTCATTTACTCTTCAGTCAACTCGATCATTTCTCATTTTCTTCATCCACGTGACGTTAAAATTAAATTAATAGAATACAAAGAAAAGCAGCATGCCTCGTTAAAAGCTGCTCTGAGCACATATATAGTCTCACCGCTTTTAGAGGGACTAAGGTGGGAGCCCAAAGAGACTCAGAGGCTGCATGCTAGACTTAGCTTGCTTGAGAAATTCAGAAGTAGTGTATTTCAGAGCGACACAGAGAATATTATCATGATACCTCACTTCATCTCTAAGTCTGACAGAAGTGGTGAAATAAAAGAGATACATTGCCGAACACATAGGTACAAAAGCTCGTTCTTTCTGCGCACAATAAGTGACCACAGGAAAAATTGAGCTCCAATAAATACACTCCCATAATATACATCACCTTGTCACCTCCCAAAACCTTACACCTTTACATGGCTGGTGACCTAACAACCCCTGCCACACTCCCATGTGGTGGCTCGCAGGGTAGAATGTAGATGTAGTAGTGAGATGAAGTGAGATAATTCCCTTGTCATAATGGAGACATTAGAATTGTACGTTTTTATTTCCCATTTTTCATGGAATTATAAGTAAAACAGATACATCAACTAAAGTAGTGATGAATTTCAATATAGGGAATTGTATACTCCCGTCCAAAAAACACTTACCACCTCGAAGCAGAAAAGTTCAGAGTTGGCGTCGATGTGAAAATGCCTAACCACACCCCCTTGTGCAGGAAAGCAATAAACGCACGGGAGGGAAAAGGAATCATCTTTGGAACTCACTTGGCGAGAGGGAACACTAGGACAAAAAATTTTGACCTGTGCGTGAATTATATCTGGGAAGGATTGTGGATGGGGAAGTCTGGGGATAAAAGAGGTCAGTCGGCGAACGAAGAACAGTGGAAAGGTGAATGGTAAATCGTCCTTGTTTTCGGAAGCTACAAGATTTAATGCTGAACTCAAATATACATTCCTTTATTCCAATGGCATTCAGGAAACCTTAGCTGAAAGTGATGGGTCTTCCCTTTATTAGGTCACAGAGAGGCTATTACCATCACTAAAAGAGGTTGAATCGTATCAGAACAAGTAAAGACATTGTTCTTTTATGTTTTAATTTTTGGTAGCAACAAGTCCTTTCACAAAAAATGATAGTGATCCATTTACCAGGCATATGTCACAGATTTTCGTCGCTCAGTGGGGTTGAATCGTGTTGAATTTGATACAAAAATCATTCAGTTACAATTAAAGATTTTTGATATCAAGAAGTCCTTTCCTATTAAAATATAATTATTTTTTTGTTTTATAACCTTTACCTTCCTGAGTTTTTCCGTAGTCATAAGCCTTGCTGGCCGGGGTTTTTTAAATGACCAGGGTTTTTTAAATGTCCATCAATGTGCCAGACGAACATGCTCGGCAGTCTAGGGACACAATTTTTGTGCCGGAGAGACACGCTTGGAAGATAAAGGATAAAAGTCGAGAGTTTCTCACTTATTTGATACGTTCATTTTAACAACTTATACATTTAATGTGACACATACTTGACGTCTGAGGCAATAGGATCTGTAAACCATGCAATGCGGCCCTCAAGTAAATCATTTTGATGGTGTGAAGGTTTTTCTGACACACATAGGGTAAAATCCATTGTTAATTAGAAGATAGTAGCATAAAATGGGCACAATTATGAATTCGCATTTATTTTTCATTCACGTCCTAATAAACGATTAATATTAGTCCTGCCAAGTCTTCTGAATTGCTTCACGCCTGCTTACACGCTTTGAACAGGAAATTTAGAGGATATTGTTTACATCGTCTACATCATGTTCAACATTTTATCCCCCTCCCTCGCTGAATTTCAATGGGTTCCCTCTGCTGGTTTAACAGAACGAATACACGTGACCTTTCCCTGGCTGGTGAAAAGGCCACGCTGGCTGAAATTGCCACAATGTTTCACCAAACTTTTTTCTCTTCTTTCGTAAACTCATTACAATAACTCCTTTGGACCATTGTGACTATATGTCATTAATACATACATACCAATCACGCCATTCCCTGCCAGGGTAGATTCAGTCACAAAGTTTCACTCATAAATACATATTTGTACACCTAACTGTGCTTCAATGATTTCCTCCATACTGACCTGTCCTTGCACACCTCTTTTGCCTCATTTACCTTGATACACTGCTTCATACATTCACTCCTGTTTTTAAGTCTCCTATATTCCTCCTCCTAAGAATTTCCTCAATCACATTCAACCACAACTTTCTCGGCCTATCTCTACATCTCACACCATTCATTTCACTCTTATATATCTGTTTTGTTATTCGATTCTCATCCATTCTCTCAACATGGCCAAACCAACGAAGCACACTCCTTTCATATGTCCATTACTGGAACATCTAACCCACATTCATTCATTACCCACTCATTCCTGACCCTATCCATCATACTTTTGCTGCAAACACTCCTCAGATAACTCACTCCCACAGCATTTAGTCTGCTCTTATATCTATCCTGACATACCCATGTTTCACTACCATATAGCAAAGTGGGAAGAAGTACACTTTTGTACACGGAAATTTTCGCTTCCTTAGACAATCACCCATTCCTTGATATGCTCGACATGCTACCTACTACTTTCCTTCCAGGATTCACACGTATTCTTTATTTCCTCATCTATCTGTCCATCTTTCGCAAACATCTTACCTAAGTACACAAAATTTTCCACTTACTCAATTGCTTCACCATTCTCCCTCATCATACAGTTATTCTCCCCATTCTCCTTATCAAAAACTACTACTTCAGTCTTGCACGCATTTACCGTCAACTCCATTCTCTCTGTTGATTCACAAAACTTATCCAGGAGCTTCTGTAATCCTTCTTGGCTCTCTGAGATCAAAACAGAATTTATTTTTTTATTTATTTATTTATTTTCACTGCCCCGAATACAGCACAATAGGCCATTTTACGTCGGGTGAACAACAGTAACAACGGACGAGACACAGGCACCCATGTCCTGGGCAGATAATATTCTACCCAGGCGGGACTCGAACCCGCAACCCTTGGGTTAGCAGGCGAGGACTTTACCCCACCGCCACCGGGGCCGACTAAAGTAGAACTCGCATGTTTACATTTCCAATCAGAACACCATTGTTTTTAGTACATGCATCTCTAACACATTTATCCATAAATACATTAAACAGCCGTAGTGACATAACACATCATTGCTTTACGCCCTGTTTTATTGCTGACCAATCACTCAGAACCCCATCAACCCTCACACTTGCCTTACTATTATAATAAATCTCCATCATAACATTCAATAACTGCCCACTCCGTAGTCCTCCAAAACCTTCCACAACTTCTTTCATTTATCCTGTCATATGCCTTCTCTAAATCAACAAATGCACAATACACTTTCTTTCGGATGCACATACATTTTTCTATCACTTGCTGAAGCGTGAAAGCTGGTCACTACATCCTCTCCCAGGCATAAAATTCGTTTAAAAATAGAAACTTAGTCTAGGCAATGGATTTACCTCTTGGAGAATATGGCATTTTGAGTAGTTAATTGCATTTTCAAATTCCTCATATGCGTGTAACTTTGTGGCATGTGAGTTTAAATTAACTCGAAAATGCATTTCTTAAAACATGCTTCTTGAACTTTCATTACCCATTTCCTGGAAAAATAACTAAATGAAGGGAATATTTATAAAATTGAATCAACTACTGAAAAAACTAAGTAACTTACCACTGGATCAATCATGGCATGTATGTAACCATGGGGTTTTCCAAACCACAAGGAATTTCATATAAGAAAAAGACATCAAATCTTCAAAATGTTGAATGCTTATAAATACACGTGTGAAATAAATTATTCAAAAATACAGAACAAGCAATAGGGATGAAGATGAAGGCTTGGCTTTCCATGTCTTCCAGCAAATGTCGTCAATGAGAGGTTTTGGAGTGACTGAAATGAGTCGTTGCCCTTCCATTCTCACCCACACGAGTGAACAGAATCCTTCCTCATCCCATTCTTTTCTAGGTCAAAATTTTCCCTCCATGAGTCTTATCCCATGCCAACTTCGGGGAGGAAGGCCTTTGTTCCGATTCGTTTCTTTATTGCTTTCCTTGGCAGGGGGCATGGTTCAACCGTGTTGTCACTTTGACTCCAACTCAGGACTTTAAAATTTTTCGGCTCCGAGGTGGTAAGTTTTTTTTGGACAGGAGTACAAAGTTGAAAGTATTTATGCAGGTTGAAAAAAAAGTCATTAATTTTTTGTTGCTTATTTTTTTATGCACTTAATCTTTTTCAAAACTCAACCGTAAATCAGACAAATCTCTTAGTGCCTCACTATTGCCTTTTACTACAAAACAATTCTTTAAGATAGTTTGAGCGAAATATCATTATACCTAGAAATCAATTAATTTGTCTCATTTTAACACTTTCAAGGCGGCAAAGAATTTTTACATTTTTGCCGGTGACTGAATTTTTTTTTCTTCGATTTCAATTGCAATTGTAGCCACATTCATCAACTGATGGTTAAAAAATCGGAAAAAAAAATTTTTACTGAAAAATCGATATTTTATATTTTGGCGTCGATCAACGTCCGCAGCCACTGGATTGCACCCCGTCGAGACATGCGTGGTTGCATACCCCTCACATAACTTCTTGATAGCTTTCCAAATCATTTTCTTTGGCTGTCGTTTATGTTGAGAAATATGAAATTTATTAATTATGAAAATACTCATTCAGAGACTTGGTATATATTCCCTATAGCGTCATGAATGTCTTTGTAAAATATAATTTCGCTTGTTTTACATCGAGATGATATCTTTTTTAGGCAGTCATTTCCTTCGACAGTTTTCGCTTTCTTTATTCAGAGGGCCCAGCGGGAGGAGCAATTAATGTATAACAAAGGGAGAGAATAACCTAAATTCAGAAAAAAATTATAGAAATGATGAAAAATGTTTTATTCCTTTGAAATGGAAGAGAAAAAGTTGAAGAAATCTGATTCAATTTTCTACCGATTGATCAGACCTCACGTCATACGTAAACGATAAGACGTAAGATACGTAAAATGCTTTAATTATTGAAAAATAAATTTATCAGTCATTGGTCAATCCGGTGGTTCGTAAAATGGGAAATGTTAGAGCTCATCTCCTAAATATCCCAAATGCCCACGTATTTAACAGAATCAGAGTATTGGGGTAATTACCTTCCGTATGGCCCCTGTGATAATACTGATGCTTGTATCTGAAAAAAATCCCATTCACTCTCTTTGAATTTGCCAGTAACCCCAAATAATTCTTCCAGATTTGAGCTTCGGGCCCTGAGGACTAAAGCCATACACCCGTGGAAATACCATGCATTCCTAACACAGATAAGAGTAATGATTATACATGCATAGAAGCAAACTTTCAGAAAATATTCAGTATATTTACATATTTTACAATCCAATTTAACATGTTTGCATATAAATACAATAAAAGTAAGTGAAATTTGTCATAATAACTCTTCACTCAGCACAGGAATAAATTTTAAAAGTCTTATATGGTAATTGCACTAAATATTTATCACTTCTTTTTATACACTATTTCACAGTCTTTCTTAAGTAGTTTATGCACTTTTTCACATTATGAAGATTAGCACCAGATGTCCTTGTGGTTCTCAATAAAACAGGGCCTGAAGCAAAGGGGTGGACAACCCTCACAGGCAGGACAAAAGAAGATGGTGTCTTTCCTGAACCCTCTAGATGAGCAATATGTGCATCGTCGCTGAGGGGCCCGTTTTCGGCTTTTGTCAACGTCATATGTCTGAGGGTAGTGCTTAGATAATCCAAGGGACTGGGAGGGCAGGCTGGGGGAGGAACGAGGGGTGGGTTCAGAGTATGTGGGAGTCAGGAGGGTTTTTATAATGGACAGGCGGTAATCATGGAGAGAGACTTTAGGATGGGTTTTACGGTACAAGAAGTAGCTATTAATCAAAAAAAGTTGAAGTACATATGTGGATTCCAAGTTTCTTGTACCATTTCAGAGTCTTACGCTCAATCGGGTAGTACGACATCATTTGATCATAGTGATCAATGCCGCTCATTGACTCATTGTATCGAGCAATGGCCTCTGGTTTGGAAGTGACACCACCTCCTCGCCGTCGACGGACATCGACCAAATTGCCACCAAATTCGGAGCTGATCATCAGCATGTCCCGCTTATCCCTCCACTTCATGATGCATACTCCGTCGGTACTGAATGCATCCACTACCTCACCCCTTTTCAGTTTTTTCGCTACGAGGTCAGGCAGAGTCCCCTTCCGATTAGCTCTAAGAGTTCCGGTACAATAAGTCCTTCGCTCAAGTAAGCGGTGGGCCAAGTCAACACTATTATAATAATTATCCATGAAATGTGATCGTCCAGTGTCCAACCTTCCTTCCATCAATTTCCATACAACATTGTCGACATGTCCTGGCCCGCCTACATCAGAATCAGAGGACCCAGTGTATGCAAGAATTCTTAAAACTAATCCGGATGGTTTGGTTAACATGTAAAGTTTGATTCCATACCTGTGTCGCTTACCTTTCATGTAAATACGAAAGATAAGACGACCCCTCCAGAGAACCATGGATTCATCTATACACAGTCTTTGTGTTGGGATAACAATATCGTCCATTGTGCAATGGAAAATGTCAATCAGGGGTCTTATTTTGTAGAGTCGATCAGAGGGTTGAGGTTCGCCACGGTCCGGATTTCTTGCAAAATGGAGAGCTTGCATGATCGCGGCAAACCTATCCCAACTAATGCATTTCCTAAAGCAAGGAAAATTAAATAAAGGGTCTACACTCCAGTAGTCTGACACTCGACTCATTGGGCATGTTCCCATATGATATAGAACACCTAAAAACGTTAAAAATTCCACCGATGTTAGCGGCTTCCATTTAGTAATCCTAGCTTTAGGCAATACATTAGCGGAGAGTAAAAACTCTGCTTGTCTATTGGTCTCTGTCACTATTAATTCTATTAGGTCACCAGTCACTAAAAGATTAAAATACTCTCTGGGCTCTTCTCCGAGGTTTGGTATTTTCAGTCCTGGGGTGTCAGTGAAAGGAAACTTAGAGAGGTCGGTCTTTTGTCGGTCCATGTGTAAGTCTTACTTGCAGTTCTTGTCATGAGGGGAGGGGGGTGGGGAGTTTGTGGCCCCTCTAGAGGGCTAGGAAAGGGAGGAAAAACTTGCGCACCCTCAGACGGATCGCCCATTTCTCTGCTTACCTCTTCATCTGAGGAAGAACCCCACTCCGTTTCCCCGAAGGACGAGTCATCACTGTCCTCAACCAGCAGAAGCTCCGCTAATTCCTCCGAGGAAATAGTCCTCGGCGCAACGGATTTTCTCACTTCTGCTATTTTCCTCTTTCTTGGGGGCGGAAGGTGTGAGGTCGATGGCTGAGGACTTGGGGCTAGGGGAGGCATGAAGGAGGGCTGTGGGCTGGCACCCGAATGAGATGGACCGTTGTCTTTCTTTGTCGTCGGAATGGTCATAGGCGACGTGGGAGGTTGGAGAGATGGTGACGGCGGGGCAATAAACGGGGGCTTACTAACCCTCTTTCCCTTTCTGGGAATTCCTTTCCCTGGAAGTCCCTTTCCTTTTCCTCCACCTTCCTTATCACTGCCTCTCCGTGTTTGCACCATGGTGAAAATGAATCTAGTAAAAATATAAAATTTGTCTAAGCTACAAGAAATATTTATACCGTAATAAATAAATAATTCGAAAACTGATGGAACAACAGAACAAGGTACGTACTGAAGAGCGTGCGCACTTTTCCTCACCAACTGGTCGAGGTGATAATTTTGCTTTTCCTGGCACCTATGTAAAAAATTAATATAAATAAGTGGATGAATACTGACAAAAAGTAACGACAAAATTTTGGAAAAATAAACGTATTTTTTAGTATGGGCCCATATCACCAATATAAAGAAATACCTAGGGCGTGTTTTTTAGAATATATGGAATAAATAAAACACACGGCATATTGTAACTAATTTAAATGATCATAAATAAAAAGAATATACTGTATAAAAGTGATAAAAACTAAGGTATGTAACTTTTTCAGGTAAATATAATACACGTTTTACATACAAAACTGTTGTCAAGGTATAAGAAAGAAGAAAATCAATTCCGTATTGTGCAAATGTGGGGGGAGGGGAGAGTCCTCAATTCAAGAATTGAAAAATACATATTTCATTAGCCAGTATTCCTTTTTTAATAAAGAAAATACATTAACAAGGAAAGAGAAACATAATGTTGCTCAGAAACAACAGACTCAAAATGCATTCTGATGCACTTATTAAGGAAGGTTGGGGGGGGGGGGGTAAAACTGCATTTCGATCTAAGTCAGCAAAAATCATCCATAATTATTTATGTGATACGTAAAGATTTTACTACGAATCTTAAACGATAATTTACGTTACCAAACTGGTTGAGAGTATAAAAAATATTACAAAAAATTCACAATTACGTTTTGAAAACGAGGGATGCAGCGTCGCTCCTGGGTGAATGCAACTCCGGCTACGGTCACTGCTCACACTTTGAAGGCTATCGGACGACTGAGCATTGAAACGGAAGCGCTAACGGTTGGCGTCTCTCGGGAATGGCCTTGGGAACGAAATGCAAGCTCTGACGTCGATCGACATCGGCAGTCAGCGGATAGCACTTTTTGACGTCGATCGACGTCAGTCAGCGTTGAACATGTTAAAGAAAAATGTATCGCCCTTCCATTGACATAAAAAATTCAACCCCTTACCGCATTACTTTCCGAGATATTTGCCGAAAAATACCAGCCCTTTTATATGGAAAACGGTATGTGTATGCGCTCTAGAGAGACCTTATATTAAAAATGAGGCATTACCTACAGTTAGATCTCGTCAAAAAATCAACAGTGTCTAGTTTGTGTGTTTTCTCAACTATTTTTGAAAATAAATCATATTGTCACCGGGTTAAATTCGTCCACAATAAACCTTCCATTTTGACGGAGTTTCAAACATACTGCATGAAGGATATGAGTCAAGTTAAAGACTTGTTTAGATATTTTCATTTGATTACTTACAATTTCTGTCATGTAAAACTATTTTATCGCACCGTTAATAAGCCAATATTTAATTGGTGTGTCTCACAGTTGGTGAAATCAAAACATATATATCGAATATGGTGTCTATTATGATTAGGGAACTATCTCGCTCGCCTTACCTTAGTTGTTCAAATGACGTCCTGATTCAGCTTATGTATTCGCAGGTAACTTCATTTGAAGCCTCAGGCTCTCTTCATTGCTGTCCCTAAATTCCTCGTCTCTATCATTATTTTTCTAGACAATGAGTAAAATGTCTGCCTTGTTATCTGCAGTATTCAAATATGAGTCTATTGACACAGTCGCTGGTTCAACTGGCATCTGCCAATAAATTTTTTTAAACCCCAGTATCGTCGTTATCTTCAGATAGCATGCTCATGCTGCGGAATCCTGCTTTGAAAAAGCAAATACATTGTTGAAGTTGATCTTGTAATGTTTTTGACTGCTCCATCAATCCTGAATATAGTGAATAAATGAAATAAAACTCAGTTCAACTTTGTAGAGTTCCATGTTAATTAGTAAAAATAACTTTAACACTCCACTGATCAGTTTGGAGAACAAATACTTGCTCAATCTGGATTTTGATGCCTGTCATCATCATCGGGTGCTAACTGACATCATATATTTATTTTTTTATGTACTGACTCTTCCTCGTGGGACTTTTCAGATTTATAATAGAATTATAAGTAAAAATGACATCAACTTAAGTAGTGATGAATTTCATCATCGGATATTATACAAAGTTGAATGTATTTATGCAGGTTTTTTTTATTTATTAGAATATTTTGCTCATCATCCGTAGAGTCCAATTGGAGATCCTGTTTTATTATGGTGACCTGTTGTTCATGAAAAAAATAAATTTTTGTGCCTACTGTGTGTCAATGTATCGCTCTTATTTTATTGAATCTGTTGGATCCAGAGATGTAGCATCAGATCATCAAAATAATATTTTCTCACCCTGAAACACACCTGTTCTGAATTTCTCAAGCAATTTAAGTCTAGTGTGCAGCCTCCGAGTCTCTATCAGCTACCAACCTAATCCATCTAAAATCTGAGGAACACTATATAACTTCTTGTCACAGTTTTTAATAAAGCACGCAGTTTTCCTTTGCATTTTTTTTGTTTGTTAAATGTTCCTTTACAGGGTCCCAAATTATCACGGCATATTCGAGCTGTTGCTTGACCAGAGCAAAGTCACATCTCTCTTACTTTTTCATCCAAGGACCTTCCTATTACACACTTGACAAATTCTAATTTCTTTAATGTTGTGTCTCTTATGTTTTGTATGTCTCTTTCCCACAATATGTCTGAAGTTAAGGTAATTCCAAGATATTTGCCTTTTTCTTAGATTTAAAAATTTTTCTCCACACTCAGCCCCGTATGCGGGAGCTATCACACCAACATGGCAATGGTGTGATGACTTAGCAAGAAGTGTACTATGGTTCATTTACTAATATTTAATTCTCGCCCTCACTCCTGGCACCAAGAATGAACCTTGTTAAGGTGTGATGATAGAACTTCTAAGTCTCTGTCTTTGCTAATTTCCTTGTAGATGACCGTATTGTTGTTTCCAGGTACATGGAGTCACATGAATTTATGGGCCTTATAGTCTTTGCAAGGCTTAACTAAGTGATGCCAGAAATTGTGTGTTTGGTGTTAAGAAATACTCTGGAGTGCTCACTGCCATTGTAAAATTGGGTGATGCAAAAGTCATTAGTTCTCCCATCATTTCATAGGAGTGTTCCAGTTGATTTGGCCACCAAATATGCTTTTTAAACCCATTATGGTGCAGAATAGTCTTAGTTGATTTGGCCACCAAATATGCTTTTTAAACCCCTTATGGTGCAGAACAGTCTTAACTAATGACAACACTTAGCAATAGTATTGTGGAAAGTGGTTTGAATCGAGAGCACATGGTTTACAGCTACCAGTGCTCTTCTTCCAGTCGGTGCAGGTAAATGAGCTTTACCTGAAGAAAAATACAGCTGTGTGATCTAGTGTGAACATAATGCCAGGAGAAAAGTGCTTTTATTTTGGATTTGGATCATCAACCCATATCGCACCCTGTCTTCCCTTCCATTATATTCCAGAGTGAGACTATTACATGTGAGGGATATGGATGTTGTGTTTTGCTAGTAATGCATTTTTATTTTATTTCATTCCAATCAACATTACAATCCAAGCAGTCATTGCCAATTTTATGGAAAGCATAGTTGTTGATAAGCTTGAACCCTTACTTAGAAATGTGATTGCTCCAGAGCAACATGAATTCAAACAGGGTATGTCCACTGTGTCCACCCTTTTGGTTTTTACTAACTATTTGATCCAAGGGCTCGAGGAAGGTTGTCAAATTGATGTTGTCTACACTGACTTTCCTAAAGCGTTTGACAAAGTAAATCATGTTATTCTGCTGCACAAATTGAAATCTCTCGGTGTCAGTGGGAGTGGACTCAATTGGTTCTATTATATTACTGGTTGTGAATTAAAAGTAAAAATTGAGTCCTCTTTCTCACATACTATTAGTGTCAACTCTGGAGTCCCTCTGGGTTCTCACCTAGGACCTATTTTATTTCTAATCCATGTCAATGACCTTAGTTATGTAATTTCTCTGCTGCCACATTTAATGTATGCTGATGACTTAAAAATTTTTAATGTAATATACAACATGAGTGATTGCCAAGCTATTAATAACTGTCTTAAAAAGATCTCTGAGAGGTGTAATAATAACTTGATGGTTATGAATACTGAAAAATGTAACTCAATCTCCTTTTACCGCAAAAAATCAAAAATTGAATTTGATTATTCTATTAATGATGATTCCATTTCCCAGTCTGAAGTGATTAAAGACCTTGGAGTACTATTTGATAAGTCTCTAACTTTTGGCCAGCATGTATCAAGCATTGTATCAAAAGCATGACGAACACTTGGTTTTTGTATGAGACTCACTAAGGATCTAAGAAATATTTATATGTTACATTGTCTTTACACTTCCCTGGTTCGTCCAATCTTGGAGTACAACTCTGTCATTTGGTCCCCCTATCATAAATGCTTTGTTGATGTCATTGAATGTGTTCAAAGAAAGTTCCTTAGGACTACAAACTATTATGCTTGCTTCTGTACTTTACACTCTCCATATAATGAAACCTTATTAATTTTGGACTTAAATACCATATCTGTAAGAAGACAACTTGCTGCATTATTTTATCTTTACAATCTATGTAACAATATTGTCAAGTGCTCCCCTTTACTTGCATTGTTACCTTTTAATGTTTCATTTACATGTACCAGGAGTGCTAAGTTATTCTTTATCAAATACTACCAGAGAAACTATTCCATAAATGGGCCGGTCGTACGAATGCTAAGGCTATACAACTCTATTAGTCAATGTGTCAATATAAATCATGATTCTTCTGATGTTTTCAGAAGACGGTGCTTGGAAGGATTGCTTAGTATCAATGAATAGCATCCTTATGATCAATGAAAGTCAATTAAAATATTTTGTCATACTTGTCCTTAATTAGGTATTTTGTATTTCCTCTCTCATTGTATTATTAACAACATTGTAATCCTAATGGCCTATGGAAGTCAATGAACATATTTTGGTACATTTGTATTCAATTATGTATGTTGTATTTCATCTTTCTTTTTATTTTTTTTGATAGTGCTGTTATACTAATGGCCTATGTAAGTCAATTTAATTATTTTGATATACTTGTATTTAATTATGTATTTTGTATTATTTTATTTATAATAATGTTGCATCTCATATGGTCTATGAGATTCAATTTAAATATTTTGTTATACTTGCATTTAATTATGTATTGTGTATCTCCTCTTTCATTTTATTTTGTATTCTTTACTACATGCAATTACTTTTTTTTGTTACCTTGATGTGCAATTTATTTGAAATTGGGCACTTGCCCATGATAAATATTAATATTATTATTCATAAATCATTACTTTGGTAATGTTCCCGCTCCGAGTCCTCGGCAATTATTATTATTATTATTTTATTACTCATGACATTAGTTGATCCATACTTAGAAGAGTTGAATATCCCTCTTGTCAACATAAGGAATACAAAAAAAATGTTTTTGTTCTACATGAGACTCTTGCTCTGTTCGAATGGCACCTCTACTAGCCTGAAGACTAGTAGAGATGCCAGTCAAACTTTAGTTCCTATTTGAAGGGCTCGACAGCTGAGGGCATCATCGGACTTATTAAGGAAAAACCCATCCACCTGGGGAAGACAGCCAACGGAAAGATCATGCGTGTATGCCCCTTGTTCATGGACTCAGCCTCATCGTTCATGCACAGCGACTGTTTGCCTGAATTTCAGGATCAACAATACTGAGAATTCACCCATTTGTTCCAATCTTTCATGAAGGTGTCTGTATCCTTCAAGATGGAGTTTCCATGTCCTCATGAGGGAGTGTCCGTATGTGAGAGGGTCTGTCTAAGCAGATTTGCATAAGACTCTGACCCAGATTTGAATATTGTCCATCAGTTGAAGGTGTCCCTATGTGAAAGGTGTCTGTACAGTGATGTTTTACTGTAAATCACAGCTCTATTTTTTTGAGGACATGGCTTGTTTACCTGCACTGACTGGAGGAAAGAGTCCTGGTAGTGTGCCAAGAGCATGCGCATGATTCAAAGAGATGTTCGCTGTAGCTGAGTGGGTTGTCTCTGCTTACGATTCCTCTGCCCCCTAACAGGTTTAAATAGCATGTGTGGTGGCTGAACCAACTGGTATGCTTCGATGAAACAGTAGAGAAATGAAGGATTTTTGCATCACCCAATTTTAATTTGGCAGTTGGAACTCGTAGAGTATTATTTACTCTATGCTTAAAATCACCATTACTGTAACACCTCAATAAACCCCAAACACGTCACTTCTGGCATTATTTAGTTTAGCCTTGCATTGGCTGTAATGCCCTCAAATTCATATGACTCCATGTATCGGGAAACAAATAATTATACATTAATAATTATTCCCCTTAACATCTGCAGAGTTTGCCTCACTTTTTGTTGCATTTGGCCTTAACCTTACCTTTAATTAAGCTGTGCTGCAGTCATTTCTGACTTTTCTTGGCATTACTAAACCCCAATCGTATTTCTGATCTTCAAGGAGAGGGGTTGCTTAAGAGCGGATAAAGTTTGTAAGTTGACATTTTTTATACTTATCTGCTACCGAGCACTAACAGTTAGCCATGAAGGTTTGCGGTGTAACTCTTAATTCTTCATGAATTCATTTAGTTGTAAAAATATTAATACAGGGTCTTACTTGGTAGCAAGCTTAGATTGAAGAGCACATGTGTGGAATGATGCCTCTGGACAAGTTTTTGCAGGTTTCTGGTTATGCATCAGTGGTTGTTATTACATTAACTTAAATAGGCTGTAGTGTAATGCATGTTGGTGATGGTGCATGGCTCACCTGCTACCACACACCATTATGGTGGCTCAAAGGGTATTATGTCAATAAACATTTATAGGCACAGATGAAGGCCTTTTGGCCCTTGATATCTCCATTCTCACCCCCCTCATCCCTGTACCCCTTATTTCTATGTTCTTGCTAAAATCAATTGACCATTGCCTGCAACCCTTTGTCCAATCTTTTCCTTCTAACATCAAACACACTTATCACTTTCTTGAATGCCTCAGTTCCTCTCTTCTCCCATCGGATGGTGAAATCTTAATGGCCACTATAGATGTTACTTCTTTATACACCTCCATTCCTCACTATGGAGGACTTTCTGCCTTCGTCATTTTTGATCAATCCCGCTTTCTCAACCAAGCCCCACTCCTCACTCTCCCGGCTCTGATTTCCTCCTTGACCTTTGTTACTTTAACTTTAAGGACAACGCCTTCTCCTTTAATGATAAACCTTGTCTTCAAACAAAGGGCTATGCCAAGGGTAGCCATTTCAGTCCCTCCTATGCTAACCTCTTCCTTGGTTCTTTTGAGCAATCTTTTCTCTGGATAAATGTCTCAGGGGTTCAGGACCCCTGAAGATTGAGAACAAATCATTCTCTGAAGCATTGGGAGACATGGACCTGCTTACCCTGTGGAATACCCGAGAGGCACATATCCAGCAGATACGCCGGGAAAATCTAAGATCTTTAATCTTTTCTCTTTTCAAACTCGGAAACCTCTCCTCCGGCTTTGCTACTTTGACAGCATTTTCCTTCTGTGGGTACATGACATCAATTCTTGCATCGTTTCTTTCAGTGTCTCTTCTTCTGTCTGCTTTACTTCCAACATTTTCGCCTCTAATATCACTTTTTTTGATGACAAGGTTTGTACTAGCAAACAAAACATTCAGCACTTCCGTTCATATCTGGCCCAATGGTAAGCAGCAATATTTCCACATCAACAGCTGCCACCCCTTCCACTCTGAACAGTCCCTTCCCTACTCCCTTTCCCCCCGAGGCCACTTAATTCGCAACAACCCAGATGCCCTAGACAAATTCGTCTCCAACCTTTACCAATCCCTCCTTCGCAGGGATTATCCTGAGCACCTCCTTCACAAAAAAATTCTAGGACAACCCTATCCTCGGATGAAGAAGTAAACGAGAGATGCTACTTCGCTCAGGTTAAGCCACACCTCGAATACACCACGAACACTTGGGACATGGTAATAAAGATTTAACTAAAAAAATTTATAGAATACAAATGAAAGCTGCACGCTTCGTTAAAAACTGCTACGAGTGAAGATATAGCATTTCACATCTTTTAGAGGGATTAAGGTGGGAGCCCCTAGAGACTCGGAGGTTACACGCTACTAGTAGGCTTAGGTTGCTTAAGAAATTCAGAACTGGTGTGTTTCAGAGCGACCCAGGGAATATTATCATGACAACTCACTACATCTCTAGGCCTAACAGAAACCATAAATTAAGAGAGATACACTGCTGATCAGATGGGTACAAAAACTCGTTCTTTCCGCGTGCAATAAGCGACCACAAAAAAATTAGCTCCACTAAATACAGCTTTTTGCTGCATGTAAGATCCTTACACTTCCTTCTTTTTATATCCTATTGTATCCATGCTTTGTTAAAGCGAACCTTGATAAATTCCCTACAAATGCCACCTACAACCATTACTCCACACATTCATGAAATAATTTCCACTCAAAACAATACTCCAGTTCTCTGTCTAAAGGGTCCTAGCCACTCTGTCTTATATAACAAAATTCCTGACGAAATGAAAGATAGCACCTCACTTTCTCTTTTTCAAAGAAATTCAAACCTCTTATTTCTAAAATCTGCTATTACAGTGCCTCAGAATATTTGGAAGATGTATTGTAAATTAGGTAGCCTGAACACACTCCCTTTTACTCGTTGCTGCTTGCTAGTGCGGAACTTTCTGTGCAGCACTTTCTTACTTTAATTTTCTATTTGTATTTTTTTATGTAATTGTATTAATTTTGATACCATTTTCATCATGCATTTGTATTGTATTCTCATGTTGCACTTTGGTCTTCTACTGACGTCACCGAGCTATTGTATTCTTTCCAACGGTGAAATAAATTTTTTATTATCATTACTCCCATAATAAACGTCACCATTTCACCTCCCAAAACTTATCCCTTAAATCTTTACGCGGCTAATGTCCTAACCCCCCCCCCCCCTCCTGCCACACGCCCATGCGTCGGCTCGCAGGGTAGTATGTCGATGTATCACTCCAAGCCTTCTCCCAATAATATAGCTGTATCCGTGACAGAATCGCCGTCAGTACCATCTAGTTCCTTGTTGTTGACTCCCTCAGGCGCATCATCAAAAAACCTTTTCCCTAGCCTCTCAGATAATCACACCACTTCCAGATGTTTCCCTCGTTGCCCCTATTTCACCTTCAGACGTCCTCCCCACCGTTCAGTCATCTTTAAAAATCACCAAACCTCTCTCCAAATCTTTCAAAACTGCCAAATCCCACCCGACCCCGTGCAGTCGCCCGCGATGTAAAACCTGGTCCACCCTCATTTCCCAGACTCCGCCCGACAAATTCCGCGAGTTTCCTCTCCCGTCCGCTCTCATCTACATCTACGGTGCAAGCCATCACTAGGGTGTGTGGCACGGGTTGCTTCCACATCAGGCACGAAGCCCTCATCCCAACTGAAATCCGAACCGTGCAGGTTCCTCCGGATGCCGGGAGCAGGCGAAAAGCAGTCGGAGTAATAGTGCGCGGTCAGACCAGAAACAAGGAGAGTGCGTACATGGACAAACATGCTACCATGCAGTACACTACTTAAGATACGACTACTGGTTATTATTAATGCGACAGATAAATAGTTCTGCAAGGTACTAGATCATGCAGGAAATTGCATGCGCGATTAGTAACTAATAGTGATGTTAAGATATTTATAGCAAAAGTGAAAAACCTATTTTACCGGGTCAGGGTCGAAGTATACTAGAACTGATGTATCGCAACTATTATGGTCCCTTATTGCACGTGGAAAAAAAGACATTTTAAATCTCTCGGTTCTGCTGTCTATTTCATTTATCTTATGCCTGTGATCGTTTCTACCATAATAGTTTGGCACTAGCAAAAAATGTTGAACGCCCTGCAAAAAATAGTCTACTTCAGACTTTCGTAAATTAATCTTTATTTTTCCCTTCGATCGGATAGAGGTTCCCACCCTAATTCTCTCAACAATTTAGTAACACTGCTAAGTTTATCGTAACAATTTTTAACAAATCTACATCTACGTAATATCCTGCGAGCCACCACGATGGTGTGTGGCAGGGGGTGAAGATCACCAAACATGCACTATTGACATGCAACTAGGATATTTAAGGGAGACATACTAGAAAATAGGGTCACATGGAGCTAGATGGTTAGTATCTACATAATAAGGAAGGGATTGTTGGTTGTTATTACATGCATCATGCACTACAGACTAACTATATTTCACCTACCTATCCCTTTGCTACGCTGCCTATTGTTCTCTCTTATAGTACGCGGGAAAAATGCATCAAAATATCAAACCTAGCATAATACGGAGGGGTTCTCAATATATATCTAACGTCATCTGTGAACAAAACTGTTTCGAATTTACTTAAAAGGTTTAATCTAAATTTTAACCTGCGTTCTGATAGTAATTCCCATCCGAGTTCTTCTGTTAAGCTCGTAACAATTTTACATTTATCATAACGGCCTTTAACAAACCTAGCGGATCTCCTTTGCACGCGCTCTTATTCTTTTATCATACCTTCCTCGTACGGATCCCATATACTAGCGGCATATTCTAAATGAAGCCTGACAAGGGTAAAATAGCTTCCTTCTTGTACTCTCTCATCGCATTTGCCTAGAACCCTTTTTACGAATTCTAATCTACGGTTTGCTACACTAGTAATTTCCCTGATGTGTTTCCCCCATGACATGTCTTCAGTGATGGTGACGCCTAAGTATTTAATAGATTCTACGTTAGATATTTTATTTTCTTTGATGCAATAATTATTCCGGGGGAAGCCATTCTTTTTCCAAAATTTCATTATCGCGCATTTCTTCAAATTTAATTTTAGCTGCCAACTATCAAACCAGTCATCAATCGCATCTAAATCCTTAGCTAAACACTGCCTGTCCTCTTCATTTCTAATTTCCTTATACACAACTGCATCATCGGCAAAAAGACGGAGCGTGCTATTTTTTACTACTGTATTCAAGTCATTTACGTACAGAAGAAATAAAATTGGGCCTATCACGCTTCCCTGGGGAACACCTGATGTAACTTTTACTTCGCCTGAGCTGACACCATCTAATACCACCCTTTGAACGCGTTCATGTAAGAAGTCTCCTATCCAGCCTACTATATTACTGTCTATCCCGTATGATGCTAACTTCGCGAGTAACTTACAGTGGGGAGCCTTGTCAAAAGCTTTTCTGAAGTCAAGAAACTGAAGTCTACCTGTACGTTACCTTCTCCGGAAACTAAAATATCATGAACAAAAAGACCTAATTGAGTTTCGCAAGACCGTCCCTTTCTGAACCCATGCTGGTTTGTTATCAATAAATCCTGGCTGTCGAGGTGTCCCATTATTGATGTAACTATTGTATGGTCTATAATTTTACATGATAGTGACGTTAATGATATTGGTCTATAATTACTTGGCTGTTCCCTATCTCCGCTTTCATAAATTGGGGTCACGTTTGCTATCTTCCAGTCTTTGGGAACCGCGTGTTCTTCGAGGGATTTGTTAAATACTACTTTAAGATACGGAGCCATTTCGAGAGCTAATTCTTTATATACACGAGCTGGAATTGCTTCAATCGGATCTAGCTGCCCTCCGCTTTATTCGATCTATATCTGAAACTAGTCCCCTATCGTAAGGGTCCCATGAACTAGCGGCGTACTCCTAGTGAGGTCTCACGAGAGAAACATTACATCGCTCCTTTAGTTTCTCGTCACATTTTCCTAGTATTATGTTTACAAATCCTAATCTTTGATTTGCCTGTCTGCAAATTTCACGTTTGTGCATCCCCCAGGACAAGTTCTGAGTAATGGTCACATCTAAGTACGTAACTGACTACATTTATTAGTTCGGCTTGATTAATTGTGTACGTCTCGTTGGTTGAGCTACTCTTACTCCAAAAAGTCATAACAACGCCCTTTTCAAAAGTTAATTCAAACTGCCAAGTGTCGCACCATTCGTTTATAGCATCTAGGTCTTTCTTCACGCAGTACTGTCAGCAACGCAGCTCTCTCACACTTCTGCATGGAATCTGGCTGGTGTGGTGGCTAGAGCTCTTGCTTACCGTACCAACGGCAAGGGTTCAAATCAAGTATAAAAAGAAGGGCATAATTGGCAGAGGATTTAAACAATATTTTAGAAGATGCAGAAGGGATTGAATATTTAGGGAGGCGACCGAGAACTAAGGTCATTGCGCCATTAGGAACAGGTAGGTAGAGGAGGATATTTTTCAGGGGAAAACCAGTCCGTACTTTGTCATATGGAGGGCACTTAAAGTGCAATACTCCATCTGTCGGATGAGGCGTTAAACTGTAGTTCCCTTGGCGCCTTTCGTAAAGAGCAGGCTAATGCGGACGCCAGGTTTCTCTCCACCATTTCTCCCTACCTGTCCCTTATGGCGCAATGACCTTAGTTGTCGGTCGCCATCCCAAATATCCAATCCCTTCTGCATCCCCTAAAGTGTTGTTTACGTCATCCTCTTCCAATTACACCCTTCTTTTTACGTTGATTTATCCCACGCTTCCCTCAGCGTCTGCATGAGCGGCCACCGCTTAGAGACTGGAAAGACGAAGTCGAATTTAGTTGAGCGAAACTCAGAAATTCGATGACATTTAACTTTCAAAGTTGACTTAAGTCAACCACTTTTGCACGACTGCAAATTCGATTTTCCTAATAATTTCTTGATCGCATTTCACGGAGTGTGTTTGTTGTAGGGCATACTTAGACACCTGAAAAACAATTTGTTTTCTTAAAGCATAATCATGACTAGGAGGAGGAGTGGCGCCATTTTCAAACTTCTAGAAGAGCTATTTCTCAGGGATTGACAAGACAGTTTGTGTTTGTTGTAGGGCATACTTAGACACCTGAAAAACAATTTGTTTTCTTAAAGCATAATCATGACTAGGAGGAGGAGTGGCGCCATTTTCAAACTTCTAGAAGAGCTATTTCTCAGGGATTGACAAGACAGTGATCCCGGTTATCGGTCGGAATAATTTTAAAGAAGGCTAGTTATTAATATCAGCCTTGTACTTCATAGACTTTATGCCTCTATTAGTAAACGATGAAAAAATCGAAGCATTTCTCGTGTCCCCTTTTTTAAATTGCTTGTCGCGTATAAGAACATGGTAGCAAAAAGTTGAGTTATAAAAACCTCAGCTTTTCTCTCCGGTCTCAATCATACTATTTCAAGATATGCGGACCCCAATCTCCCCTTTATTGAAGAATGCAGCTGCGCTTATCTTCGCGTAGTAATGTTGGCCTTTGATTATAAATATGGGCGCCAATTCGGTGCAGCGTGTAGCCTGGTGTATTTCGCGAATGAAAGATAGTAGCTAATCTGCTGATCATGAGAATTATTTGGATGAGTTAATTTTCATTGTATTTGAAGCCATAGGTTCATAGCTTAGGGGAAGACGATTAGAATGAGATGAACGAAGGCATATCGCTAGCTTTGTTCAATGTCAACAGCTATGAATTACTCCTTGATTTCAATAAGGCATTGGACAAGGTTCCTCACTAAAAACTCATGTACATTACAATCATGCGGATCTAATAGTGAATTGGATAAGGGACTTTCTCAGTGATTGAAAACAAAAGTAGTCATTGATGGTTTTAGCTCTGATATGGTCGAAATCACATCCGGTGTTCCTCAAGGAAGTGTGATCGGCCCTCTTTTACCCATTATCTATATTGATGACCTAAGCTCCAGAGTTAGCAGTAAATTAAGATTATTTCCAGACGATACAGTTATATACCGTGAAATAAGCGAAGACGCGGACTTACAAGCTCAGTCATCGGACCTTAACAACGCACAGTGGTCTGAGGGACCCCGTTTGCCGAACAAAATTCGTTGGGTAGATAATTTGAAGTTTCAATCCACTATTTATATATATTGTTCATCAGAATAGAACCAATTAACAGAATAACTTAAAAAATCGAAAGTTACGCGGTAATTTGACATGAAATTATTGATTCCATAACTAATACACTAGAATGAAAAATATTCGCGTTTGCGGGCAGAAACTGAGGATACAAATCTGGCGCAAAAATATATTTATATTGATGTGCTAAATATTTAACGCATCGCCACAAAGCTACTTGGAGTACAAATGTAGAAAACTAAGATAAAATTTGATATTTTTTATGCAACAATAAATGTATGATTGTCACATACTTCTGGTTAGCAGCAGTCTTACTGGGTCTTTCTTGGAAACGCAGTATATATAAAAAGGAAAAATCAAGAGCACGACAGCAACTAACAATTATATCAAGTATTCTGTAGTAAAACCCAAAAAGTAACGTTAAAAATCCAATGAAACTTATATCATTGCCGCAAGTCACTAAGCTGCAAAGCTTAATGAAATCAAGCTACGCCAGCTTTTTATGGAACGTTATGATGATGACGAGAGTGTTGAGTTCGAATCCTCATTTATTTTGGAAGGTTTACGTTTCTGGGAGACATAAACAGACAGAGCACTTCAGATGAAACGCTTCCCCTCTTCTTCCGTAAACAACCTAAGGACGATATTAAGGGGTCAGACGATAGCAGTATCACATGCAGCATATCTGAATCCGTCGCTATTCCAGATATTTTCCTCGTGTTATACTCACGATATCTCTTCAAGTCTTTATTGCGCTTTTCCTGAGCCTCAGAAAAATGTCCTCTTGGTAGCGGAAGAGCCGAGATAATAGCACCATACACCAATATTTTATGCACACTTGGTGGCATATTATACTAGGGTACGAGGACATATATAGTAAAATAATATTAATCAATTCTTGCGCAGTTTGAAAACTATAATCCTTGAAATCTGGGACGTTGATATCATGCTCACTGCTCAAGGCATTCAGTATTACTGGAAATCTTTATATGATGTTTTCGTCCGGTACTGGAAGGAAATTTGCGATGTATTTCAAAAGAAGAAAAGAAAATCCACTTCAATACGACCTAAAGCTTCATATTACCCTTGACGCTTTCAGTATACAGGAGGCGTAATACTACTTCAGTATTATAATTTAATTTCACAACCAACTCGCTCCTATTCTTCTAAAACTTATTTTCCGCATTAAACTACAGCTTTGAAGGACGACAAAACCGAGTAAAAGATGACCATGGATTTTGCCACATGATTACTTTCTGGTGCCTCCTCTCGTTGACATATGCATATAGCTGCAAAGGCACAATCGTTGTCGCCATCATGCTACCGTCGGTAAATATTGGGTCTGGAACCATTTGCTTGTAATTTGAATGTCCACTACTTACGTCTAGTCCGTACTTGGACATGAGGGTGAGATTTTTACGCTGAAGCTGTCAAGGAGTCTATTACATGCTCTTGAACTAGGGATAATCTAACGACATTTGATCCAGCAAGGCCTGCAGCTCCACCTTGGCAGTCGTTTCTGTAACAGTAATGCTGCTATCCGAGGGGTAGCATCTTTTCTTGGACAAAAGAATCTGATCATATGAGGGGTATAGGTCTATATTTCTTATTTTAACTCCTCGCATTACTATTAGGTATTATGCTTTTGTCAAATAGACTTGCAAGATCAAGTGGAGAGCTTCATCAGGGGTGTAAGATCATGACACCACAACATTTGCTTTTTCAGTTTCCCACGTTTTTTCTCATTTTGACTGGTTTTTTAGGGCTTTAAAATAACTGATTTACTATTTCCGCAGCGGTATCTTATTCATCATCGCGTAAGGCTTATTATTATTGTTAAGAATGATTTTTAAGAAACGATCGCAGCTTTCTGCCACTCTTTTTCCATCTTTCTCTGACATGAGTAACAAATAAATCGACACGTCTACGTAATCTCACAACTTTTTCCCTTGATTCACCATTCTTTCTCTATTAAAACGTGGGCAAACTGTTTTCAAGTAACTACATTCATGTACGATTTTGATCAGAAAAGGAAATATGTCGCGTGACAAATGGAGAAAGAGTTAATTTCTCATACCTTATCGCGTACTCGAAGAGATGAGAGCGATCGTTTTTCGAGCCTCCGGACCATTTTACCCGCCAGACGTTGAGTACTCTAAGCGGTTTTCGTGTGTTAATCCTTAATGTAAGCGGTGGTTCATTCATCAAAATCTCTCAGTATTACATGTATTTTACTCAAACGAAATGTCCACAAAATTGGGCGCCTTCACAGAGCAACTGGTGATAGATACACTCCTTATCATTGTATAGGGCCGACTAAATATCTAGGAAGATCCTTCTGTCCATATCGGCCGAAATATGCTAGCTTGCTTTCTTATGTTATTCTTCAGTGGACTCATTTGTAAACAACACTTCGGTTGCTGCGAGTCTAGTACCGGCCGTCCGACGCGGCGGGCTGGCAGCGCGGTCAGCGCCGCGACACGTTATTACATTAGCTCGTCTTATTCAGAGAAACGCTGCTAGACGCAACAAAATATTGTTAGATGATCTTTCCAACACTACTCTGTACAAGATAATGTAGGTCTGACTGCAGTGCACTCTAGTTGACAGAAGATAACTCAAATCAAAGATGTGAGCACAAACTTTTCTACTACTAGCTGGTATTTCTAGCACTGAATCGCTGTTTGGAAAGTCTGGTAGATAAATTACAGTCGAATTATAACACAAGGCATTATTTATTATAAAAATGATAATAACGGTTTGTTTGAAGCCACTGAGGTCTGCAGGAGAAATTCCGAAAATTGACGCCGAAAACGCGAAAAACTGCACCAAGCGAATTATCTCGTACATAAACGCTCCTGTGCTTCGGTATAATCGCCTCAGTGAAAAAACGTAATTGTTTTCTAATAGTTTGGATATTGTATTTTAACCTGCAATCGGTTTTGAAAAGATCTGAGATATTTCACAAGATCGTATTTTGTCCGGCAAAACGGCCATTCCGACCACTGTGCAACGTTCATTCGTGGTGCCAGGAGTGGGCGTTAGAATTAAATATCAGAAAATGCATCACAGTTCACTTCCTGCGAATGTTGTCACAAAAATGTCATGCCTATACTGTGGGTGAAGTAAACTTAAAATCTTCAGATACAGCAAAATATCTTGGAATTACTTTAACTTCTGATATATCGTGGGGATTACACATACAGAACATATGTGGCACGGCATTAAAGAAACTAGGTTTTGCTAAGCGTATAATAGGAAGTTCCTCGGATAAAAAAGTCAAAGAGAGATGCTACTTCGCTCTGGTTAGGCCACACCTCGAATTCGCCGCGAGCATTTTGGGCCCTGACCATAAAGATTTAACCAAAAAAATTAATAACATACAAAGGAAAGCAGCTCGCTTCGTTAAAAACTGCTACGAGCGTACATGTAGTGTCTCGCAACTTTTAGAGTAATTAAGGTGGGAGCCTCTAAAGACTAGGAGGCTACACGCTAGGCTCAGTTTGCTTTAGAACTTCAGAACTGATTTTGCAGAGCGACACAGAGAATATTATCATGACTCCTCACTACATTACTAGGTCTGACAGATGCGATAAAATAAGAGAGATACACTGCCGAACAGATAGGTACAAAAACTCGTTCTTTCTGCGAAAAATAAGCGACCTCAATAAAAACTGAGCTCCACTAAATACACTTCTATGACAAATGTCACCATTTAATCTCCAAAAACTTACACCTTTACACGGCTGGTGACCTAACACCCATCGGCGCCTCACGCCAATGCGGCGGTTCGCAGGGTATTATGTAAATATGTGACGTGTATGCTCGCTCTTCACAATTTCATATTCAGCGCGAAAAGGTATGCCGGTGGCTTGTTTTTGTGTTTAGACGTCAGTACGTGGTGTTCTGTCCCATTGTGTGACATCTGACATCGACTATTGTGCACAATAATGGTATGTAGGAATATTGTAGAAATTTGAAAGAAGGCAAAAGTGAAGTGCACGGCTTTAACTGAGAATTTAAGTACAACGGGAGCACTACCACTCGCATTACTTGCTTGAGGACCTAGCGCAACACTGTGCTGTAATTTTATAACATCGGTAATGGCAACAAGAGAACTCGTCTGAGCAGCGACGGCCCATATTAAGAAGACCAAGGGGAACAAATGATCAGGGTCCACGAGCGCCTCTAATTTCCCACATAGTTCAGCTATCTAACGATTGACGATAGAATGTTTCTTGGTTAGTAGATTGTTAATTGGCGCGTTGCATGTGTGGTACGCAGGTTTCAATGTAGTTTCGGTGTTCTGCCGTATCATTCATCCATGCCTGGTGTGGAAGCACCCCCTGCCACACACTTTTTGGTTGGCTTGCAGGGTATGACGTACATGTAAATGTATCCCCCTTCGGTTGTGGAAAGGGTAGGTAGTGTTTTAATTACAACACTGGTATTTTATTTTACTTTCTACATCTTTGTTCGTTTCTTCAATAGCTTTTTTGTGTGAAACATGATTGAGTTTGAATTATAATATCGAGTCTAGACTGTGTGCTGTCTTTTAAGAATCAAATTATTGTTTAATGTACGTTTTTGTGCTGTTCAAGCTGGCTTTGGCAATGTTAATCCTTATGTAATCACTACACGATCAGTATTGATTAAATGTTTATAATAACATACTTTCATTTTGCTGAATAGAATCGTGTTAACTTACTTTTTGGGAACTGAGCCAAAGTCGGAACGATTCTAATCCCTACCACCACTCTAGCTGCAACGATCCACTCTTCCTCTCTGTTTCCCTCTCATTCGCCTCCACGTTTCCTCCCAATACTTCACTTTCAATAAGACTTTTTAGGCGGATATACTTGCTTCCCTACTCCTCTCTCCGCCAACTTACGGAGCCTCAATTATCCTGCACATAAGTCTTCCAGGTTTTCTCTCCGCCTGGACACCATAAACCTCACCTACCTCTCCTCCATTCTTCTTCTTCCGCCCGCCCCCTCTTCCTCTTCTTATTTTCCCCCTCCTTGCCCTCCCCTCCTCTCCCTCTTTCCTTCCCAGTTGACCTTCTCTTCCTCATCTCATGGAACCCCTCTCCTTCCCCTGAGGAAGACGTACCCGGCTGTCCGTCGAAATCTATTGAGCCTACGTGTAGAGTTTTTTCCTCTTGTGTAGCTATTTTTTTATCCCCCACTCTTTCCGCATGTATACCCACGATGAACGTGTGGATTTTTTGCGATAATATTCAGTTTTCATATATCTCTTGTATATGTTTAACGACAACGCCTTGTACGAGTACCGTTGAAATATATTTTGGCTGGCAATAGCATTGAAGTTGCTCGCTTATTTCAGAATTTAAAATCTAAGATGTTGAATATGTTCTGACAAATACCTGTCGCAAATTTCTGCTATACGAATAGGTCAAGGAATTAAAACCACCAAAATCGACATTACGAAACGCTCTTTTCCTCTCCCACAAATATTTCTTATAGTGGTCTCTTTTATTTGTTGTGTCCAAACTCCAAATTCATCTACATCTACGTCATACCCTGCAAGCCACCCAAAGGGTGTGTGGCAGGGGGTGTTTCCACACCAGGCATGCATGAATGATACGGTAGAACGCCGAAATCACATTGAAACCCGCGTACCACACATACAAAGCGCCAATTAAAAATCTAATAACCAAGAAACATTCTATCGTCAATCGTTCCAACATGCAAGGGATACAAAGACTACTACTGCATATTCAAAATATCATGCATAAATAAGAACATCAGCATTTACATCATGCATAAATAAGAACTTAGAGAATATAAAGAGAAAGATTTACTGTCTGCCTATTGTCACCATTCGAACTATTCATGACGACGATCACAGCTGTTATGGTCCCGAATGGTACGCGGAAAAAATGACATTTTATACCTATCGGTTCTACAATCTATCCCTCTAATTTTATTGGCGCGTTCTAATCTGCCGTAGTACGAGGGGGTTAATAGTATGTTTTTTACGTCGTCAGAGAAATGATTTTCCTGAAATTTAGTTTGGAGGTTAAGCCTATAATTTAATCTACGCTGTGATAGCGATTCCCATCCTAATTCTTCTAACAGTCCAGACACACTAGCCAACTTATCGTAGCATCGTTTCACAAACCTAGCTCCTTTTCGTTGCACGCGATCTAACTCTGATATCTACCCCGCTTCGTATGGATCCCATACACTAACAGCATATTCCAGATAAGGCCTAACGATTGAAAAATAACAACGTTCTTTCACTTTCTCATCACAATTTTCGAGTACTCTCTTGATAGAGCCTAGCTTCCTGTATGTTTGACCGCATATTTCCCGTACATGTTTTCCCCAAGATATGTCGTGAGTAATTGTGACCCCTAAGTAGTTAACAGACTTGGCGTGAATGATTTCCGTTTTATTAATTCTGTAAGCCCTACGTGGCCTATTTTTCTTTTTCCAAAAGCTCACTGCTACGCACTTTTTTATGTTTAGTTCCATCTGCCACTTTTCGCACCAAGCATGAATAGCAAGTAGGCCGATTGTTAACGAGTCGCTATCTTCGGAATTGTTAATATCCCCATACACAACCGCGTCGTCTGCGAAGAGTCTTACTTAAGACGAAGAAGCTTACTTTTAACGACGTTGCTAATATCATTTATGTATGAGAGAAATAAATGTGGGCCAATGACACTTTCTTGAGGAACGCCCGATGTAACGCTGTTTGACATGATACCATCTATGACAACCCTTTGTTCCAATGACCTTGTCTCTAGAGGCTCCCGTCTTAATCCCTCTAAAAGTTGTGAAACACTACATGTTTACTCGTAGCAGTTTTTAACGAAACGTGCAGCCATTATTTGTATTATTACTGATTTTTTGGTTAAATATTAATGACCAGGGTACCCAGTAATCGTGGCGTATCCGAGGTGTGGCCTGACTACTCAAGACCATTGAGTGGATTCAGCTTAGTTGTCTTTGAATATTTTCAAAATTTTTGAAAGACAGAAAATTCTATTCCTCAAAGAGCTCATTTCAATTTGTTGGAACATCGTTTAAAAATTTTTAATCGACTTCAATGAAACAAGCGTAAAGTTGGATATCGATAGGTTAGTTGGGTTACGTTTGTTTTAATCGTACATTCATTGATTAGAAAATATCTCCCTGATTAAATGAACACTGAGAGCACCGAACCAAAGTGTTGCAATGCTTAAGTGAGAAAATGAATAGGATTGCTGTGTGTGCCACGTAGAAAGGGAAAATTCCGTAAATTATCCGCTGATGATCGCAATTGAAGGTAGTTCGAGCGAAATATTATTTAGCGCAGGAATCAACGAATTTGGTCTCATGAGTTAGAATTAGGTCTTGTTACTGGTCATGCCTCTGTGAGCTGAAACGCATCGTACACATTAAAATACCTTGTGGAATAGTGCAATTGTTGTTTCTGTATTAATATGACGAATTTCCACGATATCTCGCCCGTAAATGTTGGAATTTGGTCTCATTTTAAAGAAAAATATCTCATCCTTTCCAAGATATCAATATCTGCCCCTTACCGCACCTTTTTCCCAGATTTTATTTACGAAAAAACGATACCTTTTACTCGGGAATTAGTACGGCTATGCACTCCAGAGAGACTTTATTTTAAAAATGAGTAACTTCTGAAGCCTAGATCTCGTAAAAATTGACAGTATATAGTTTTTATATTTTTGCCACTAATTTTGAAAATAAATCGTATTGTCACCGCATTAGTTTTTTCAGGACCGCAGAAAACCCTTCGTTTTGAAGTTTTAATCGTACCGCGTCGAAAAAAGAGTAAAGTGAAAAACTTGTGTACATTAGGGTACTATATAGCTCAAACTACTTTAATTACTGAAAAAAAGATATTGTCTAAAGTCGCTGCAAGGGAAGCATTTTGGAATTAATTCAGGGGTTGAATAAGAATAAACTCATGACAGGACAGTCCCAATACCTGTAGAGTTGTCATAGTTACGCTGTCCGTTGACGCTGGTAGTGACAACACATAAATGAAACACACACTATGCCCAAACCGCCTTCTTTTGTCCTCTTTAATGTTGTGTGTTGATAGCAATACCCCAATACCCAACATTTTTAAAAAGCTAAATTTCAGAAAATTTTAAAAAATAACATGAACCTTCTACTTATCGTGAATCCTCTATTAGCTAAGGGGTTAAAGATTCGATAAAATAAAAATGGGTGTGTATACGATATTTAGTTTTTAATGTGCGTTTCCGCGCTTATTATTTCTACGAGAAATAATGTTTATGTATTTTAAAAGCTACTTCTTCTTTCACTTTGCCCGTGTCCCACTCCTGTGACTTCGGCATATTCTTTCTTTAATCTTTTCCTCCCTTCTCCTCTGTTTTTGGCAACAACCTCTTTTCAGCCTCTCTCTCATAAGGCTTCTACTACCCTATCTTTCCACCTAACTGAGGGTCTTCCAACCCTTCTCTTCCCGGGTGCCTCCAGTCTTTGCACTCTCTGTCCCGAGTAATGATGACCTAAGTTCTTGAGTTAGCAGTAAATTAAGATAATTTGCAGACGATACTGTTATCTACTGTGAAATAAGCGAAGACACGGGCTTTGAAGTTCTGTCATCGGACTTGAACAACTTTCATCCGTGGTGCCAGGAGTGGAGGCTAAAATTAAATCTTAGTCAACGTACCACAGTTCACTTCCTGCGAAAGTCATCACACTAATGCCATACCTACACTGTGAGTGGAGTAAACAAAAAATCTTCAGGTACAGTGAAATATCTTGGAATTACCTTAACTTCTGATATATCGTGGAGAACGCACATGCAAAAAGTATGCGGCACATAATTAAAGAAACTAGAATTTATCAAGAGCTTGTTGGGAAGGTCCGCGGATGAGAAAGTAAAGAGAGATGCTACTTCGCTCTGATTAGGCCACACCTCGAATACGCCGCGAGCATTTTGGACCCTGGCTATTAAGATTTTACCAAAAAAAATAATGAAATACAAAGAAAAGCTGCGCGCTTCGTTAAGAACTACTACAAGCAAAGATTTAGTGTTTTTCGACTTTTAGAGGGATTAAAGTGGGAGTCCCTAAAGGCTCGGAGGCAGCACGCTAGGCTTAGCTTGGTTGAGAAATTCAGAAGTGGTGTGTTTTAGAGCGACACGGAGAATATAATCATGACTAGGCCTCACTACATTTCCAGGTCTGACAGAAGTGATATAATGAGAGCATGCTCAGGAAGCCCGTGAAGAATTTTCATTTAACTCCAAAATATTAAATTAAGCGGCTAAGATGGTGTCATGCGTAATTCTGCGGCTACAATGATAACCTTATTGATTTGAATCATTTCCCCCCGTTCACCCTATCCACGCACTTCACTAAAGGCACTTCACTAAAGTGTAAGGCACTTCACTAAAAGAAATGATTTACTACGGCGCTGGCTGAGCCACGCCACTAGCATTTGGAACCTTGGATAGAAAATTGTAGCAAAAAAATTTACTATGGTACAAAGGAAACCTGCGCGCTTCGTAAAAAACTGCTGTAATGCTCTTAGGGGGATTAAAGTGGGAGCACCTAAAGAGACTCGGAGGCTACAATCTAGGCTTAGTTTGCCTTAAAAATTCAGATCTGGTGTGTTGCAGATCGGCACAAAGTACATAATCATGACGCCGCACTACGTATCTAGGTCTGTCAGAAGCGGTAAAATAAGAGAGATACATTGTCGAACAGACCGGTATAAGAACTCGTTTTTTCCGCGCACAATCAACGACCACAATAAAAACTGAGCTCCACTAATTACACTCCCGTAGTACACGTCACCACTGCACCTCCCAAAACCTTATCCCTTACAACTTTACGCGGCTGGTGTCCTAACACCCCCTGCCACACGCCCAAGCGGCGGCTCGCTGGGTAGTATGTAGATGTGGAAGTGAATCATCACTCCTCGAATCGCCCCAACCTCCTCAGCCTGCCTTCTTTTATCTTTTAACTCACAGTAACTTAAAGTGTCCCTCTAATACAGAGACACTGTATTTCCGAGTATTATGGGGATAGAGCCGTGGAATTTCCGCATTTGCATTGTTTCCTCTCTGGCGAGCCCTATCGTACTTTATGTTTCCCACCTTGATAAAGTCTTTCACGTGGCACCAATGCTGCCAATACTGGAAGGAGTACATGGAAACATTGTGGAGAATAAGAACTTCTGACTTCATTCTTTTACACTTCTGTGTGATTCTATGTACTTCAGCATGGGTGTCGTTGACTGCTCTTACGTATCAGGAAGAAGCCCCATGGATGAAGTCCGCAGATACCAATAAAAGTTCGAGATCAGGGCAGTAGACGAAGGAAACGGAGAAATATAAAATAGAATAATTGCGAGGATGAAGGAGCTGTTCGATGAGAAAGCGATGAAAAGCAGAGTACTCTCGGGGGAAGAATGAGCACGAGCGAGGTAGATGATGAATGACTGACGAAAGAGGGAAAAGAGAGAACTTGAGAAAGAAATGAAAGTTGGATATTCCATTTTAATTTTCATTTCAGCCCGTAGATAGGTGAACTATGAGGGAAATTAGAGGCGCTCGTGGACCCTGATCATTTGTTTCCCTTGGTCTGCTTAATATGGGCCGTCGCTGCTCACACGATTTCTCTTGTTGCCATTACCGATGTTATAAGTCTACAGCACAGTCTTGCGCTAGGTCCTCAATTAAGCAATGCGAGTCGTAGTGCTCCCGTTGTACTTTATTTCTCATTTACAAACCGTGCCATTCACTTTTGCTGTATTACCAAATTGTACTACCTAATAGAGGGACTCTACTAAAATATATTCGTTTCTTACTCCCATCATGTATATCTATCGTGATTTCACTTATCCACTCCAGCGTTTTCCTATCTATCACCTGTAGTTTCCTTTCCTGTGTCCTGGTGGTAGCGCATGTCTCCGCTTTCTAGGTCATTGCAAACCTCACGACCATTTTCCTTTTTTCATCCTGTATCTCACTTTCTTGCCACACAACACCCCACTTATCTTCCTCCAATTTGGCTCCTTTGGATTCTTTCTTGGATTGTATGGGATGCATCACCTTCCTGACCTCCGTTCTTCTTTAGGATTGCTCCCAGGTATCTGCATCTCCTCTTCGCCTGAAGGATTCTCCTTGCTGCCCCACTGAGGCATCATCCTGATGGCCATGAATCACCATTTACTCAGTTTCGTTCTGATGATTTTCATCGTTCTCTCTTCTGAAGCCCTCCTCCATTCCACTAGTGTCTTCTGTAACCTGGCTTGGCTGTTTTCACGCGGAACGATGTCAATGGCAAATATCTTACTCAATGGTGCATTGCTTCGGACGCCTCTAGTGATTTCATCGATCACCAGATCAAACAAAAGAGGGCTAAATGATTTCTGTTGGAGGAGTGGGAAGTAGGAGAAGGAGAGGGTTCATCAGGGAGAGGGGAATCGTCGGAGAAAAAGGCCATCATTGTCTAAATTTCCTTTTCTGCTCTTCTTAATATCAAGCCGCTTCCACTCTGTGCCCTATGCATTCTAGATGGAGAATTTTGGGTATTACACCTACATCTACAACAACGTAATACCCTGCGAGCCACCACGAGGGTGTGTGGCAGGGGGTGAAGATCACCAAACATGCACTATTGACATGCAAGTAGGATATTTAAGGGAGATATGCTAGAAAATAGGGTCACATGGAGCTAGATGGTTAGTATCTACATAATAAGGAAGGGATTATTGGTTGTTATTACATACATCATGCACTACAGACTACTCTTACTATATTTCACCTACCTATCCCTTTGCTACGCTGCCTATTGTTCTCTCTTATGGTACGCGGGAAAAATGACATTTTAAATCTATCGGTACGACAATCTATCCCTCTAATCTTGTTAAGATGATCAAACCTAGCATAATACGAAGGGGTTCTCAATAGATATCTAACGTCATCTGTGAACAAAACGGTTTCGAATTTACTTAAAAGGTTTAACCTAAATTTTAACCTTCGTTCTGATAGTAATTCCCATCCGAGTTCTTCTGTTAAGCTCGTAACAATTATACAATTATCATAACGGCCTTTAACAAACCTAGCGGATCTCCTTTGCACGCGCTCTAATTCTTTTATCATACCTTCCTCGTACGGATCCCATATCCTAGCGGCATATTCTAAATGAGGCCTGACAGGTGTAAAATAGCTTCTTTCTCGTACTCTCTCATTGCATTTGCCTAGAACCCTTTTTACGAATCCTAATCTACGGTTTGCTATACTAGTAATTTCCCTGATGTGTTTCCCCCATGACCCATGTTAGTATAATCTGCTCACAGTTATATGAATACCATGAAAACGTTTCACTTGGCAATTCGTGAGTGTATTTACGAAAATGTTATACTGCCCTAGACTTATGCTCCAACTCATTGTTTAACGTGTCATAAACTATATAAATTAGGTACTACCAATGATTTGTATTTGTTCATTATAATTTCAACTTAATGCTATCTGCGAAATAAACGCGAGAGGTACACTGAAGACTTCAGATAAAGCTTAGCTTATTTGCAATTATTTTTATCGTAAGTAATGTGATGGTGTATTTAACCAGTACAAAAATAGTTTCCATCAACGAAAAGATAATAGTAAAATATGCGTTGAGCAAATATTTTAGTATGATATTCATTGACCAAAACTTTTTTTGTATTTATTAGTGATTTCTACTTCATTCTTATATGTAACTATATATTTTCAATGTAAGGTATCGTGCTCGTGTCATTATTTTCAAAACTTTTGGACCATCGTATTTGTCGCTAGAAGTTTGTCAAATGTCCATTTGTAAACTGTTCTGTGGCTTCATAAGTATTTTAAAAATTGGCAAATGGTTAGTTTTTTACCAACCTACTCGAGAAACTCCAACGCTGCCTTTACAGAGATCATGGCCAGTTCCTCTACCGAAGATTGCTCTTCGAAGAAGAGTTTTATGGCATCTAGGGATTAGGGTACGAGAGTGAAAATTTCTTTTTAACAGCTCCTCTGCATGACCTCCATAGCGGACAGCTCTTCCTGCAGATGTCCCAGGCTATACCCAGACGCTATGTCCCAGACGCAGATGTCCCAGGATATAACGGTTCACTTTTCGAGTGAGGATTGTGTCCCGCTCCTAACCCTTAGTCACGTGGTGAGGTTTAGTCTTCTCTGACCCGTCACAGCGTACGCATCAAGTGGCTCGAAGTTTAGCACGGCTTCGTCTTTTTTCCCTATGTATTCTGAGTTAGTGAATTTTGTGAATCTGACATCTGACGGAAGGAGCTCCGCAGGAGCAGTGAGAGGAGGAAAGTGTTCGCAAGACTAGTTTTAAGTGCATGGAAGAGAGCAGAGAGATGGAAGAGCATTCAGCGAGAGATTTTCATCTCATTGAGGCGAGTAGTAGTTTCAATGCTAATACTTTTTTTTACGAATTTTAAGTAATCTCATCTTTCAACCCTTCAAAATTTCAAAATCATTGCTTCAATACCGTGGATCGGCACAGCAGTATTCGGGCTGCTAATCTATGGACAATCACAACCAAACAATGGCCCATTTTGGATAATCGTGTACCGTTTGCACCCGCCGGGAGTAAATTATGCCGTCAGTGCGGAGTATGTGTGGAGAAATAAAATCGAAAAGGTGGTGATCCGAAGTCACCAGCCGGTTGCCAAGAAGGTATTTATGACTTGGTTGTAAATGTAGGCACTAACGAGTAACTAGTCTCTCATCTTTGACCATCGGGTTGGGATAGGGAGTGGAAAATAATGCTGAATTACTAGCGAAATTATCGTGCCAATCTGTCCGCTTAACCGGGTTTAGGGAATTTCATACTGCAATACCTTAGGCTGATGAAGAAGTGTTGATGGGAAGGTTGCCGCTTTCCTACCATTGGACGAGAATTTAGCTCTAACGGAGGTACAACCCAACTGGGTCGTCAAAAGCAAATTTTCCTGAGAGGACTAACCCCCATCAAGGTAGGGCAATGGACGTAAATTTCACAAAAAGCTTGTTGTTAATATTATAAATGACAAGTATAAACCATAAGTAGTTTAAAATATAGTTTAATACGTATGATACAATGAGTTAGTGCTATCAGTATTTTTCTATGCCCGTTTTACATGTCTGCTACATGCATTCTTCACTGCGAAGACCGCGTCACCGAACGGGCGAAATATGTAAACGTTTGAATATTTTTATGAACGAATTGATGAATTTCCATGGGTAACGTTTTCGGGATAGTTGGTGGAATATATGCAGATTGTAAATATCAAGTTTCTGGTGAATCTGAGACGGAGTTGCCTGGAGTCCCTAATGTGGCGTGTAGGGTAGGTGTACCTGCTCGATCGACTGCTGTTGTGTTTGTCTACCTGGCACGTCAAATTGCGAAGGACTACTTGACGCTTTACTTGACGAATTATCTATGATTCTCTAGCTATACCACCGTATCAGACGTTGGCCGTTTTTGGCACGGGGAGCGATTAGGGGTTTTCGCTACATTCTGTTAAATGCTCGAGTTTCCCTTAATGGCTGAGTTCTATCTTCATTCACTCGACGCAAGAACACTGCATACATCTACATCTACGTAATACCCTGCGAGCCACCACGAGGGTGTGTGGCAGGGGGTGAAGATCACCAAACATGCACATTGACATGCAACTAGGATATTTAATGAAAGCATGCTAGATAATAGGGTCACATGGTTAGTATCTACATAATAAGAAAGGGATTAATGGTTGTTATTACTTGCATCATGCGCCACAGACTACTCTAACTATATTTCACCTACCTATCCCTTTGATACGCTGCCTATTGTTCTCTCTTATAGTACGCGGGAAAAATGACATTTTAAATCTATCGTTACGACAATCTCTCTCTCTAATCTTGTTAATATGATCAAACCTAGCATAATACGCAGGGGTTCTCAGTATATATCCAACGTCATCTGTGAACAAATCGGTTTCGAATTTACTTAAAATGTTTAACCTAAATTTTAACCTGCGTTCTGATAGTAATTGCGTTCTGATAGCATACAGTGTTCTTGACTCGACGCTTCGAGACTACCCAGCACGAATTAATCACAGACTTCGAATGTGAGTCCAACAATTTACTGTGCCTGAATTTCCTTCGTTGTGGCCGTGACTTTAGGATTATATATCAACTGAAAGGAAGCCGACTTTCCCCCAGAGTGGTAATGGATGCAGTCCGTATGTTGGGAACCATTTCCCCTCATAGTCACCCGCCGATGTCTTAGTTTCTTCCCCCTCTACACTCCCCCCCCCCCTCCCCGGGTGGTTAGCAATAGGTCTTCCAACGAATAGAGGGGGTCCTTTTGTTTTCCCGTCCTTGCTTACGACCTGCTGTGAACCTCGACTACCCATCCCCCCTTCCCATATTTCCCTCCCATGGTTTTTCCGTTGTGAACCTTCCACTCTCACTTCCCCTACCTCCACCCTCTCCTCCCCTTCCTCCACCCTCTTCTCCCCTTCCTCCATCCTCTCTCTTCCTCTTCCCTCCCTCCTGTTTCCTAAACTCTCCCCTCTTTTATGTTGTACAAATTTCATATCTCCTATTCTCAAATTGTCTTGTTCCTGAAGATGACTCTGCGTGTTGAAACGCGTTCTACATTACACATTGAAGAAAGCTGCGTTTCTGTTTGTTTTTATATTTCGTGAAGAATGGCATGGAAATCTCCACCCGTCTGGAAATTTCCTTCGGTATTCCTTGATGTGATGATATTTATTCAAATATCGAATTCTAGAAATGTAGTGACGAAAGTGTAAGGTCGTAGGTATTTTCTAGCGCACATAAATATCGTGGTAGTATTTGCCATCTAGTTGAGTACCATAAATACTCTTGGCTAGCCTTTGAAATGTTTTTCCCTTGGCTAATGATTGCTTTCATTACAGCAACAAATTTGTCGCCCCCAGTGCAATTGCTTGTATTTTTAAAATAATAAACAATTTTTGAAATTTTTTACAATCAGAGGTATCGTCTGTCAGACAAATTTCTGTGCCAATAATAGTTTTAGCCTCCGTGCTATTGATAAGGTGGTTAGATTTGGTATTTTTAGTTTATAAGGTACGGATATTAACTACCGCAACGAATGGCTATGTGGCTATCGCTTGTTTGTTTTGTGGACGTTTCTATTGTGGTTCTTTTCAATTAGGCTACATCCGCACTCTCCTCTCAGAATACTCTTTGTTAAATAATTAACTAGCAACCAATTGTAACCGAACCCACAGTATACCGTATACCACACGTAGTGACAGCGGGTACATTTTTGTGGCACACATACCCCACAACACTATTTTAGATATTCCGGACTTTCCAAAGTGGTTGTTGCGGGAAATATTTCGGCAGTGTGTTCCCAGAAGCTTCTGCCATTTGTTGGTGACTCTTGGAAATAAATGCAAGGATGCAGAAACAGGCCTATTACGTTATTTTAGGTAATCAGCGCCGAGTGAGTGGTAGGAAAGTCTTGAAACTTTGTGCTGGTGAACGAAATGCAGATCGGCTATTAATTTCAAAGTTAATGTATTTGAATCGTGATAATTTATTTGAACTTGAAAATAGTATAAGTCACTGTCACAACGTCGACTCATGATATCTTGACATGCTTCTTTTTAATGAAATGGTTCGTAATGCCTATGATAAATGGAAGAAAGAATGTCTCGCCTCTCTCTGGCAATTATATAAATCTTATAGTGCAATAAAGGTCAAAAATAACTTTCAAAGGAGCATTCAAACATCTGGTTCTTTATGTAAAAGTGATATAGTTTCTATGGTACATAAAGAATCTGATGACAAATGGTATCCACAAGACTCCGAATCAGAAGCAAATGTCATTCTTGCGATCTCGAAGGAAAATTAGAAATGAGTCTGCGTTTCTTTAGTTTTGAGGCTAAATATTCACCGGGAATCATTTCCAAAATTGGCAAACAAAGTAATTTAGGGAATGTTATGGAGCAATTAGGAAAACAATGGAGATGGCCTAATGAGGGCGATATCTGGTACCAAGAAGAAGAAATGGTGATTAGTGTTCTCCTCGGCATAGAGGGAAACGAAACCCAAAATCTACCCAAATTATTGAAAATTTGCTTATTTTGTTCTCCAGAGTCCTTAAGTATGCACATTATGTTCATCCGTCTGATACATATCGAAGTTTAAAAAATAATTGAGAGGACAATCTGACTTTCACAAAGTTGTATATACTATAATGAGGGATAACTTTGTGACTGTTAATTGGTGAAATATTATGCTTTAATTATAATTAGTTTTAAGACACAAAGGTAATTGAAAGATGAGTGATGATTATGACCAATAATACATTTCTTATACATTCATTTATTTACCTAAAAACTTTGCAAAAACATGAAAAACTTTCACGAAGCAGGCCCGTCAAATAATAGTCTGCTTCGAGCTTACGTTTAGGATTAATCCCATGTTTATCTCTTTAATCGGTTGAATATCACTCTTATATTTCCAATTTTATATATTACTTATAATTTTTTCACCCTGCAAAGTTTATCATGACAACTTTTTAAAAATCTAGTTGCTTTCCGCTGTACTCGATCTAGCTCTAAGACTAATCCTGCCTCGTTAATGCCCTGAATGATGGACGAATTTTAATATTGGTCTTACATTAGAAAACACATTGCTTCTTAAACTTTCCTTCGCATTACTCTGGTGTTTTTGATAAATCCGAATTTACGATTAGTCTGTCCGCAGATTTTCTGACTAGTTTCCCCCCCAAGAGAGTTTCTGAGCATTCAGCTGACTCTAAATTTGGTAATAAATTTTAAATAATTGTTTTCGTTCAATTAATCGATTCATTCTTTTTCCCAAAAATTCATGGCTGTACACCTTCGAAAATTCAATTCTGACCGCCATTCGTTTATAGGTCCTAGGTTATTTTTTTACGCATTCCCCTCTAACTTGGTACAGATGTCACTTTAAAATATTGCGTCGTCTACGAAGTATAGTACTTTTGCTCGTTACTATGGTGATAAAGACATTATTATTCGATAGAATTAATAAGACTCGACTTGCCACCGTGGGGGGGGGGGGGGGGAGAGAAAGGTTACCCATGTATCGTCAGGCAACTATTTGGACTCAAACATTTTTTTAGTCTTCAATGCTTCGAGCCTTGATAATCAGTCTCGTGAATTGAGCATACATGCGTGGGTATCTTTTTGCCTGTACTTATTTGCGTTTACTGCGTTGTCTCTGGCGTAACTGGGTGGAATTTCCTGAGCATTGTAAATGATAAGATTGACTCAGTTATTCCACCAAAATTTATTCGAAGACGACCCTGGTCTCGACGTGATACATCTACATCTACGTAATACCCTGCGAGCCACCACGAGGGTGGGTGGCAGGGGGTGAAGATCACCAAACATGCACTATTGACATGCAACTAGGATATTTAATGAAGGCATACTAGATAATAGGGTCACATGGTTAGTATCTACATAATAAGAAAGGGATTAATGGTTGTTATTACATGCATCATGCACTACAGACTACTCTAACTATATTTCACCTACCTATCCCTTTGCTACACTGCCTATTGTTCTCTCTTATAGTACGCGGGAAAAATGGCATTTTAAATCTATCGGTACGACACTATCTCTCTAATCTTGTTAATATGATCAAACCTAGCATAATATGCAGGGGTTCTTAATATATATCTAACGTCATCTGTGAACAAAACGGTTTCGAATTTACTTAAAAGGTTTAACCTAAATTTTAACCTGCATTCTGATAGTAATTCCCATCCTAGTTCTTCTATTAAACTCGTAACACTTATACAATTATCATAACGGCCTTTAACAAACCTAGCGGATCTCATTTGCACGCGCTCTAATTCTTTTATCATACCTTCTACTACATACTATCTACCTTCCTCGTACGGATCCTAATACGGTACGATGTCATCAGGTGCAATTTTCACGGAAGATAAAGAATATTGTGCTGTTACAAAAAAGAATTATAAGAACGGTTATCTTCAAAATCAGATTTCATCACACTTTCCCGCGCATTACAAGTTCTACCCTTAAGGTATTTTTACGTATATTAAGTGTTAATAAAACTTTTTGCGTAGTGGGAACTTGAATGGCACATTGCCCTGGCATCAAAAGCGAAACCATCACTTTCAATTGGATGTTCTACCCTTGAGGCCACATTTGAATTTATTTCAGAGAAGTTTTAATTATTTTTCCCCGAAAGTCTTAAACTAACTTCCAATGGCAGTTAAAATGGAAAACAATGTTAATTCTTCTTTAAAGCATGTGAAAAAGGGGCTATTTGAACATGATAATATTGAAATACTATTTACAATGTCCATGAAATTGTATGATCGAAAGGAAATTACTGAAATTTATATAAATTGTGTATAGTACCATTTAAAACTGAAATATTTTGTTGTTTCTTAGCACGAAATTCTTGGTTACCCCCACACAGATTTATAATCTTTGGGGTAACCTAAAGCTTCCAAATTTTTGGGTAAATTCGAATGTACTTTGTATTTAAGAAGGGAGGAATACATTTTTCTCATATTATGTCACAAAATAATATGGGGAGGACGCTTATTATTTGGACGTAGTATATTCCGCGTCTTCTGTGATAATTGTATCGGAAAGTGACCTGCCACTTCGAAACCCGGATCGTCTTTGAATGAATTTATGTAGAATAACTATGTCAACCTTAACATTTACACCATAGCGTTTACTTCGCCGCAATCGCTAATTTCGCTAACCGCTAATAGTCCCTATATTAATTACGTTTTCAGGCAATTTTTGAATCAGATTGGGCGGTTGGCTTTTGGGTTTGGCATACTGGCTTTCCATTCCGAGGGCCAAGGTTCGATTCGCTGCAATGCCGAAGAGTTTTGGTGAACTACCGATCCTTAATTGCCATAGATCAAAGAAAGAAGAGGCGAGATAAATTTGGAAGATTTATGATGTAAATCAAGTGAAGGAGAAGAAATAATGATGAAGGAAATAAAAACATTAAACCAAAGTAGCACTTAAAATATTTTCGTAAAAATTATGATCCCGTGTAAAAAGTTCTGTATAATAGATAGCCCAAACATATCATAATTTATAAAACACAGTTTAAGAAAGAAGCGTATCTGGGGGTAAAGTAACAGGAACCCAGCATCTCCGATTTCACGCCGGAAAAACAGATAAAATGTTAAGTCCCCACTCTCTCGACATAACGAGGAAGCGAAAGTACAACAATTCGACGAAAACTTGCAACACTTTTTTTATGTCCTTTTTCCGTGTCTCCATGTGTTTTAAGGTAGTTTGAGCGAAATATCATTTAACCTAGAAATCAATAAATTTGGTCTCATTTAAAAAAGTATCTATTCCATCCAAAGATACCGCAATGTCAGCTAATTAGTAACTTCTAACACTTAGATCTATTAAAAAATTAACCATGTCTAATTTGTATTTTTTCTTGACTATTTTTTAAAATAAACCGTATTGCCACCGGAGTATTTTTTTTCAGAATCGCAAACCTTCCAATGTGAACGAGTTTTAAACGAACCGCGAGAAAAAAATGAGTCAAATTAAACACTTATGAAGATATTTTGATTGAGTTACGTGGAATTTCAGTCACATAAAAGTATATTATTGCACCATTAATACTTCAATATTCAATTCATACTTCCTTCAGCTGCAGAAATTGAATTGTAAAATTCAAATATAGTTTATGACTGGAGAACTATCTCGCTCGAACTACCTTAAGTGATTCAGTTATAATTTGGACGTGCATCGTCGCTGAGAGCGTTTTTCCTCAAAATATTATACTCACGTATGGATGACTCAGAGAGAACAATTGCGACCCATTGCTCCTCGGATAAGACGCAGAAGTTCTGAAACCCTCGGCGCCTTTCTTTGAGATGGACTGGTTCAGAAGTCGGATCTTTCTCCAACTCTCCTCTGTTGTTGAAGGAATCTTCTCAGAGCCAACCAACCCATACATCTGTAATTTCGGTGATGGCATAAGTTATTCGTCCCCTCAAAATAACAAGCCAAACAACAGAAATGCAAAAATAGTATCACAAAGCCGTACCTCCGGCGTAGCGCTTGTTCCATCACATACCGCTCAGCCCCTCAAATGGGCCCCTAAGTGGCCGGGTGGAAAGATTGAAACATTGCGTAAGGAGGTCGCTCTATCTCACCAACCCTTCCTATCCCCGCCCGTGAATCTCCACCAGCCCCTTCCCATGGTCCCTGCCTGCCGCCGCTGGCAGGCGCCAAGCGTGCGAGTATGCGCCTCGAAGCGGCAGATCCAATTAGGGCCTCGTATCTGGCAGGCCAAGTCCCGCTAACACGAACGTTGGAACGTACTGCAGTGGAATCCAGCCAATCTCTGGCAGCTTCCTTGAGTGTTTGGAGAACGAAAGCTCACGACTCAGTCACGAATATCATCCTGAGCCGGACGGAGGTCCAAGATACTCCCGAAATCTTGGCGTTTTTCTAGCGTGTGTTTTCCATCACCAATGTGCCCCCTGGCCTCCTCGACGACCGTCTCATTGCTATGCATCGCGGGTGTCACGAGAAGCTTGGTGCCCAACGCCGTACCTACCCATCGTTCTCACTGCAATGTAAGTACTTCTCTAAACTTTTGCCGTTTCTCTGCACTGAGGGACAACTATAGTTTACGACAGCCAACAGACGTTTCACCGAGTGTATTTTTTAGTGCCATTACTCGGGGTTTCTTCATAGGTAAAATCACTCCTCACAAATCTGGAGGATCTGGGAAAAGGGTTCATACGTAGCTTTCGCACCGGTCATTTTAGGGAAATAACTGATATTTTACGTCGCAGTTCACCGGTTCAATTTTTGCTACGCATCATGTGTCTTTGCACCAATTCTTTTTCATTTATTCCGCCAGAATTTTTCGAAATCTCATTGGAGAGAGTCGATTTTTGATTTGCAATGGTAACTTTACTTAAATACTTACTCGGCTCATTAAGGGTCCATGGGAGTAATTTATTCGTTGTGGGCACCTCGCACTGTCGCCCCACGCAAGTTATCTTCACCCTCAAAGTGATAATCGAGGCTTCTAATGAATGCACACGTTTCAAGGAATCAACATTTTTTGTTATTTCTTTTGACGAGATGAGGCCAATGTGTGAAAAATTCACCATGAAACAAATTAGTTAAATTTACCAGGATTTGGAACGAGATTTCTCGGCTTCCATTCAATCGCGTTGGCGGAGGAACACATCCTCGGTATTGAGGTTAGTATTGGAAGATGCTGGATCGAATATTAATCGAGTCGAATGATTTTAATTCAAGGTACTTTTCTAGCGTTAGCCCATATGAGTGTTTAGCAGAAATAGTGTGTAATTTACGCATCTTTTCTACCGTCGAATACGTCGTAGGGAAGAATGTTGATGGTTCATTATTTCTTAATGAATTTCTAGAGTTTTTCATTTCTGTCATTAGAATAATTCACTTAACAAATGTATAATATACGTATTTTTGTACCGTTGAGTCTGTACTATGAAAGAATTTTGATTGTTAAACGAATTTCCAGGGTTAGGCCATAAGAATATTTCGTGTGATCAATTTGTAATCAATGTACATTTTCTATCTTAAGCCCTGGTTACACGACACATAACACCGTTCGAGTTAATGTGCGAATTGATAAACGCGTGAATGAACGCAAAAATTCACCGTGTAACCGCACCAACTTGTACGAATGCGTGAACGCATGATCAGGAAAATAGAGCCTGCTCTATTTGGTTCATTCATTCGTACATGAACTTGTACATGAACACGTGTAAGTTAATGTATCGTGCCCTTTAGAGTATTTAATATAGAAGAATGTTGATTGTTTATTTTTTAGCGACTTTATAGGGTTAGACTGTTGGGATATTTCGCGTGGGAAATGTTTTATGCCCGCATATTTTCTACCGTAGAATATGTAACGTAGAACAATGTCATATTTTACTCGTAAAAAATTCGTAATATTTTACTCATAAAAATAATCTAGAATCTAAAGTTAAATGAATAAACGGTGAACATTGGAAAATTTTGTTTTAATTTCATGGTGAGAAATTATGTGAACAAAAATTCTATCTATTCCAATTTGAGGTTTATATTACGGGGATAGGTTTACCACTGCTTTGTCTTTCAGAAGCAATTACTACCCATGTCAGAACTGGCTACTTGCATGCCTATGTATGTGTTTCATACCTAATGTTATCGATAAAAACTGAATTATGTTTTATAATAGTTAGTAATGTACTACTCAATTACTCAAAAAAGGACAACAGTAACTCAATTGATAACGGTTGTAGGTTTGCAATCACTGAAGCGGTGTGTGCTTCCATTTTTTTGGTGATTTTTATTCGACCCCTCTTTTTGACTATATATTGGTTTTTAATGAAGTTTAAAAGAACCTCGCGTAAATAAAATGATCTACTCCTAATCTGTCGATTTTGACGAGTTCGTATTTTGACTAGCGGTGCAAATGACAGGAAGAATTTCATGCCAAGGGGCTGTTTCGGCTTTTTCCAATGCCTATGAAGTTCTACGAAGGACATTACAGATCCATCGATATATTAAATCGTCATTTAATCGGCATATCGAGTTTTAGGGGTCCTTGCGTAAAATTTTATGCCAGCATAATAAAATGCCAGAGGCTGTTAACTTCAGCTCTTCAGGCTGCGAATCACCATCTTCATTTTCATCTTCACTCGAAGAATGTGCCATTCTATTGAATTCGTCATTGGTCAGTTTCTCTTCATGAGACTGTTATGATTCCTCTACCGCACTTCCCTTCATGTCGTGAAATCACTCGCAACCGATTTGCCTGGCATTAATTATTTCCCGTAAACCCTTGGCTTTGTCAGGAAAATCTCGGTGGTCGCGTACAACATCAGGCTAAGGTTTTTTTTAAAGCCGGAGAAGATTTACAGAGTGTTGATTACCTGGTAATGTCGACTATGGATGGATGAAACCGTTCGTAGTCATAATAAATGACTGAAATTTTCCAAAGTTTTCATTTGATATCACGAACCAGGATACCATTGCGTCATGCATTACCAGCACTCATTAGATTAATATGGATGGTTAAAGGCGTAACTTTGTGGAATAGAGTCACAGGCATGACGAAAAAATATCAGTACATTTTCCACACTTTAAATGATTTATTGCCGATCCATGGTCTTGATAATGATTGCTATGAAGGTGATAATGATTGCTGTGCAGTCGAAACCTGGGTCGGCAATCAATCATTTCAAGTGTATAATATACTTAGATATTCTTTCGTCACAACTCATTAGATTGTTGATTCTGCGCAACTCTCCTCTCCTTTCGACTAAGCGCTTTAAGCCTTCACGAGTCTTGGGCTTGATTTCATTACATCTACATCTACGTAATACCCTGCGAGCCACCACGAGGGTGTGTAGCAGGGGGTGAAGATCACCAAACATGCACTATTGACGTGCAACTAGGATATTTAATGAAGGCATGCTAGATAATAGGGTCACATGGTTAGTATCTACATAATAAGAAAGGGATTAATGGTTGTTATTTCATGCATCATGCACTACAGACTACTCTAACTATATTTCACCTACCTATCCCTTTGCTACGCTGCCTGTTGTTCTCTCTTATAGTACGAGGGAAAAATGACATTTTAAATCTGTCGGTACGACAATCTCTCTCTCTAATCTTGTTAATATGATCAAACCTAGCATAATACGCAGGGGTTCTCAATGTATATCTAACGTCATCTGTGAACAATTCGGTTTCGAATTTACTTAAAAGGTTTAACCTAAATTTTAACCCGCGTTCTGATAGTAATTCCCATCCTAGTTCTTCTATTAAACTCGTAACACTTATACAATTATCATAACGGCCTTTAACAAACCTTGCTGATCTCCTTTGCACGCGCTCTAATTCTTTTATCATACCTTACTCGTACGGATCCCATATACTAGCGGCATATTCTAAATGAGGCCTGACAAGTGTAAAATAGCTTCTTTCTCGTACTCTCTCATCGCATTTGCCTAGAACCGTTTTTACGAATCCTAATCTAAGTCACTAAAGTACAATTGCTCATTCGGAGGAAATCGCCATGCATGTTGGAATATTAATGATGCTAGAGTTATATTTGAAAATTTTTCCATTGGTTAACGCAATGTTGTGACGTGAGTTTACGGTGCGGAATTTGGAAATTCAGCAAAAATCGCATTAAAATGTTTTTTTGGCTCTGCGCGATACCTTGATTTTTGGAAGCAACCATTAGAATGATATGAAATATATAGTTTCGCGTTTGGGAGAAAATCTGTGTGTATGAAATCGAATTATTTCAAAATGTATGTCAAGTGCCGTAAGGCTATGTGTTGAAATAGCCGTACATTTCCAAGAAACCACGTGTTTAACTAGCATTACATTGCCGAGAAAACAAAACGGCAACAAGCATTTTTTTAAATTGTAATACATTCTCCTTACTAATACGTACACTTAAGCAAAATTTTTATTCAAATCTGTACGCGAACGAAAATCGCTCCACCGTCATTAACCGCCCCTTGTCTCCAGCAAAGAATGTAGGATCAAGGTATCGCTTGTCTCACTATGCCATTCCGTTGGCTATTTGGGGAGGTGGACGACATCCAAGGTCATTTGTGACTTTTAGTATCTGTGGGTGGGTTGGCGTGGGGGGGACTTTTGGGGGAAAGGAGGAAGGGTGGAGAGAAACGCTGCCTCTGCAGCAGACACTCCTTGATGTACCTATCTCTTAAAGTCTTTATGTCTCTCTTAAAGTCTCTCTAAAGTCTTAGTTTGGGCAATATTTTTCCCCAGTCATCCCAGATATCATGTTCGAATTTTATTTTTTTATCCAAGCAGCAGTAAAAAGCATGAAGTAAATATTTTGTAACAGGACGACTGCCCCCAGGCCTAGAAAATGAGTGTAGTTTGGTGAAATATTGGAGTGATAAGTTATGTTACCATAATGAACAATCGCAACAATGGGGAACTGCAAAGGCGACGGCCGGAGAAAACAAGACGAGAAAAAATTAGGAGTGAGGGATTTTTTTGGTGTAAAAGTGAGAAATACCCCGGTGGACATTAAACGTGTGTTACATTTTGGCGCCACAACGTGTCGGGCACGACTACTCGATAAAAGTTGGACCACGGGATTACCTGAGATTAGTGTTACGTAATAAAAAGGTTCGGTGGTTCCAAAATGGTAAAGATTGTGAAAAAATTGTTAGACCTGGAGAAGGTGGAATTACAAGAATAATTAAAAGATCGCGGGATAGCGACGCATGGGGCAAAATTTGAAGTACAGGAGAGGCTAAAGGCGATATTAGAGGGAGAAGGGAGAGACGCACAGAATTATGAGTTTGAGATTCATAAGGATGCAGCAGAAGGGAATGGGATAGAAGCAATGCTAAGAGATATGAGGGAAGAACAGAAGAGAAGACGAGACGGTGTCAAAATGTATGTCAAGTGCCGTAATCTTTAGCCTCTATATCGGTTAATTAATATCCGTTAGAAGGCGTTATCATCGTAGGGCATGATAAAAATTACGCTTATTAAGGCCTTTTAAGGGTCGTTTTCATTGGTTGTTCAATCCTAAGATTGGTTGACTGGAGCTCGATACCCTCCCCTATCTAATACTAGTTCCTTTACCTCCTGGTATCTCATCCTATGTACTTTCCTCATTATTTGGCTCATGATTGATATCAATAAGAAAATCATTTCCTTCCACCGAATCCGAAAGACAAATTACTCTCGTGGCACGCAGAAGGGAAGAACGAGAGAGAAGAGATGAAGAACAGAGATGAGAAATGAGGGAAGAACAGAAGAAGAGGGATGAAGAACAAAGGAAAACAGCTAGTGAACAACAGCAGGAATTGTTGAAAGAGATAAAGAAGGAGCTGAATGAGCGGAGAGAAGAGATGATAGCATGTATAATGGAAAATGCCGATAGCATGAGGGGAGGAAGGACCTCGAAGCAATGAAGATAGTAGCTGAACAAGGGCAGAAGCAAGTTGGGGAGGAGGTCGAGACACTGAGAAAGGCAGCGAAGGAGAACGACAACGTGAATACAGGAATGATGCGCCGAATCCACGACCGTGTTAACGTATGTTACAATTTTTACACTGAGTACGCAAAAATATTGCTTTAGTATGGTGTTTTTACCCAGTTATTAACTAAATATGCAGTAATAAGTATTTAATTTGACTCATTTTTTCACGACACACGGGTAAAAAGTCTTCTCATCAGGTTTCCTTCACTTTTCTGTAAAAATGTCTCCGGCAAGCAATTGAATAACTTTTTTAAATAGTTGAGGAAAGATACGAAATGCACACTTTTAAATTTATGACGAAATCTACGTGCTTCGGATTCCTCCTTTTTTTTAAAATGAAGTGTCTCTGAAATGCAAAAAAAATCCTTTTTTCTCGTAAAATGGTCGGTTTTTACTGGAGAGTATCTCGAAAAGTTGTGCGGTTAGTCGGAACATACTGTTACGTTCGGATAGGTGAGACATTATTGTTTACAATGCGGTCAAATTCATTGAATTCTAGGTGACATGATATTTTTATTTATTTATACTCACAACCCCGAAAACAGCACAACAAAGGCCTTTTACTTCGGGTGTTTTAACATTAACAAGAGACGAACACACACACCCATGTCCTGGGCATATAATATTCTACCCAGGCGGGACTCGAACCCGCGACCCTCGGGTTAGCATGCGAGGACTTTACCCCACTGTATCTCGCTTTAAATGCCTTTTACGAGAAGTGATGAGGGGCCTCAGTTCACCGTTTCTTCCTACGGGCTCATTCAAAATCTCTCCACTCAGTTCCCAACTTAGGATCGGGGTTTCGCTGAAAAATCGAAGCGCAGTCGATATTCTATCTCGGAGCCTACCGGATGTGAAGCCAGCAGTCGAGACATCGTAGTGACACGTTCCCTGTCTTCGCGGTCTCCATGTACCCTTTTTCGAGCTGCCATTGCCAAATAATCGCGTGGAATCCACTTAGACGTGGGACCTTTTTAATTTAAGACCCGACACGGTGTAACCTCGGGAAATCCGTGGATATGACGTGGAAGCCCCGACAAATTTCAATGTTCGAATGGCCCTGAGGTAAGTTTTATTTACCTCGATTTAATTCGGAGATGCGTGCTGAAAAATGAGACGCGAAGTGAAACGGCGTGAAACTGAAACAGATATTCGTGACCAATTTCTTCCATTAATTACCGAGGCGCTGATTTCTAACTTCGTTTGTTGGTTTCATTAAAAAATCAAGAAATTTGTTATGCTATTAAAGGTTAGATAAACATGTCTTTATTATTTTTTTTTTAACTGGAACATACGTACCCGTACAAAAATTTCCCGACAGCCGTTGCTACCATGGACGTAACATCGAATCAGACGTACATCGAAGTGACATAAATTAAGAACTTATTTTATTTGAAGTTTTCGAAGCTGCGATGTCTGAATTTCGTCACATTGGAGACTCGGATACTCCGAGGTAATTCAGAATAACCTTCCAAGTCCCTTGGATCGCCGCTTGGCCCAGCTCTAATTTACGCTGCAGATTAACCGGCCGCAGGCTTGGGACGTCGACCCCTTCCTTTCGAGCGCGCACACATGGCCTTCTTCATACGACTCGGCGCCGAAAGACAATTCTGCCCCGTAAGCAAAAACAAAAGCGAGCGGACATGCCCTCATTTCATCGAGCGCTACCGCTTATCTATGTTTCGCTGCCGTGGCTCCAATCCCCTCTCCTCTCAGAAAATAGGACGTAAATCCAATGACTGTGGTGATTGCGTTGGGCCACCTCCTAACTTCATCGGTCTCATTACTTTCGTTATATCTAATTTAGGCAGTTAGAACGAGATATCTTTTGTTCAGGAATTCAATTAATTCGGCCTCATTCTTTAGCAAAAACGTCTATTGTCCAAAAATGTCAAAATATCGGCCACTCCTTAACACTCCTTAACGAAATAATTTTCAAGAAAAGGAAGTTGTTTCCATGGAATAAAATACGCGTATGCATTCCGAAGAGACTTATTCTAAAGACCGGTGATATTTTACTCTTAGATCTTCTAAGAAATTTAGCAGCATGATGTCTGTATATGTTATCAACTACTGATAAAAATAAATTAATTTCTCAGGGCTGTAAGTTTTATGTCATCACAAAATTAATATCCGTAAGAAGGCGTTATCATCGTAGGGCATGATAGTAAGATTGGTTGACTGAGGTCCTCCACTCTTCCCTATATAATACCAGTTCCCTTCCTCCCGGTATCTCATCCTATGTACACTCCTCATGCTTTGGTCCATGGATAAATTTCTGGGAGTTTCTCTGGGGAACTTTTCCCTCTCTTATATAAAACGCAGGGGAAGAACAGAAGAGAAGACGAGGGAAGAACAGAAGAGAACGCGAGACGGTGTCAAAATGTATGTCAAGTGCCGTAATCTTTAGCCTGTATCGGTTAATTAATATCCGTTAGAAGGCGTTACCATCGTAAGGCATGATAAAAATTTCTCATGTTAAGGCCTTTTAAGGGTCATTTTCATTGGGTGTTCAATCCTAAGAATTGTTGACTGCAGCTCTCCACTATTCCCTATGTAATGCTAGTCTCATTACCACCTAGTATCTCATCCTATGTACTTTCCACGTTATTTTGTCCATGAATTTATTCCTCGGACTCTCTTGTGGAATATTTACCTCTAATTTATAAAAGGCAGACATATTTCCATTTTCCCTCTCGTATATAAAAGGGAGGAAATATTTCCCTCTCTTTTTCTCTCGGGCAACTTTCCCCTTTCTTAAATCTCGGCCGCTAACCATTTTCCTGAACGGGATAATTTCCAAGAAATGAAAATTGTTTTCTTTGGAATCTGATGCGGCTGTGCACTCCGAAGAGACTTATTTTAGTGATGGTTATAATTAACTCCTTGATCTGATAATAAATTTAGCAGTATGATGTCTGTATATCAACGTATATATATGTTATCAACTACTGATTAAAAAGTCAATAATCACCGATTTCAGTTATACGGAATCACAATTAATAATGTCCGTTAAGAAGGCGTTATCACCGTAGGGCATGATAAAAATTACTCAGGTTAAGGCCTTGTAAGGGTCATTTTTATTGGTTGTTCAATCCTAAGATTGGTTGACTGCAGCTCTCCACTCTTCCCTCTCTAATGCTCGTTCCCTTACCTCGTGGTATCTCATACTTTGTATACATTCCTCAATATTTTGTCCATGAGCTTATTCCTGGGTCTTTCTCGGGGAATTTTTCCCTCTCATTTATAAAAGGAAGGAAAATTTCCCTTGATTCCCCTCGGGGAGAACTTTTCCTTTGCTTAAATTTCGGCCACTGACAATACTCCTTAACGAGATAATTTCCAAGAAATGGATGTTGGTTTTCATGGAATCTGACATATTTATTTATTCCGTAGAGACTTATTCAAGACGGTGATATTATTCTCATAGATCTGTTGAGGAAAGTTGTAGCATGAATCTGTAAATGTTATCATCTACTGATAAAAATGTATTAATTACTCACCGCTATTAGTTTTAAGGAATCACAAAAATAATGTCCTTTTTAAAAGGCGTTACCACCGTAGGAATGATAAAATTTAACCTGGTTAAGGCATTTTAAGGGTCATTTTCATTGGTTGTTCAATCCTAAGATTGGTTGACTTCAGCTTGATACACTTCCCTATCTAATGATAGTTCCCTTAATTCCTGCTTTATCATTCTATGTACTTTCCTCATAAGTTTTTCAATGAACTTATTCCTGGGTCTTTCACGGGGAACGTTTCCCTCTCTTATAAAAGGCAGGCAAATTTTCCTTGTTTTCCCATTGGTGCAACTTTTATCCCTCTTAAATAACGGCCATTGACCGTGCTCCTTAACGAGATAATTTCCAAAGAAATGGAAGTTTTTTTCCATGGAATCTGATACGTGTATGCACTCCGAAGAGACTTATTCTAAAGACGGTGATATTTTATACCTAGATTTGATGAGCAATTTAGCAGCATAATGTCTGTATAAGTTATCAACTATTGGTAAAATAAATTAACTATTGCTGTTTGTTTTACGAAATCACAAATCTAATGTCCGTTAAGAAGGCGTTATCACCGTAGGGAATGATAAGAATTACTTAGGTTAAGGCCTTAAAAGGGCCATTTTCATTGGTTGTTTAATCCTTAGATTGGTTGACTTCAGCCCGATTCCCTTCCCTACGTAATGATAGTTCACTTACCTCCTGGTATCTCATTCTTGTGTATACTTTCCTTATTATTTGGTTCATGAAATTATTGCTGTATCTTTCTCGGGGAACTTTTCCCTCCCTTTTGCTTTCAAGTGTATTTTGCACGAACCCATTATTCCTCAGGGTGTGTCCAGTCCACCTTTTTCTTTTTTTCTGTATTGTGCTCCATATGGTCCTTCCTTTTTCTACTCTTTTTAAACTTCATCATTTTTTTTGTCTCCCCATTATATCTTCGGAGTGAGGATTCGTCTCACCCTTGGGTTGGCTATTATTAGTAGCTATAATTTTGTTCAATTATTAAAGTTTAAATGGTGTTACTCCCAAATGGTGATCTATTCTGTGATCTAAACACAAAGAGAGACAAAACTAATGATATTACTTGATGAAGTATTTATATTCTTTTTTCATCGTTAGTAAAAGTATACGCATGGCCGTAAAAATGTTTGAAATCTTTTACGGACCGGTTTTGCTACTCCATCTATGACTTACCTCATGCCTATGTCTAAACAAACTGCGAAGTAACTGGTTCGTGGATACGAGCAGGGAAACTTAAATTTACTCTGAGTCTTTTGACTCCGGGGGTATTTTTGTGACATTGTGATGCTAACATGACCTCTTAATTCGATATCGTAATTTTTTTTCACCATTTCTTCCTGTTCCATCCGTGAAGTGTGCGTTGATTATCCGAACATATAAATTATTCTCGTGGTCTGAACGTATTCCATTAACCTCCATAAAAATTGCAAGCTTATGGATTCTATGAGCATACCATGGTATCTGTTGCATCAGACTTCCAAAGTATAGATTCTTCCATGCTTCTGTAGCAATTGTAGCGACCTCTGCTGCGGTGTCCTCGCACGTTACTGTTTAGGAAGAAACTGAGGGTAAAATCGTATCTCCGCCGTTGGCAGTGACGAAGAGGGTTGACGACCCTTCTTTTTGTGGACACTTCTTACGTAGATGAGGCAGGGTTGAGGATGAAGCTGGTCCATTGGTGACGGAGTGGACCCGGGTGAGGAGCAGGGCCATATATTAGGAAGCCCTGGCGAGGCCACGCCCACTTAACCTGAGGAAGAGGCATGCGGACAGGGGTGGAAGGAGGAACAGGAGGGAACTCTCGAGGAAAACTAGTATACGTGAGAAAAAAGTTCTCGGAATGCTCGAAAAACGCATGCGGAAATGGATGCATGTGTTGGAAGAGACATATGTGCGATAAGTTACTTCCCTTTCCTTGTCTTGTTGGTTTGCCTTGGTTGACGCGTTATGTGCTCTCCAACAATTATCTCTTCTGAAATTTCGTATTTTCGCTTTGGCTTCTCTTCCGTGCGATTTATTGTATGAGGAAAAAGCCTTTGGCAGTGTCCTTCATCATTTCTTTTTTATCGCTAACAGGCGATGCACGTCGTGGTGACCAATTTCGTAGTGATGATTTTCAGAACTTACAAGCATCAATTCAAAATTATCCAAAGTCAGACTATCAACCTTTTGCTGTTTCTTTTTCCTTCAGTTTGCTGAAGAGGGCCACATTGTGGCCGGAATACGCGTATACGAAGCACACCCTCGTCTTTTCCTGTTTTATCCATTTGACCAAGCTCATCTCGAGCCTGATTCTCCCAGAAGTTGGGCCCTGCTGAATATGTGAGTGATTTTGTGAGTGCTTGTGAGAGTGATTGCTCTGTGTGTTTGTGATCATAACTCAGGTATCCTTAACGGGGTCTCTAAAGCCCTGTGAAGGATCCCGATTGGGTTGAGTGTGTGTGTCTGTGAATGGTCACTGGCGAGGAATTAGCTTTCCCGTAAACCTTACCAAGAGTATTCTGATTGAGAGGCCGTGGTTGTTCACGGACGCTACCGTTAAACCAACACAGTAAATATTTTCTTTTCTATCTCTTGTTGAGGAAAATAGTTACGGCCATTGGAGAAAAATTCTCACCCTATTTCGTCTAGTATTAATTCGTTTTAGAGGAGGTAGAATATGGAAATGTTCTGAATAATTGTTGCATGGGAAACAATAATGCCAAAGTTTGTAGAATACAAAATATTTATATAATGCTTAAATTATTTTAAGTATCTCTTAAGTAAATACAAATCGAGAGAAATTAGAACGGCATTTATCGTCTTTGTGAGTTTTAGAAGTTAATGCTAATTTACCATTAAGCGTTCAATATGAATAACTCAGATAGATTATCCAGGATGGCAAACGTTTCTTGATTTCGTTAACAAAATAAAGAACTTCAAGAAAACAGATATTTTCGGACACACATTTTTGTACGGTGAAAGTATTGGAAAAGAGAGAAGCTTCTCTTCTCAGGAAGCCTCAATTAAGCGACCACCGCCAGTTCCGCTGAAAATGGTATTGTTGAATAGGCGGATGATCATTGGTGGACATCTCTGGGACTTCCGATACAAATGAGAATGCGGATATTTCAAAAATTGAAATAGTAAAGAACAAACAGGTTAATATTTGTTACAACTTTCGTAAAAATTTATCCGCCGTCGATTTCAGGCGGTATGTATTAACTTGCTGAAGAGCTAATTTATCTTCTTGTTGGCCACATAAGCTTTTTATTGCACGCAACTCAATATTTATTTCAGCCATAGGTACTTCGCTACGGCAGATCCCGGGAAAGTTTAAGTGGCTATGATTTCATTAAAAGTGTTTCGCCTCTTTGTCGAGGACTGGCGAGAATTGAAACAAATGGATGATAAGGATTGAGCGTTTAAGTCTTTGTTTTCCGCCAATGCATTGAAATGTTTCCATACGTCATTAATATAAAAGAAAAGCATATAATTTGTCGAAAATATAATGCATTTGTTGCCTTTCCTCTCTCATGAATTCTCATTTGACTAAAAAGATCTTAAGGTATTTGAGCAAAATACCATTTCTCCTATGAATCAATGGATATGATCTCATTTTAAAGAAAAATATCTCATCTTTCCAAAAAAATACCAAAATATCAGTCCCTTACCTAACTACTTTCCGAGATTTTTGACGAAAAATACCTGTCAGTTTACTAGGAAATGGTAGGTACATGCTCTCCATAGACTCCTTATTTAAAAAATGAGGAATTTCCAATATCCACATCTAGTGAAAAAAGTAACAGTGTGTCGTTTTTAAGTTTTCTCAAGCATTTTTGAAAATAAATCGTATTGTTGCTACAGTAATTTTTTTCGGATCACATAAAACCTCCCGTTGTGAAGGAGTTTTAAACGTACCGCGCGAAAAAAATGAATCGAGTTAAAGACCGATACAGATAATAAATACTGAGAATTTTATATTATAAAATTATATTATTTCACCATTAACAATACAATATTTTATTCATGCTTCCTATAGCCACTTAAATTAAAACGTTCAATTTGAATATGATCTATGTTATGACTAGAGAACTAACTCGCTCAAACTACCTTAAAGAGATTTGTTTGACACATTTTAAACTTTTCTTCAGTAATTTTTTTCCCTCAAAAGTTATTTTAGTATCGATATCAGATCAGCATATTATGGCTGTTTATTATCATAAAGAGTATCTTCTGAGCTATGAGACTCGGTCCTTCATCAAGAATTATGAATCTTAAATGTATCTTTTTTGTCTGTAAATGAGGACGTGGGTACGACTTATACATAAAATCGCCAGCGGTAAATGTATTGCATACATCAACATGTGCATTCTGCATGACCATGGATAAATTCTTGTATTTAAAAATCATACTGTTCCTGGACCTCGCATAATCATACTTTTTTCCTGTAGAGTTTATGTCGAAGTAATTAATAATTATATAATTTCTTCCTCATTTGCCAGCGGTTCGCATTTTTATAACTCATCACCTGGGCAACGTTGAAAATTAATTTACATTTTAATTTCTGAATTATGGACACAAAAGGACAGATATTGGGGAGAATACATATGCAGATGTTTCTGATTAAATTATAGGCTTAACCTCATAGCTAAATTTCAGGAAAAATATTTATCTGACGACGTGAAAAACATAATATTAGCCCCCTCGCACTACGGCAGATTAGATCGCGCCAATGAAATTAGAGAGCTAACTTGTAGAACCGATAGGTATAAAATGTCATTTTTTTCCGCGTACCATTCGGGACCATAACAGCTGTGATCGTCGTCATGATTAGTGCAAATAGTGACACTAGCTAGACTGTAGTACTTTTTCTTTATATATTCTACGTTCTTATTTATGCAAGGGATTTTGAATCTGTGGTTGTAGTCCTTGTACCCCTTGCATGTTGGAACGATTGACGATAGAATGTTTCTTGGTTAGTAGATTTTAATGGGCGCGTTGCATATGTGGTACGCTGGTTTCAATGTAGTTTCGGTGTTCTGCCGTAAAACTAATGCAAGCCTGGTGTGGAAGCACCCCCTGCCACACACCCTTTGGGTGGCTTGCAGGGTATGACGTAGATGTAGATGTATGTTACCTCAGAGAGAGTTCTTTGAGGGTTTAACTATTCGGAAAGATTGAGTATTTAAAGTAATTGTGCTAATTGCAAAACACGAAACGACTTGCAGTAAAATATCAGTCATCGCTAATTCGTGTTAAATTTCGTATAACCTGATTTGTAATACACACATGTAACTTTATTTTGATTATCAAACTTATCAGAATATAACTACAAATAACAGGTACAAAATAAAAATTTTAAATTGTAAATTTTCATGGAATTCTCTCTGGGGTAATGTGAAAAAGAACATCTGTATGTGGTTTGCAACCAATTTTAGCGCTTTCGTGCCCAAAATTCAAGAACTTTAAATGTCAATTAATTTTGAATATGGCCCTGAAGATGCGAAAATCAAACAGCGAATACAAAAAGCTGGCTAATGAAAAATAAATTAAGCAATAACTTACTTATAACTTCGACCCTAAATCCAGGAGATAAATAATAAATTATGTTGGCATGGTTGACCAATCCTACCCGATTCAGTTATTGAATGATTCCGACTACCGTGGGAGTTACCAGAACAGTTTCCCTCCAGTTACACCGTGACTACCCTGAAGTCGGAGGAGATGCTCAACATCTTCAGACAATATCGTTGCGATCCTGTTAATCTCTGGGTGAAAAAAAAACTACGCAGCCGGTAACCCCTCTTGAGTGCTCAATATGCTTTCAGTGGGAAAGCACCAATGATAATGATTTGTCTCTCACCGTTCTCCTCTTCTCGCCTATTCAAAGAACGTGCAGCTTCAACTGTTCGTGCAATTAAATTTTGCATAATTCGTCTCCTGTATGTTAGTTTTTAGAGCCCAAGTCATTTCCTGGTCGTTTTAGGTGGGACAAACTAAAGCTGTACATTATTTAGGCTTATTTGATGAGCATTGTGCGGAGATTTGTTAAGAAAAAAGAGGAACTTTACAGTTTATCTCTGGTCAAAACCCCGCAACCAATCCTCAAAAAGCCAAGCTATCTTATAAGCGTATCAACACATCCCTATTTCTCCGCACCCACGTTTTACAGCAGCCTGGCCGATGAGACCTCACATTCACCAGAGGCGCCTACTTTTCCCTATCAACACAAACAATGAGTCAAGAGTTCTTTCGCCGTCCCACCTCCTCTGTGGTCAATCCTAACAGTCTATAACTCGAAAAAACGGGCCGCGTTCATTCTAAAAGTATATTGCCACTTGGGTTTTTGTTTTTGTTTGCTCACTGCATTTTCTATTTAGAATATGTGTTTTCTTAAAATCTATTTATTTTATTATTTATTTTTTTTAATATACTTTCAATGTTGCTTAATCTTTCTTTTGATGATTGTATATACCTTTTTTAATTTATTTCGTTTATCAAGGCTCATTTTAACTATCGATTTACTGTTGATGATTTATTTATTGCTATTTATTTGTCTTTATTTTCTTGAGTTACCTTTATTTCATTTGTTCGTTTATGTAATTTTTAACTTTGTAGTTATGTATAAATTACCATTTTAATGTTATAATCACTTCATGTGTATTTCATGCATTGGTTTTAGTTGGTGTTACATTAGCTTAATCTGTCTGTAGGTTTTCGAAAGTTTTTCACTTTCCCCATAATGTGTGGGTATTTTCCGGCAGTGGGTTTTTTCATCAAGGATATCACCTCCTTATTTCCTTACGTTTCTCTCACAAACGTATGTATCTTCTTCACACTTATTTCATGTATTTTTCTGACGAGGGGTTTGATGGAAGACGGGACTGCCTTAGCCTCAATTCCGCTCTAATAAAGACGCAATATCATAACTGTAGCTCCGCTTAATGGGATATTTTGAGCAGTGCGAGTTCAAGACCCTCTAAAACCGCAGCGTTGATGCTTTCGTAGTTCTCTTTCTTCTTTATTTTTCCTCCATGGTTCGAGGTGTCAGAAAGTAAATGTAACTTTAAAAATTGCGCAAAATACAATTTTAAAAAATACCACCGGTTTCTTCCGTTAGGGAAGATCAGGTACAATAATTTGTTCATTATTGTACCTGATGTTGCCCTAGCGGATGAAACTGGTTGTGTCTTGTGATGAAACATATTTGTGGAATTTCAACAGTCCCCTCCCTTTCTGTCAACATGAGTCAGTTCATCCGAGTTTCGCCGAATATTATGCATTTTTTTCCACAAGTCACATCACTATTCTGCCATTTCTTCATAGTATCACTCCTAGTTTTGAAAATGCCGTTTATTATGGTTTTTTTCACATTTGAGAAACCACACTAGTTTTCTTTCCGATGGTTCTTTATCTCGTTCCAATATCAGTCGTACTGTTCATTCCAAACTTATACAGATTCTCATTTCCGTCTGTTAACCACCTTGATTTTACTTCAGCTGTGTCATTTGATGAAGCACCTCAACTCTGACACAGAGCCACCTATAAGGAAAAAACATGTTCACTCGCCCATTCACTGACTTCTGCGATGAAAACGAAAGAAGTTTAAACTAACAGAGACCATTAATTCTTCGAGAACCAAGTGCAATGAGGAACAAGCAGGGCAGAGTTTGTTCTCGAATTTATTTCTGCGTAGACTAACAGTTTAAAATGCTCTGCCAAGGCTAGCGCAGGCGATTCACAAAGACTAGGGTCGTAAAAATTACTTACTGGGGCGCTTTCGTCTTGAGGTGCATTGACTGCGTCGGCATGATTCTGAAAAGGCGAGGCAAACTTCCAACCCTTTGTCTGCAAAGAGGCGTGCGTACATTGAGGAACTAGGGCGATAAATTTCCCGCATGTCTGGCCTTCCCCTCCCAACCTCTAGGCCGTTGGTATTTATGACCGGAAATGTGCCCAGAAGGTCCAACAGAGAGAGTTCGCCGTGCATCTCCCCTTTACTTGTCTTGGGAGTCTATTTTTTTCTGCTCGAGTTATGAACCCTCTTTGTAATGTTTACTTTATCTATTTATCTTTGGCATTGCCTCTTGTTCGTAGTGGTTTTAGCTGATGGAGTTGTGTTATTGTGACAGATTACGACTGCCGTGATTCCTAAGCTTGGAAACCCCCCAAAGTCATTTTTTTCCGTTTTCCCCTGTGTGTTTGAGACCGCATTTTAAATGCGTTTGGGAATTTCAAACGCAGAGTGTATTTTGTAATAATAAAAAAATATTTTGAGATATCCATTGAAGAGAATTATTTCAATGTTTGTGTGTAGCGTCTATTGATATAATGCGATGCGTTTTTCCACTTATGCTGAATGTGATATCCTGCGAAATGGACAATGAGTCGGAATTGATATCTTACTCCAGCATATCCATCTAAAGTGGCTGTCATAGTCCGCTAATTGGAGGGCTCGTCAGTGTCCAGATAAATGGTATATCAAATCCTATTTTTAGAGCACCTCGTCTTGTATTTTTTTTAAAGACAATAATGATTTTAATTACCGCTCAATGCGGGAGGATTGCTGGAGACTGATGCGAAGTTTTGAATAATCTTAAAGTAACTAAGTTAACTATCATACATAAAGTGATGATTGCATGGCTTGCGTCAGTTGGGTGCCGGTCTTGTTATAAGTGTGTCATGTTTGGGTCTCGCTGGTGATAAAATTTCTCAAAACCAGGCATAAGTCAAAACGTTTCACCTTCCATTGTAATGTATCAGTTTCTAGTCGCAGTCGGTTGAAAGTCGGAGCCATGCCTCTTACAAAAGTTGGCCGATTGGGAAAACTGATTCCTTAGTTATTGCTGTTTCACGTATCAGAAAATTGTGTTCGGTGAAAGCCATGTATTATGTATGTACAATTTTATACTACGAAGGAAGGAAGGTATACTACGAAGGCAGGATAATTGCTTCAAGATAGAATGCGAATTACAGAAAGCTAATCCCTTATTTATTCTTGAGAAAATAGAAATTTCGCCACCTGATTACATCTAAAGTATAAAATTAATGAAACGTGGCTCATGAGTGCCTATGTCAAATATGCTGAAGGCTCATGCAGCAACAAATGCCGTGCATACGATCCTGTAAATTCTAAATTGCTTTAGGATCACTAAATATATTTTCGTGCAGTTGCGATCATCAACAGTCCCTTAGCCCAGTTTTTGAACGTCTACAATGAGGCTTCTGTCTGATTTCATTAAATCTTGGATATCTTTGTATTCCTTTCCCCATCGGTTCTGATTTCCGATATCCATTCCAAAATTTCTTTTGTTTCTATTTCTAGCGAACTAAAATCGATTCACTTTCCCCTACTTTGAGTCCAAATGGTAGGAAATAAAGAGATGACACGAAAAACAGCAAATATAACAATTTAAAATTACCTTGGAATGCTTAGAAGCGACCTCAGGTATTGTAAAATTAGTTATAAGTCAATATTTCGAGATATTTTTTCCCCGAAACTGTAGCACTAGGTACATTTTTTTTTCACTGAGCACTCGATATGGGCTGCATGTTTCGCTTGCCGTACTCCGTTGCTAATGGGATAGAGCTTGTGTCCATGTTTCTCTGCTGTTTACTGAAGAAAGTGAGAATGCCGGATTTAGCTAAAATGGTCAGAAAACTAGTGAAACGGTCTTTTCAGGTGGAAACTATTTCGATCGATATCTGATTTTTCAAAAATGTCATGTTTTCAACGAGTGAAAATCTTCCGCTCAATTAAGGGGAAACACTCCCTCCTTGTGTCGAGAGCCCTTCCTCTGAGGGTTTCACGGCCCCGGTGGTGGTTTAAGGCAGTTAGAGTGAAATATCATCTCATCTAAAAATGAATAAAGTTGATCTCAATTTTAAGAAAAATATTTCACCCTTCCAAAGATGTAAAAATATCAGACGCTTACCGAACTACTTTCTGAGACTTTTTACAAAAAATAGCAGACTTTTTACACTACTTCCAATGCTACAAGAACTATTGAATTAATGTATTATGCAACTACATAAACGAGTTATAAGGGGCATACAGGAATCATCATGTTAGTACTCCGTGGCAGGTTACAAAACAAACTTTAGGAAGCAATTTAGCTAATCAGCTACACTGCCAACTAATCTACTTCTAAGTCTCATTCGCTGCCATTACGGTCTCTTATTGATCGTGAGAAAAAATACATTTTAAATCTGTCAGTTCCGCAGTGTTTTGCCCTTATTTTATTCTCATGATCTGATCTACTGTAGTATGTTGGAGTTCGTAAGATATAGACTTATAATTTCTTCAGAAAACTAATTGGTTCTGAAGAGATGTTACGGAAGGGAATTGTCTCCTGCGAGAATCGATCTGGTGATCTCACTTGGAAGAATCTATGCTAGCCACTTGGCCACTTCGCCTCAGCAATAAATCTTCCGATTCATTCGGTGCATCTTCATCGGTTACATTTTTGCGTTAAATTCCAGTCTTTAAGTATAAAAACTGGTATTTTCCACATCTATGGAGATGGTACGTGTATGCACTCCAGAGAGACATATTTTGAAAAATGAGGAATTTCTAACTCATGGATCTCGTAAAAAATTAACACTATATTGTTTGTTTGTTTTCTCCACTATTTTTGAAAATAAATCATATAGTCACCATTAAGTTTTTCAGGATCGCAAAAAACCTTCCGTTACAAAGGAGTTTTAAACGTTCCGCGTGAAAAAATGAGTCAAGTTAAAGACTTATATGGATATATTTATTTAATTATCTAGAATTTCAGTCGTATTAGATAGTTAAATGCCGGATTAATGATGCAATTTTTAATGCATGCTCCCTACAGCTGCTGAAATCAAAACGTTTACTTCGAATATGGTCTCAGTTATGACTAAATTTGAAAATGCTCTAACTACCTTAAGGGCGGGAAGTATATTAAGTAACTTCCGATTAACGATGTATCTTCCTTATTATCATTGTTTGAATTCCGCGGATGAGACAAGAAAAGGAAATTGCAAAAATTACTAAAATAAGATTTTTGCGGAAAATTTCCTTCACTTACCACCTTACTCAATGCTTCTACGCAGGCCGTTGAGGTTCCAGCGACGAACTTCGGCCTACCGAAAAATTCCCGCAAGCTACTTCCTCCATCTCCTGTTTCAGAACGATATGACCCTAGCCGTCGATTCACCCCAAAAAAAAACCAACCAATCCTGTTCCAGTTCTGGACTTCGTCTTCTGTATTTTTCGGAGCTCATCGTTGACCTGGGTCCGGAAATTTTTGTTGAATCTCCTCCGCTGACGTTGAAAAATCGCTAGCATTATTTTTTCACACGTTGCTCTTTTTGACCCGATTTTTATCGTCCGTTTTTCACGTCCCTTAATATTGGGAACCCTTGTACAATATCGAATAATGATAGAATTTTTAACTTGGGCCACAATTTATTTCTGCCTCTATTTTCCCTTATTTTCAATCTTGGAGCAGGCGCAAGCTCTCCCGCTTTCAGTGTGAAACGGACTGTTGCCTAGTTATAATGAAGACAACTATCGCACTTTTCCACAAGTTTTAATGGTAATAGGATGCGCTTCGACTCGCAGAGTCACCAAGAGGTTCTAGACAATGAGAAAAGGAAATATCACTTATACAGGAGGGGTGGGTATAGGAAAGAAGGTTGGGGGAGAGAGATGTGGAAGCTTATGACGGGAAAACCAAGAAAAACGGATACAATGAGAGAACAAGGAAACGCGGGAGACCAAGGGAGACGGTAAATAATGGAAGAAAAGAAAGTAAGGAGGGAAGGTGGTGGAGGCAGAAAGGATAAGCAAGAGAGGTTATAACCTAGGGAAAGGTGGCAGGTAGCCGGTATAAGGAGGTAGGAAAGGGGGAAAAATTGGGAAGTCCGCTGAAGGGTCGGTCAGCGGAGAGGGGATTAAGAGGGACAGGAATTGTGATCAAAGAATGGAAGGTGAGGGAGGATACTAGATGGGTTCTTAGAAGGGATTACCGGCGGTGGGTAAGTTATAAAGGGAAGTGGAACAAAAGATTAAAACTCGACCAGTCGACTGGAGAAGGTGAAGAGGGAGTGAGACCGTTTGCTTTAGAGAAGGGGATATTAAGGAGAGGAGAGCGGTTCACAATCAGTGGTTCAGTTATGGTAGTTCGAGTGAAATATCATTTCACCTAGGGTGCGTTCCGAATCACGCATGATGCGCATCAAAGCGCTTCGGGTCGTTCCGAAACACGCTTTGGAGCGCTCTAAAGCGGCCCCGCAGCGAGCATTTCCGGAAAACTGATGCGCGCATCAAGGCATCAAAAATTTCTGATGCGGAGACAGCGAATAGCGCGGGAAGAAGATAATTCAAAATAACAGACGATGACATGGGAGTAATTATAGTGTGAGAGGATGGGCACGAGGCACCCTTTGAATTTATTTTAAATAGTGAGGAAGCTGGAAAGGCGAAAGCAGGTTATTTTGTAGTTTGTACATTAATAATTGATGTTGAATATGATAAGTATTTTTTAATGAAATGGTAATTGGTTGAGTAGTGCTAATAATTTACTGAATCTTACAAAGTCAAAGCAATAATGTACATATAACTTTTCTTCTGACATAATTACAGAGAATTTCAACAACCATTATCTCAAAAATGTCTCCAAGGACATATTTTTAACCAGGCAGAACCAAATATGTGGGATTTTTATGTGATGCAAGCTCATTAAACAATCTTAAGCTGTGTTTGCACAATGCATGTACCCGAGTACATAAATGACATTCACTATTGAAGTTGCACTGTGTAAACACCCAAATTTGCACAAATGCGTGAACATATGGCCATAAAATAGCTCCAGATCTAACTTGGAGCATTTGCCCATGTATCTGTGCAGCCAAGTACATGCATGGGTATTTGCATCATGTGAATATGCCATTACATGTTGTAATTCATCAGACTAGAAAATGTAATTGCAATGATTTCAACCTTTGTAGAATAAAATATCAACATGTTCACTGCACCACAGGCAATAATAGATTTAAAAATGAAAATACAATAACAGACCCAGAAATCAACTGCATAGAGTAGGTAACCAAAATAATTATCAATGACAATCGAAGTAATAAATTCTGAAAAGCTAACAAAACATCCTTTAAATGCACATCAACCATATTTCACAGCACATGAAGTACCCAATATCAGAAAAAGCTACTGCCAAAAGTTTACCATTTTAGTATTTGTAAGTATAATTGATAATACTAACTTAAATCAGAAAACAAATGGGATGGTATCGGACAGCGGTATTCCTGTTCACGTCAATCGTACAATGTTCTTGCATGGGAAACATATTATTTGTACATGTACACACACTCTTTTACTTAAATACTTATCTTTTCCATTTTATCGTGATGTTAATATGTATCTACGTTTTTAAAAATTCACCAGAGAGACATTAAAATTAAAGGCACGGATAATCGCGTGCTATACCGCAGATCAGTCAATCCTCCACCCGCTTACTCCTCACGCAGTCTTTTGAACATGATTATTCTGGCGCCATCTTCGCATCAAATCCGTTCCGATTTGCGCACACGCTTCAAGAGCTTCACACCGCGTCAGCAATTCGGAACGATAGCTCCAACGCTCCAGCTTGATGCGCATCATGCGTGATTCGGAACGCACCCCTAGAAATCAATGAATTTGGTCTCATTTGAAAGGCAAATATCTCATCCTTTCAAAAATACCAAGTTATCAACCTCTTGCCTACTTCAACCGATTTTTGACGAAAAATATCTGCAATTATTGTATGCTTTTCTTTAGCTCGCTTATCCATGGTTCCATTGTTACCACTTCATTTTACCCTACAAAATTACCACGTCATTTAACAAATGTTATTCCAGTTAGACTAGTGGTTAAGCGTCCAATTTTCCTTCGTTGATCATTCAGAGGCGTTGTATCGAATCTAAATTTAAGCGAATTTTTTTTCTCGTAAAGGGTCGTAGTTTTGTTTAGTCCTAGTTAATAAAATGTTTATTAAAAAACTTGTTGTTTTCAAATGTTTTATTATCTAGGAACAAAACGTAAAGAATAAAAAAAATAGAAGTTTTAAGCATTCTTATCGAAAGAGATAAAAAACTAAAAACAGAAATATCTTAACATCGCACTACAAAAGAAAAAAATAATATTTTCTCGGGTGAATGAAAATTTAGCCTAGTACTGGAAATAATTAATGTCAACTTTAGTACTGGAAATTGTACTGGAAAATTAGTACTGGAAATAATTAATTTCAACAAGGAAATTAGCCACACCATACAAAAGACACGACGAAAAGCATGGGGCGCGACCTCATTTATATTTTGCACCTTATGTTCATTTCAAGATTTTCTAGAAATTGTAAATTGAAGCTCTCTGATCCATTGAATGCCAAAATATTCATATTAAATGAATTTATGTTGATATCGAATTTGAAAGACCACCCCACGCTTTTTGTTGTGGTCTTATCATTGTGTGGCTAATTTCCTTGAATTGAAATATTTCCAGTACTTGGCTAAATTTTCATTCACTTGAGAAAATATTATTTTTTTCTTTTTGGTACGATGCTAAGATATTTCTGTTTTTAGATTTTTAAAAGTGTATTTTTAGAAAAGCATGCAAAAAAATTCTTTTTTTATTTTTTATATGGGAAATGATACGTGTATACACTACTGAGAGACATTATTTCAAGAATGAGGAATTTCTAACACCTAGATGTGGTGAAAAAATTAAGTGTGTAATTTGTATGTCTTCTCAACTAGTTATGAAAATAAATAATATTGTCACCGCAGTAAATTCTTCGGTATCACAAAAATCTTGCTTTCTAAAGGAGTTTCAAACGTACCGCGCGAAAAAAAATAGGCAAGTTAAAGACTTATCCACATTATTTCATTTAATTACTTACAACTTCTGTCATATAAAACTATATTATTGCAACAATCAATTATGCAATATTTAATTCATGTATTCTACAGCTGGTGAAATCAAAACTTATATGTCGAATGTGGTCTCTGTCATGGCTAGAGAACTCTCTCGCTCAAACTACCTTATCATTCACGTTCACGTTAGATTACGAACAATTTCAAAATTTTCGACAATGTCCATTCTTAAGCCCTTGCTTCGCAGTTGAAGAATCTCGGGACTGAATTGATCAGAATGACCAGACCAGAAGTCTGTAGCAACCGGTTTGCCAGCAGTGACGTTTCGTCGTTGGTTTTCCTGCATATTTCTTGCTCTTTTACTACTGTGCATAAACTCCTACCTGTCTGGCTAATGTAGCATTTTTCACAAGTGTTGCGCTTCACTTAATACCGGATTGAATATCAGAGTAGTGGGGTTATAAAATGACACATTTAATTTTTCTTTGGGAAACTGTATTGCAAGTTAATTGCACTAGCAAATCAAGGTTTCATAGGCGCCGAAGTCACTTCTTTTTAATAGCCACTCATAAATGTATCTTCGCTTCCTGACAGTTATTTCCTCTTTCTTTGTAGAGCGAAAATTGAAGCCACTATGGCAAGCGTCAAACGGAGGCATTTTGATTGCCTGTGAGAGAGCTCACTCGCTCCGAGTGAGAGAGACGTGCTCTCACGCAGCTCTCTCACTCGAAAGCGAGTGTCGGACACCGCGAGAGCGTCTCTGATGAGATGCTAGTGTCCGGTGTCACCATACGAATGTAGCGACATAAGTGTCCCGTTAAGAAGTAGCTTCATCTACATCTACATACTACCCCGCAAACCACCTCAAAAGGCGTGTGGCGGGGGGTGTTAGGACACCAGCCGTTTAAAAAAAAAATTAAAAATTAAAATAAAAAAAAAAATTTTCCGCCTAGCATTTATTAAAGTCCTTAATTGTTCGGGGGAAAAATGAATTCCCATACCTATCCGTTCGGCAAAATATCTCTCTTAATTTATCGATTCTGTCGGACCTGGAAATATAATGTGGTTCTAATATGATGTTCTCCGTGTCGCTCTGAAAGATATCCATTCTCAATTGCTAGAGCAATCTTAGCCTAGCACGTAGCCTCCGAGTCTCTAGCGGCTCCCACCCTAAATCGTTCAAAATCCGTGTAACGCTTTCTGTTCGGCCGTAGCAGTTTTTGACGAATCGCTCAGCTTTCCTTTGTATTTTATTAAGTTCATGGACTAGGTCTCTCTCCGCCGGATCCCATATGCTCACTGCATATTCAAGGTGTGGCCGGACGAGTGCGAAATAGCACCTTTCTTTCACTTTCTCTTCCGAAAATCTTCCCACAACACCCTTGACAAATCCTAGCTTCTTCAGGGCTCTGCCACAAATATTTCTTATATGTCCCCCACGATAGGTTCGAAGTTATCGTAACTCCCAGGTATTTAACTTCATCCGTCGCATTTATGCTAACGCCATCCACAACATATACATGGGGATAGTTGGACGACCTACGCAAGAAATGAACCGCGGTGCATTTGCTCAGATTAAGTTCTAGTCCCCACTCTTTGCTCCACGCTTGAACGTTGTTTAAGTCTAATGACAGAATTTCAAAGTCAGAGTGATTACTAATTTCGCGGTATATGACAGCGTCGTCGGCAAATAAACGTATTTTACTGCTAATTCGGGAGCAAAGGTCGTTTATATATATAATAAACAATAGTGGGCCAATAACGCTGTAGTTTGAGCGAAATATCTTTTCACCTAGATATTAATTATTTGGTCTCAGTTTTAAGGAACACATTTCACCCCTACGAAGAGGCCAAAATATCAGCCCGTCACCCAACTACTTTCCGAGATTTTTGAGGATAAGTGCCAGCCCTTTTTGCATGCGAAACGGCACGTGTATGCACTCCATAAAGAACTTTTATTTAAAAAATTAAGGAAATTTTAATTCCTACATCTCGTCAAAAAAAATTCAGTGTGTAGTTTATGCCTTTTCTCAATCATTTTTTAATATTATCATATTGCCACCGTAGTAATTTCTTCACGATCAAGAAAAACTTGCCGTTTTGAAGGAATTTTTAGTGTACCGCGCGAATATAATGAGTCAAGTTAAAGACTTATTTAGACATTTTCATTTTATTACTTAGAATTTCTGTCATACTAAACTATATTATTGCACCATTAATAGTGCAGTATTTAATTCATGTGTCCCCACAGCTGGTGACATTGAAACGTATGTTTCGAATACGGTCTCTATTATGACTAGGGAACTATCTCGCTCAAACTACCTTAAGCGAGAGTGTGAAGCGAGAAAAAGCGTTCAATTGTTTCCTCCGGCCTCAACGTCAAGGGGCATTATTTTATAACTTGGCCAACGTTTAAAACTTCATGATCCGTTTACCTTCGATTGAGCTCAATTTATTCGAGTGATTACCAGTGAGCGATTTATCAGAAACGATCGTACAGCAGACCACGAAAGTTATGCTGTTGTCAGATGGACAGCATATTTTGCACTTGTTTTTTTCCGGAACGAATTTACCATGAACTTAATTTTTAACGATTGCGCCAGTGTTGAATAATTTTTGATATTAAGAGTTTCAATTTAAAAATTCATTAAAGTATATGTCAAATTGAAGTTCATTTCCTCACCGATATTATACACTGCCCTCAATGCGTTCTCATTCGATAATTTAATTCGTAATTCATATAAATAAAAATGAAATGCTGTTTGTTGGTAAGCGCATCACTTGAGAATGGCTGGACCGATTTGGAATTTTTTTTAAATGCTCGTTACAGTCCGAATAAGGTTGTTAAGGAAAAAAATGGAAACTTTTCCCGGAAAATTTTAAATTCGGAAAAAAAAACTGAAAGTGCTTTCTTCTATGGGATTTTTGTATAAACTCCGGACCATAACTGTTTATTTGAACGACAGATATGCTTACTTCTTTTTTGTTTTGTTCGTTATGGCCCTGAAAAAGTTTTCAGGAAAAAAAGCTACTATGCGCGAAAATGTCGTTTGGCAGCTGATTGTAAATTTATGAATCAAGCCAATCGGTTGCATTGTAACGAAAAATTGACTCAGTGTTTATTATCAATTGAACTGTGATTCTGTTGTAAGTTCATCGCAATCGTTTCATGAAATGAATTAAGTTTCGTCGTTTTATCTAATACAAATGTATAGATTTACCTACGAAATTCGGTGAGTTTTGAAGTGACAAACGGTCATACAGTAACAACAAAGTGAATCAATTGTCCATTTTCAGCTGCATTGTCATTCTTCACAATTGTCACGTCTGTCGGGTCAGACATTGTTAATAGATACTATTATCACTCAGAAATACATTTTTTTCTCATTTTAACTTTGCTTACACATTTCCAATATCTTTTCCCAAATTCACAAAAGGATCACATACAAATTTATTGAAATTTGGACAGGACAACGTCTGTCGAGTTAGCTAGTAACTAATATTGAAAAGGGAAGACCGATTTCAGCTGTTAAGCCACCATCAGATATGATGGATCATTGGATAAATAACTTTAATGTAAGCTTAAATTGCCTCTTAAGAGATTTCATTAACTCTCACATCGTCTTAGTAAAGTTGAAATGGCTTAGAGTAGGTGAAAAATAATACGTATTTGTGTTATTGGACCGGAAACTTTTTGACTGGAACAAAGAACATTTCTCCAAATATGTCAAACCGGCAGAAAAAATTCCGGGGTTCTTAAATCAACAGTATTAAAAGAAAATGATGATTTTTTAGGACTGGAGTATCCTTTCGGTGTTGGAATTTTACAAATCACTTCATAAGCACGACCGAATGGGTGGATGAAAATTTGTTTATAGCCATGTCGGCTCAAAACATTCTTTGGGGAGTGAATATTGTTGATCCCAATAAGGGGAAAATGAACTGCCAAAAATGTAAAAGAAAATCGGAATTAGATATTTTTGCCTGGTTTCTCCGATGTGGTCCCACTCGGCGCCACAGCGATGAAATCGGTTTCATGTGTGCGACCCCCTTCACTAAAATGACTTTATACCGACTTCAATTTTCCGAATTTTCAACTACTATATTTTTGGAATTGTCGAAGTCACTGTCTGTGCGAAAACTACTGAAAAATGGTACATTACTCTACATAGATGTTTTTGTTTATTTACTTCAGTTTCTGCCGCAGAGGATGTGGGAATAACAATAATAATAACTAGAAAGTAAACCCATGTAAACAGTGAGTGAAGGAAAAATGACTTTTAAATCTTCATACCACGCCAAATTACTGTTCTCAATGGACAATCTTAATGAACAATCTCCTGGTCTCGCCCCTTTTCCCCCATTCATGCAGATGCGTAAATGAACTCTTTAGAATGAAACTTATTTACTTCACGACACCCATTGCTAAATGGTTTTTTTTATTGATATCACTGTACGGATGATGACATACGAGTAGAACTCGGTAGCACTCAGCCGTTTAGTAATTTTATCTCTCTTTAATGCACCTGAAGGGGTTTCGGGGCGGTTCAGTTATGCCGTGTTTGCCTCAAAGCCTAATAGTCGCAGGGTTGAGACCAAACGCCGGTAAAAATATGGCTGAGTTAGGCAAAATGTATCATTATCCACCCACATAATAGTTGAAGCGGTGAAAAAATGTGAAGGAGGCAGCGGTGGTGACGTCAATTAAAGAAGTGTTACCAGTCAGGCATTCCAAATCAAAAAGAAGCTCCAAAAATGTACTCAGCGATGTTATAAAATGTCCTATTTGCAGTCAGCTGTGAATTTGAAGATTTCTGCATGGTAGATGGGAAGAGCGTGTTTCTTCTCTCAAACGTCAACATCTGTATTAGACACAGACACAAATTGTATTCGTTTTCACTACGAAAGGTGTCTCCTACGTAGCAATAAAAACGAATTACTAGGAAACTTGCAAAGCATTTTTCTCACACGAAAACTCACACGTAAGAGAAGCCGAAACAAAGCGATAATCCGGAGTTTCATAAGAGATTATTGTTAGAAAGCGCACGACGCTTAAGCCATGGCTACCAGTAAGTAACTAAATGTACATGTTTTTTCCAACACATGCACCCATTTTCCCGCGTGGTTCTCGAATATCCTGAGGGATTTTTTTTACATGCATGCCAGTTTTCCTCGAGGGTCCCCTACTGTTCGTCACTCCTGCCCCTGTCTGCATGCCCCTTTTTCTGGTTAAGTGGGCGTGGCCTTGCAAGGACTGCTTAATATATGGCCCTGCTCCTCACCCAGGTCTACTGTTTCACCGAAAGAGCAGCTCCGCTTGTAACTCAGGAGCCAAGAGATGCTGACCACGCAACGGAAATTTTCCTGGAGGAAATCATATGGTATACACGTTAATAATCTCTGGTTGCACAATTATTCCGATTGTTTTTAATTGTTATTACTGTTCATTAATTATTCCAACGGTTTACATTTTTTCCACAAATCCGCTCACGCTGACGTAATCTCTTCAGGTGATTGACGAATCTAAACGAGTGACTTATTATTAGTGTCACCTCCGACGCCACAGCATGATAGGGTGTTGATCAAATTATATCCCATCAGTGCAAATGTGGTAGTTTCCCGAATCCTACCATTCTCCTGGAATACTGCTCGCAGAGAAGCGAAATGAACCACGTGGTCCCGTGTGTGAAGCCATAGACTTCGAAGGTGAAGTCAGCTTCACAGCTGACATGTGACTCTCAAGAGCCGGTCGGTGATTGAAAAAGTGGACTTCATTAGTTATTAACAGATAATTGTAAGTGATCACTCAATAATAAGTGACGCTAAAAGTGTGGAATTGGTGGTCTGCTCTTATTAGGCTACACCTCGAATACGCCTCGGGCATTTGGGACTATGGACAGAAAGATTTAATCCGCAAAAAAAGAATACAAAGGAAAGCTATTTAGGTTGGGAACCGCTTTATTTAGGTTAGGAACCGCTAGAGACTTGACGCTAGTAGGCTTAGATGCTTGAAAAATCCAGAACAGATTTGTTTCTGTGAGGCATAGACAATATCATATTGACGCCGCACTACGTATCTATATCCGATGGAAGCAATACAATGAGAGAGATACATTGCCGTGCTGATAGGTACAGAAATTCATTCTTCCATGCACCATAAGTGGACATGGTAAAAACTAAGCTCCACTCATAACCCTCACAAAATATGCATCATTTAACCTCCTAAAACCTTTACAGTTTTACGCGGCTGGTGTACTAATACTTGCCACACGCTAATGCGGCGGCTCGCAAGTTAACTTTGCGATGTTTTCATAATGATTTTCCGGCGGAACGCTTTTCATATATATTAACTATAGCGCTTAAAAATAGCTCCATGGCTGTCACATTGAACAGATAACCACAGAATATTTTTTTTAACTCATAAGCAATCAGTAATTTCACGATTGATAACAATCCTCAAGTAAATATCCTGAATATCATTTAGCGATGGACAAGGAGAGCGATACATACGGAGAGAGATGGATGAGAGCAGCACTAGGAAGGATGGAATAATTCGATAGGTACGAGTTGAATGGAATAGTTCGGGTTCTGGGAAAGCAGTCAGGAAAATAATACGGGGTCATACGAGAGACTACTACTGTGTACATATTTATAAATCTGGCGTCATTGCGGTATAACTCAACGGTATAACTCAAACCTCTATCGCATCTTTGTTTCGGAAATAGCCGAGGTTTACAACTTTTACAACAGCTCGTGTAACACTCAAAATAGAAACAATTTTTTTCCTTTTCAATGTTGTGTATGTTAGAAACATGTTTGTCTAACTTAATATCAAAATCTCTCACCTCTACAAGAAATATTAAGAGAATGGCGACGACATTAAGTCGGCCATCGGGTTTTGAGGGCCGAAAACAGGGCCTTTTTTCAAAACTTATATCGTAAAAGTGTAGATAAGGATATTAAAACATTTTTACATGCATTAGTAAACGTAGAAATGATCATTCTATCGTATGCATTTTATTTCGTTAAAATCGGTTGAACCTATTTGAAGTTACAGCGCCCTAAACTCAACGACTCGACTTTTTTAATGGAGTGTAGAAAGGGAGTGGTACGGAGACGAACATGATAACATGCATTACACTCTTCAAGATGCGTAAGACTGCTGGTTAGTATTATTGATGCAATTGATTAATAATATTACGAGATACAAATTCATATAGAACACTGAATCATGCCAGACACTTAAAGCGGGGTGAGTTGTTGATAATTATGGAATGTTATAAAACACTAGTATAAAGTCTACTCTACCTAATGAGGGTCGGAGCTTCCCAGAATTGATTTGTCGTTACTATTATGGTCTCTTATTGTTCGTGGGAAGTATGAAAATTTAAAATATTTCGGTACTGCAGTTTTTTCCTTAATCTTGTCAACGTTTCCACCTTAGTGGTTTGGCTCTTGCAAATTATAATGAACGTCCGGTGAAAAATAGTCTGCGTCATACTTGTGTGAAAGAATTAACGTATATTTTATCCTTCAATCAGATGGCGGTTCCCCCCAATTCTTTTAACATTTCGCGGACAATTCGAAGTTTATGGTAACAATTTTCGTCGCTTATCTTGCTGCTATCCGCTGTAGTCGATCTATTTCTGAAAGTAATCCTTCGTATGGATACTATTTGCTTGTGGGATATTACTAGTGAGGTCTCACAAGAGAAAAATAACATCGCTCCTTAACTTTATCTACAAATTTTCCTAATCTTCATTCAATTTATCTCAATTTACGATTGTCTCTCTCTCCCTCCCATGGCGCTATAGCCATAGTTGAGCCTTGGCCTCGTCAATTTTCCGTCTCTATCCACCTCGGTCTCTTGACTGTTCTCTCCAGTTGCTGATCCTTAGTTGGTCTCTTGCATCCTTACTTATATTATCTTCCCACAGTATGGTTTCTCGTGTCAAATGTACCGTTACCCTTCCATCTTGTCTCTTGAACAGCAAGAATGCCAACGTTATAGCATTCAATCTCTGCTAGTAGATCCTTTAGGGCACCACTTCTATATAAACTTCTAGTATTCCAAGTTCCAATAATCATATCCATCCGTTGCTTCGTCTGTATCTGTTAAATCGTTCCTGTTTCCGAGGCTTCAATTGAGGTTTCAAAACAATGATTTTTTCCAGGGTTTGGTTGTCAGCCATACGCCCAACCCCCTTTTCGGAGGACCTTTCTTCCTTCCTCGTCAGCCGTGACCCTGCTTCCCACTGGGGTTGGTTACCCAATCATCGTCAGGGTTACTCAGGTTACCGGGGTCCTCCACGTGGAGGTGAGGATAGGGATTGGATAGGAGAGGCTAAGCGACGCTATCTGAAATCAGCATCGTGTGGTACGCGTTCACTACCCCGTTTGAACCCCAATGTACGATTGTTCATCTGCAAATTCCCCGTACGTGTTTCCCCAAAACTGGTCCTGAATAAGGGTCACACCTTAGTGTTTAACTGAATCTACATTTAATAATTCGGTTTCAGTAATTCTGTGCGTTCCGTTGAGCGAGTAATTCTCTTTTTAAAAATTCATAACAATGCACTTTAAAGAATTTACTTCTAGCTGCAGAGTCTGGTACCAATTTTTTGAGCCATTCGGTATTTTTTCTACGCAATTCTATCGGATATATCCCTGTACGATAATGCGTCGTCTGTGAAGAGAAGAATTTTGCTCATAATAACGGTGGCGAGGCCAATATATTACTAAGATGGGGGAGGGATGACGGATGGACAAGGGGGCAGAGAGTACGGCATGGTGACGTAAATTTGGAATGCAAGTCAGAGGTACTTTATTACGTGCGTATAAATACCCAATTAGAGACTGTAGAATACGTTTAATACCTCGGAGTTAAACTTACTAATGATCTCTCGTAAAGCCAACATATTCGGGAAATAACTGGTCAAGCTAATCTTAAAAGGGGATTTGTTAGAAGAGAGCTTAAAAAGTGCGACGATAAAGTGTGAGAGATCAGCTACTTATCGCTTGTCAGACCCCACTTAGAAATCGCTGCCAGTGTTTGGGATCCTCATGAGGTAGGCTTACAACAGTTAGAACGCGTGCAGAGAAGATCAGCAACATACGTGAAATGCCGTCATGATAGTGTCGTTAGTGTTTCTGACCATATGCAACCACTTTGATGGGAATCTCTTTCAGACCGTCGATTGAAAATTAGGTTCAATTTCCTTTTGAAAATTCAAAATCAATTTATTTTCCGACTACGTTATCAATATTCTACGAAATCCAACATGCTATGGATGAATTCATGAGAATGCAATAAGGGAAATAGATTGTAGAACAGAAAGATTTTAAATGTCATTTTTCCAGCGACCGAAAAGAGGCCATAATGGCTGTTTCAAGAATTTGAAGTTGGTTAGTTGACAGGTTGTTAGCTGATAAATCCAGCTGCCCCCAATGCATGTTTCTAAACCTGCCGAGTAGTGCTAACAACATGTTTTGCATGTTCCCTGCGCGATACTTATGTCACGTTTATATGGTTACATAACATATAATTTGAGTAGTTTCTGTAGCATTTGTAGAATACCAATAGTGCAACAGTGTTGGTAAAGGCTGATTTCTTCACTGTAGTCATGTTGGTGATGAGTCACCCCCTGCCAAACACTTATGGTGGCTTGCAGGGTAATAAGTAGTCCGTAGATGTAGATACTCATGACAGATGCCAACCTTAAGCACCTGGGAATGTTTTTGTATGACAGACAGCAGCATAGAGCGAAAATGAGGCTCTACGAAAAGTGACGAATCAGATCAGAAAAGTATTAATCGTAGATGTTAAAAAAATTGCTTTTGAGATGTATTTTCACATTTCAGGGTAATTCCATACATATTTATTTTCTTTCCACGATTTTCCGTGAAATACCCACTACGCGTAAGCTCAATACATAAAATCCTAGAGTACGTTGAAGATCAATCATACAAGTAGTGAAATAACATTTTTTTCATTCGCGTCAATGTTGTAAATAATTTAATTACCTGTAAATTACCTGAAAATAATGGCTGTAGGAATGAATGACTTAATTGTTTTCAGCTAGCGAAAACTTCAATTTTATCCTAGGTATTTTTTTTTACTTTCATACACAATTTTAGTCACACAGCTGAGTTGGTAATGTATGCGTAACAACCCATCGGAGAGTGTTGGCAGACTTGGTTAGGGCAGGGTGGAAGGCAGGAATATGTATATACGTTAAACCGTAAAAAAGACCGTCATTATTAACGATTTTGAGAACTAAAAAGAAATATTATGATATGATGATATGATATGATATTGTTTATTCTTCCATCAAATAATGTACACAAATACATAAACATGGAATATGAAAGATTTAGGTAGTCTTTAAGGTTATTCCTGAGGTAAGACTACCTTCAAAAACAAAAACAGCGTTACCCAGACAAAAAATTGAACAAAACACTATGCGTACATGACATTATATAATAATGTCTCTAATGGACAGCAACATAAGACAAAAATATGCGTTCAAATGCGTTTAGCAGATTATATATACTAGTCTCTAATAAACAGAAGCAGTCAATTTTTAATTCTTAGAATAGAGTATCAATGTTTTTTTGTGTAAACAGCCAAGTTTTAACTAAACGAAGAAACTTTATGTTTCTACGATATTGATGGAGAGACAGGCGATCGTTATTAAGTCTTTGTATCTCTTCTTTGAAATGTATGGTTTTTACGGTGGAAAATGATACCTAGCCCCTCTCCTCCTGTTCCTTCGGCTACGGATTAGCTCATCTTGTCCCCCCCACCCTGCCCTACCTCCTGCGTCGGCAGAGCTTTTCGTTGGAAGAGAATTTCTCTAACATTCGACAAAACCTACCTTAACCGGTAGAATATTTTTTTTTAATTCTGGACCCTGGCGAACATCAGCTGTGACGAAGCTCGAGAATCATTTCTCGGTTTTCTACTTTTTAATGGGCCTATCTCGTTCTGGTGCATCCTTTTTCGTTTCAGCGTACGATCTACCCGACTTCATCCTGTCCATGAAACATATTCTCCTTCTTCCTCTCTCCCGCTTACCCAACATCCTTCCCTCTATCACACTCTTGAGCAACCCATCCCCGCTACACCCTCCAGCCACCTTCTTTGCTCCGATCTCGAATTCCATTCAGAAGTTTCCTTTCCTCTCCCGCCACCTCAAGGACACCTCGTTAGTCTTCCTCTCCGTCCACCCCCTCTATCCTTCTCCACACCCGCATCAACGCCGCTTATATGTTCGCGAATCTCCATTTCACCTCACACAGCCCATAAGCTCCTATTATCCTTTTCTCCATCTCCTGTTTCATCTACATCTACGGAAAACCCTGCGAGCCACCACGAGGATGTGTGGCAGGGTGTGAAGATCATTAAACATGCACTATTCACATGCAACTAGGATACTTAAGGGAAATATGCTAGAGAACAAGGTCGCATGCAGCTACATGGTTAATGTATACATAATAAGAAAGGGATTATTGGTTGTTACTTCATGCATCATGCACTACAGACTACTCTGACTATATTTCACATACCTATCCCTTTGCTACGCTGCCTATTGTTCTCTCTTATGGTACGCGGGAAAAATTCATTTAAAATCTATCGGTACGAATATCTATCTCTGTAATCGTGTTAAGATGATCAAACCCAGCTTAATACGCAGGGGTTCTCAAAATATATCTAACGTCATCTGTGAACAAATCGGTTTCCAATTTACTTAAAAGGTTTAACCTAAATTTTAATCTGCGTTCTGATAGTAATTCCCATCCTAGTTCTTCTATTAAACTCGTAACGCTTAGACAATTATCATAACGGCCTTTAACAAACCTAGCGGATCTCCTTTGCACACGTTCTAATTCTTTTATCATACCTTCCTCGTACGGATCCCATACATCTACATCTAAGTAATACCCTGCGAGCAACCACGAGGGTGTGTGGCAGGGGGTGAAGATCACCAAACATGCACTATTGACATGCAACTAAGATTTTAATGAAGGCATGCTAGATTATAGGGTCACATGGTTAGTATCTACATAATAAGAAAGGGTTAATGGTTGTTATTACATGCATCATGCACTGCAGACTACTCGAACTATATTACACCTACCTATCCCTTTGCTACGCTGCCTATTGTTCTCTCTTATAGTACGCGGGAAAAATGACATTTTAAATCTATCGGTACCACAATCTATCTCTCTAATCTTGTTAATATGATCAAACCTAGCATAATACGCAGGTGTTTTCAATATATATCTAACGTCATCTGTGAACAAATCGGTTTCGAATTTACTTAAAAGTTTTAACCTAAATTTGAACCTGCGTTCTGATAGTAATTCCCATCCTAGTTCTTCTATTAAACTCGTAACACTTATACAATTATCATAACGGCCTTTAACAATCCTAGCGGATCTACTTTGCACACGCTCTAATTCTTTTATCATACCTTCCTCGTACGGATCCCATATACATCTACGTCTACGTAATGCCCTGCGAGTCACCACGAGGGTACGTGGCAGGGGGTGAAGATCACCAAACAATGGGGAGATGTTTCTTTGTCTCTAGCTTCACAACCTTTATTTTTTTGTCCTAACGTTCCAAGTTCTCATTTTTCTCCCTAATTTTCACCTATTATTCTCCTTTTCTCTCGTATTCCTTGTGTCCTCTGATGATGCTATTGCGCAAGGATTTCGTTGCTGATTAACGTAAATTACTTTACATTAATCGGTGACATGCTAATTTGGATAAGTTAACTTCTGAATGCGGTAATAGTTAGGTGTTCGATTCGCCAAATACGGGTTTTCTTCAATGAGAACAGCGGTTTAACCCTATTAGTTGTATTTGCGAGCGCCACGGTGATGGAAACTGAGATGGAAAATTGTGCTGTCCCGTGCTCTGTCGTTGACTATGAGTGTTGGCCATCTGTTGTGGCTATCACTTGCCTTCGCTTCCTAGGAGCTGGCATTGTTATAGAGAGGAACAATCCTTGGTAAAAAAACTGTCAGACCCAAGTGTAAACTTCCCGAAATGAATGGTGGGATCCTTAGGGAACTTCCTGAAAATAATGGAAGCGCCAGGGAAGGGCTGGGTGGTTTGGATGGTTTAAGTGAACCCACTCCCCCAGTCTCCGCGTTTTAACCAGAGCAATAAACCCACCGAAGTCCAAGAAGTCCTTCTCTTCGGGTCGCCCGGGAAGTAAATGATGCAATGAATGGGGTGGGACGTCAGTTCACCCTATTCTCCACGCCCAGTGCCAGAGCACACAACCCTTCTGTCCGTCCGTCTGTCACAACCCTTTCTGGAAAACAAATTCCTCAAAAAAGTTCTGCATTTGGTATACCTTGTAGCTCAGTTAGTATTTTTTAGCAACGGCCGAAGCTATTTCTTTCTATTAGTTTAACTATCACAAATTGTATTGCAGTTAGATGGTAACTAGTAGTAATACATTTTTCATTAGGAACCACGTAACTTGTTTTGAGCAAATCATCATAATTTCCAGCACTGCTAATTTAAGCTAAACTGAAAAGGATAGTTAAAGGTTCGGACAGAACAGAGTGGTAACGTTTCAAATTGCATGATGGGATATTGTCAGGTCCACATCCTCTACCGATATCCAAAGCTTTTAAATGCTAGGGTATCTCATCAAAAGTGGCCGCTATGCAGTTAAAATTAATCCCAAAGGGGAGACTACTGGGAATGCTTTCGTGTGAGAAACACTGTACTTAGACTTACAGATAATGCAACCATAATTGCGGTGGTTGTATTCGTTACAATAATGTCGTCATCACTGATGAAATAAATTTTTATCAAAATGGTTATTACTATAAAATACTGTTGCACATTTGTCAGGCCTCATTTAGAATATACCGCTAGTATATGGGAACCGTACGAGGAAGGTAGGATCAAAGAATTAGAGCGTGTGCAAAGGAGATCCGCTAGGTTTGTTAAAGGCCGTTATGGTAATTTTATAAGTGTTACGAGATTAATAGAAGAACTGGGATGGGAATTACTATCAGAACGCAGGTTAAAATTTAGGTTAAACCTTTTAAGTAAATTCATAATCGATTTGTTCACAGATGACGTTAGATATATATTAAGAACCCCTGCGTATTATGCTAGGATTGATCAGATTAACAAAATTAGAGAGATAGATTGTCGTACCGATAGATTTAAAATGTCATTTTTCCCGCGTACTATAAGAGAAAACAAAAGGCAGCGTAGCAAAGGGATAGGTAGGTTAAATATAGTTCGAGTAGTCTGCAGTGCATGATACATGTATTAGCAAACAATAATGCCTTTCTTATTATGTATACATTAACCATGTAGCTGCATGTGACCTTGTTCTCTAGCATATTTCGCTTAAGTATCCTAGTTGCACGTGAATAGTGCATGTTTGGTGATCTTCACACCCTGCCACACACCCTCGTGGTGGCTCGCAGGGTTTTTCGTAGATGTAGATGAAACCGGAAATGGAGAAAAGGAATATAGGAGCTTATGGGCTGTGTGAGGTGAAATGGAGATTCGCGAACATATAAGCGGCGTTGATGCGGGTGTGGAGAAGGATAGAGGGGGTGGACGGAGAGGAAGACTAACGAGGTGTCCTTGAGGTGGCGGGAGAGGAAAGGAAACTTCTGAATGGAATTCGAGATCGGAGCAAAGAAGGTGGCTGGAGGGTGTAGCGGGGATGGGTTGCTCAAGAGTGTGATAGAGGGAAGGATGTTGGGTAAGCGGGAGAGAGGAAGAAGGAGAATATGTTTCATGGACAGGATGAAGTCGGGTAGATCGTACGCTGAAACGAAAAAGGATGCACCAGAACGAGATAGGCCCATTAAAAAGTAGAAAACCGAGAAATGATTCTCGAGCTTCGTCACAGCTGATGTTCGCCAGGGTCCAGAATTACAAAAAAAATATTCTACAGTTTAAGGTAGGTTTTGGCGAATGTTAGAGAAATTCTCTTCCAACCAAAAGCGAAGGAACTGGAGGAGAGGGGCTAGGTATCATTTTCCACCGTAAAAACCATATATTTCAAAGAAGAGATACAAAGACTTAATAACGATCGCCTTTCTCTCCATCAGTATCGTAGAAACATAATATTTCTTTTTAGTTTTCAAAATCATTAATAATGACGGTCTTTTTTACGGTTTAACGTATATACATATTCCTGCCTTCCACCCTGCCCTAACCAAGTCTGCCAACACTCTCCGATGGGTTGTTACGCATACATTACCAACTCAGCTGTGTGACTAAAATTGTGTATGAAAGTAAAAAAAAATACCTAGGATAAAATTGAAGTTTTCGCTAGCTGAAAACAATTAAGTCATTCATTCCTACAGCCATTATTTTCAGGTAATTTACAGGTAATTAAATTATTTACAACATTGACGCGAATGAAAAAAATGTTATTTCACTACTTGTATGATTGATCTTCAACGTACTCTAGGATTTTATGTATTGAGCTTACGCGTAGTGGGTATTTCACGGAAAATCGTGGAAAGAAAATAAATATGTATGGAATTACCCTGAAATGTGAAAATACATCTCAAAAGCAATTTTTTTAACATCTACGATTAATACTTTTCTGATCTGATTCGTCACTTTTCGTAGAGCCTCATTTTCGCTCTATGCTGCTGTCTGTCATACAAAAACATTCCCAGGTGCTTAAGGTTGGCATCTGTCATGAGTATCTACATCTACGGACTACTTATTACCCTGCAAGCCACCAATAAGAGTGTTTGGCAGGGGGTGACTTATCACCAACATGACTACAGTGAAGAAGTCAACCTTTACCAACACTGTTGCACTATTGGTATTCTACAAATGCTACAGAAACTACTCAAATTATATGTTATGTAACTATATAAACGTGACATAAGTATCGCGCAGGGAACATGCAAAACATGGTGTTAGCACTACTCGGCAGGTTTAGAAACATGCATTGGGGCAGCTGGATTAATCAGCTACACTACCTGTCAACTAACCAACTTCAAATTCTTGAAACAGCCATTATGGCCTCTTATCGGTCTCTGGAAAAATGACATTTAAAATCTTTCTGTTCTACAATCAATTTCCCTTATTGCATTCTCATGAATTCAACCATAGCATGTTGGAGTTCGTAAAATATTGATAACGTAGTCGGAAAATAAATTGATTTTGAATTTTCAAAAGAAAATTGAACCTAATTTTCAATCGAGTTTTGGGGAAACACGTACGGGGAATTTGCAGATGAACAATCGTAAATTTGGGTACAAACGCGTACCACACGATGCTGATTTCAGATAGCGTCGCTTAGCCTCACATTCCTACCTATCCCTGTCACCTATTTCACCTACCTATCCCTTTGCTACGCTGCCTACTGTTCTCTCTTATAGTACGAGGGAAAAATGACATTTTAAATCTATCGGTGCGACAGTCGATCTCTCTAATCTTGTTAATATGATCAAACCTAGCATAATACGCAGGGGTACTCAATATGTATCTATCGTCATCTGTGAACAAATCGGTTTCGAATTTACTTAAAAGATTTAACCTAAATTTGAACCTGCGTTCTGATAGTAATTCCCATCCTAGTTCTTCCATTAAGCTCGTAACACTTATACAAGTATCATAACGGCCTTTAACAAACCTTGCGGATCTCCTTTGCACGCGCTCTAATTCTTTTATCATACCTTCCTCGTACGGATCCCATATCCTAGCGGCATATTCTAAATGAGGCCTGACAAGTGTAAAATAGCTTCTTTCTCGTACTCTCTCATCGCATTTGCCTAGAATCCTTTGTACGAATCCTAGTCTACGGTTTGCTACACTAGTTATATCCCTGCTGTGTTTCCGCCATGACATGTCTTCAGTGATGGTGACGCCTAAGTATTTAATAGATTCTACGTTAGATATTTTCTTTTCTTTGATGCAATAATTATTCCAGGGAAAGCCATTCTTTTTCCAAAAGTTCTTTATCGCACATTTCTTCAAATTAAATTCTCGCTGCCAACTATCACACCAATCATCAATCGCATCTAAATCCTTAGGTAAACACTGACTGTCCTCTTCATTTCTAATTTCCTTGTACACTACTGCAGCATCGGCAAAAAGACGGAGCTTGCTTTTTTTAATACTGTATTTAAGTCATTTACGTACAGAAGAAATAAAATTGGGCCTATCACGCTTCCCTGGGAAACACTTGATGTAACTTTTACTTCACCGGAGCTGACACCATCTAATACCACCCTTTGAACGCGTTTATGTAAGAAGTCTCCTACCCAGCCTACTATATTACTGTCTATCCCGTATGATGCTAACTTCGCGAGTAACTTACAGTGGGGAACCTTGTCAAAAGCTTTTCTGAAGTCAAGAAACGCTGCGTCTACCTGTACGTTACCTTCTCCGGAAACTAAAATATCGTGAACAAAAAGACCTAATTGAGTTTCGCAAGACCGTTCCTTTCTGAACCCATGCTGGTATGTTATCAATAAATCCTGGCTGTCGAGGTGTCCCATTATTGATGTAACTAATATATGCTCTATAATTTTACATGATAGTGATGTTAATGATATTGGTCTATAATTACATGGCTGTTCCCTATCTCCGCTTTTATAAATTAGGGTCACGTTTGCTATCTTCGAGTCTTTAGGAACCGCGTATTCTTCGAGGGATTTGTTACATACTACTTTAAGATACGGAGCCATTTCGAGAGCTAATTCTTTATAAACACGAGCTGGAATTTCATCAGGATCTGAGGGGTTGTTCGGGCTAATTTTACTTAGTAACGATACGATTCCGCTACAAGATATATCGATCGGGGGCATTGGTTGTTAAAATCGGTCTGGTATGGTTTCGCGGAAACTATGCGTAGATTGATTAAAAACACTGAAAAAAATAATTCAAAAAATTATCCTTTCTAAACTGGAAGTTACTATTTCGCCTCTATCGTTTTTCAAGGAATTAACCGTTGATTTTTTAGTTCACTGTACTTCCCTAACATATGACCAAAATGCTTTCGGATTTCCCTCTAGTTTTTCTCCAAGTACTTTTCTCTTGAATTCGCTAAACGCCTTTCTAAGGGCTGTTTTTGCTGCTGCTTTACAAATTTGATAATGTTCGATAGTATTTTTTAGGTCGCTATTAGCTACATTTTTCTTCTATACGAGCGCCAGGCGTCCGTCTTGAGTTGTTTTGAATGATTTGGCCACTTGGATCCAGTCTTTGTATCTTGGCCAGAATAAATAAATCAGCCATTAACGACGCATTAGTTTGCAAAGGGCATGTGAATTGCATGAGAAACTATTAGAAAAAAGGCCATTACAATATTTATGACTTTAAATTTTTTAAACATTCTGAATTTCTTTTTCCTTATTTTTGTGAGGTTGATACCTGTTTCACTGAAGTTTGAACCGTTTGCCGGCAAACCCATATGATCAAACACCTCGCCGACTCAACGTTTGCGTTGGTACTAGTGAATAGTTCTCCAGGTCCTCGCTCTTGGCGCTGTTTCCTTGACTCTCAGAGACGAATGATCCATGAGCACTGATCTGAGCGCTGCCGTGTCGTTTTTGAGAATTATTTCCTCAATTGCTGCGCGCCCGGCTGCTGCCTCGAGCCGTGCTAAAAATAGAATTCGCCAGCTTGCCCGGACGCGAGCCTCGCGCCCGCCACGAACAGTGATTTTTTTCATTTATCCGAATCTAACATTAAGACTTGGTTTCACGATACATTAACCTGTACGTGTTCACGTACAAGTTCATGAACGAATGCATGGACCTAATAGAACAGGTTCTGTTTTCCTGTTCAAGCATTCGTACAAGTTTGTGTGGTTACACGATGAATTTTCGCGTTCACTCACGCGTTCATGCATTCGTACATTATCTCGTACGGGTTAATGTATCGTGTAACCAGGGCTTTAGACGCCATTCAGCACTCATGCCCTTAAAGCTCGGAATGAGAAAAATAATCATAATTATAAATTCACATCCGCTGTGAAAATGAAGAGGTTTGAAGCTCTCGCGCCGAAATATTTTTTCATGTGTAATAGAGCCGTTGGCACGGAGGGCGGGGGCTGGACTGGGATTGTAATAAAATTTCATATCGCGTGGGTTTCAATTGGACTTACGCGATTTGTATGTACCTACTTCATCACCATCTCGGTTGTTTTTACATGCATCATGTAGTGCATGATGCATGTAATAACAACCAATAATCCCTTTCTTATTATGTACACACTAACCATCTAGCTGCATGTGACCCTATTATTAATGTCTCCATTAAATATCCTAGTTTCATGTCAATAGTGCATGATTGGTGTCCTTCACCCTCTGCCACACCCCCTCGTGGTGGTTCACAGGGAATTACGTAGACCACACTCGAAGGAATGAATAAAGAGAATAAGCAATAGGAAGACTCTTTAAGTGATTTATACAAACGTAGCTTTTTCACACAAAAACAAATGACGATGGTGAATGCATTATAATTAAATTTCTGCTGTTAAAAAAGCAGAGAGAGTGATAAACTATTATTGCCTTTTCTCCACTCTCTGACAGTCATTATGATGAGGTATGTAGGTGAACCCTCATCTCGCCTCAAGCCTTCAGACGTATTGAGCGTCTAGTGTCTTAATTCACCTGTCTTGGCCACCGCAACGCCTCGCCGCACCAGCACCACGATATCTAACCGAGTAGAAAACCTGTAGTTAGAATTTTCATTCATTTTTTATGATTCCTTTCACCATTTCAGTGCCATAGTGCCTTTCATGACACACGGTAGAACACCATCTATTGTAAACCATGCATCATTATAACTTTTTTAATGGTGAACCATTGGTGGATAAAGTAATGCCTTTAATTTCGTGGCATTTATCATTGTAGTATTTTAAATTATGATTAAAATTCCTGTGGAAGTGATGGTGAAACAAGGTGGTTTATTGATCTTAGCACAGGTGGAATGTAATTCACGCGTCCCGAAGCTGAGTTTCCTTAGCATTATTATTACAAGCATTCCCATTGAAATTACTTTAGAGTACTTTTTTGTTTGTTTAAACTTTTCCTGCCGCCGCATTAAAGTGAGAATCCCAAGGAAATTTTAACATTTCGAAGGTGGTATTGGCAGGCGTTAAAATACATTAGCAACGCTTTCAGGCAGCCACCGAGTCTCGCTCAAAGGGGTAGAGCTCCGTCCCGGCCAGCCGCTGGCCAATGGGGTGATAGCAAGGGCGGTGATTGGCTGCCTCTTTGGGAGGGGGGGAGAGGGAATAGGGTCGTGTGCAAAGTTTCCCGCGACTGTTGCTTGGCCGTGCGGGGGGGAAGGGGAAGGGCAGGGAGAGGAGGCATGGAGGAGGGGGGAGAGGAGGCACGGAGGAGGGGGGAGAGAGAGGTTGAGGGAGTCGGGAGAGAAGTTAAGGGGATGGGGAGACTTGTGGAGGGGGCGGGCAGAGTGGAGAAGGGGTTGGGGAGACAAGTGGAGGGAGCGAGCAGAGTGGAGGAGGGGTTGGGGAGACAAGTGGAGGGGGCGAGCAGAGAGGAGGAGGGGTTGGGGTGACAAGTAGTGGGGGGGGAGGAAAGTGGGGGAGGGAAGGGTTGGGTCCAAGCGGCAGTGCAGACGCAGACATATATATATCTACATACAGGCCTATGTATATATATATATATATATATATATATATATATATATATATATATATATATATATATATATATATATATACGTCTGAGGTGTGTAGATATACAGGCCGTAACACTACTGCCGCTCTTGTGAAGAAGTGATTCGAAAAGCGTGGGAAATGGGCTCGCTGTGGTCTTCTTTTAGCGAGATTTCAAATAATTCATAAACTTTTCTTACCAAATGCCGCATTTTCATGGCTTCTTAACTTTTATTGTCAACATATATGACGTTTAAGAAAGCGTTAGCACTATGTTAGCGAGGTATTTCCGGCAATTACTCGGAAAACGTAAAAAAAATATCCAACCACAAAAATCATGATCGATAAACTTGCAATTAAAAGACGAACGGAAAGTAATTAAAGAGATGATGAAGATTTACATTAGCTTTGATTTTCAAGTGATATATCCACGTGTTTTAAGAGGTAAAGTCCTTGAACTGAAAACTTTAGGCTTCCTATTGATCAGTAATTGATATACCTGTTTTACTGAATTCATTCCCAACCGACCGCTACTTCCATGATACACAAGATGCTAACTGCTTCAGATGCTTGCGATTTAGATTAGACGCTGAAAAATATTTTCATTTCGAATCGGCGTCCTCAGTCCCCGTGTCCTTAACTGTTATAATAGCGAACTCGAGCAGGTTAAAATTATTTTCCACTGTGAGTGGAGGTTTGTTATCGTATTTAAGGAAAATTTATGGGACTATTGAAGTTTTGTAATCCATAATATACTTATATTCTGTCTTTTCGCTCCGGAAAGTAATAGGAAATTTTACCACTCTTAACAAACAGCCAATCGAAATTCGAGTGCTCATGCCTGCCCCGGTGGGAGGCTACACCATGGCCTTGAAGGCGACGCTCTTGGTCGGAGGGGTAGTGTCCGTCGATGGCGGGGAGGAAAGGGGAGTATTCCTGCTTTCGCGAGAGGTGAGCGAGGCTAGAGAATGACGAAATATCTATCGTTTTATTTAATGAAAACCTAACGCTCTAAGTGACTGCATAATCAAAATCTTGTACTTCAGGGTTGCTAGTAATTCTATCATCGAGGCTGTTGGGAGTACTGAACATAATAACTATGCATTCATTTTTAGATAATAACTATGCATTCGTTTGGCAGGACCGTCAATCAATGAGTTTCCTCATCTGATCTTTAACAGCCTGGCCACCGTATAAATATCGGCAGCGAGACTTTTGAACTAATGCTCAACATTTATGAAAGGAAATGCTGCTACGGATGTCTTTCTGACTACTCCAGTCTCCTACCGTATGCTCAAAGAACGCGACCCTAAGGTGTATGGCACAAGGTGATAGTTTAATGTGGCAAATTTTGAGGATACTGGGGAAATGGAGAAGTTCATATCAATATGAGATTCCACTGAGAAAATATCATTCGCGCTGGCTACCGGAGTAAAAATAATACACACGGCGGTGGTTGCCACGGAGTCTTGACTGACTGAAGCACTCGGTTTTGTACTGAGGGCTCCGAGTTCGAGTCCTGATCAGGGCGAATGATTTTTTTCTCTACGGAATTTCGTACTCAAGGTGTCAAATTAGTTTTGCGTTATTTTGAATCATAAATGCCGGGCGCGGTAGGATTTTTGGTTAATGCATCGGGCCTGCTAAGGTCGCTAGTTCTCTGGTATTGGATACGGTGCTTGCGCAAAAATGAGCGTGCTGCGCGGGAGTGCTCGATATAACTTCAGTAATAGAACTGTAAACCTAGTTTTACGACTTCGCCTTCAGTAAAATTGCGCTCAACGACAGTGTAATGATTCTTTTCACTACTACCTTGGTACTTAGCAAGATTGACGTGGTAAGTTTAGAGGAAATCTATTGTTTTCTTTGTAAATAATAGCGTTCTAGTTTTCATCATCAATCACATTTTTAAAAGCTTGTTCTTCACCTCCGGTATCGAAACATGCGAATGAAGATCGCCCCCTTGTTTCTTCTTCGTTTCGTATTCAATCAGCTGTTTGGTAGGTTTTGGACAATACTTGTCGTTACTTCTTAATTTCTGGCATATCATTCCATTTACACTCGTATGGATGACCGGCCGTTAAATTTCTTTTTGAATTCCTCATATGGTCTTGTTGTTCTTATTTCGTCTCATCCTCTTCCATTTTCTTCCACGCTTCTCCAGTTTTCTCCCCTCTGTTACCCTCTTCAACATTTCTCTCTTTTCAAAACATTCTCCATCCATCTCTTCTGCCTCCTTCAAACTTCCGCCACCAGGTTTCTCTCCTCTCCAACCGTGTCCAGTACGAATTCATTCGTCCTTCTCGCCACCCAGGTCACCTTCTCCAACCTTCACACCCACTTCTCCACACCCACAAACGCCGCAGCTCTACGTACATCCTCCCTTTACAGCAGTGGTCGACAAGGTTTTTTTCAAGTGGGTCATCTTTCATCTACATTTACGTCATACCCTGCAAGCCACCCAAGGGGTGTGTGGTAGGGGGTGCTTCCACACCTGGCATGCATTAATTATACGGCAGAATACCGAAAGTACATTGAAACCAGCGCACCACACATGCAACGCGCCCATTAAAACCTACTAACCAAGAAACGTTCTAATGTCAATCGTTCCCACATGCAAGGGGTTCAAGGACTACTACTACAGATTTAAAATATCATGCACAAATAAGAACATCAGTATTTACATCATGCATAAATAAGAACGTAGAGAATATAAAGAGAAAGATCTACCGTCTAGCTATTGTTACTATTCGTACTATTCATGACGACGATCTCAGCTGTTATGGTCCCGAATGGTACGCGGAAAAAATGACATTTTATACCTATCGGTTCTACAATTTAGCTCTCTAATTTCATCGGCGCGATCTAATCTGTCGTAGTGCGAGTGGGCTAATAGCATGTTTTTTACGTTGTCAGAGAAATATTTTTCCTGAAATTACTCTATGAGGTTAAGCCTATAATTTAATCTACGCAGTGATAGCGATTCCCATCCCAATCCTTCTAATAATCCAGACACACAAGTAAATTTATCATAGCATCGTTTTACAAACCTAGCTCCTCCTCGCTGCACGTGATCTAATTCTAATATCAATCCCGCTTCGTATGGATCCCATACACTGGCAGCATATTCCAGATGAGGACTAGCGATTGAAAAATAACAACGTTCTTTCACTTTCTCATCACATTTTCCGAGTACCTACTCTCTTGATAAAGCCTAGCTTTCTGCATGCTTGACTGTAAATTTCCCGAATATGTTTTCCCCAAGATATGTCGTGAGTAATTGTGACCCCTAAGTACTTAACAGACTCGGCGTTAATTATTTCCGTTTTTCAATTTTTTTTCACAAACATTTTTGCTGGTTGGTCGCATCACTTCTATATTATATTACGCATTATATTAGAATACAGAAAAAAAGGACATTGTACGGATGGGATAAACCAAAATGGGTCACTAAAATTTTCCCATTGGGTCACTGGGTGACCCGCGGGTCATATGTTGCCGACCACCGCTTTACAGTGACCTAGTCTCCGACCCATACAACGTGCCGCTACGTATTTAGATTTCCACCGGCCTTTTCTTTACGTCTCAGAGCTACTGAAAACCCTAATATGACACGTGGCGCTGTATGAATCGAAGACTTGATCACTCCTAAGAAAGGATAAATGTTAATTGAGGGGATTATGATTCGGGCGTGGAAAGGGATGGAGAGGGTGAGCTGTGTGGCTAGGAAGACATACACATAAGAATCGGATATGGATGGGCAGGAGAGGAAGTTGGTCGCGGGGTTCGGAAGAGACAGAAGAGAAGGATGGAGGACATTGTGAAAGGAGAGAGAATGCTGAAGAGGGAAATGCTGGGTAAGGGAGAGCACAGGGTAAGCGTGAAAGAGGATAGAAATTCTGGACGAAATAGGAAGAGGGAGATGAGATGAAGAATTCAAGTCCTCTCTTCGCATTGAATAAGTCTCCTATCCATGTAGCTCATCACTCAATTTTAGGATTTCCACCAGCCTTTTCTTTGCGTCTCAGGGCTACTGAAAACCCTAATATGTAACGTGGCGCTGTATGGATCGAAGACTTGATCACTCCTAAGGGAGGATATATGTTGACTTGAGGGGATTATGATTCGGGCGTGGAAAGGGATGGAGAGGGTGAGCTGTGTGGCGAGAAAGACGAACGCATAAGAATCGGATATGGATGGATAGGAGAGGAGGCTGGTCGCGGGGGTTCGGAAGAGACAGAAGAGAAGGATGGAAGACATTTTGAAAGGAGAGAGATTGCTGAAGAGGGAAATGTTGGGTAAGGGAGAGCACAGGGTAAGCGTGAAAGTGGATAGAAATTCCGGACGAAATTAGAGGGAGATGAGATGAAGAATTCAAGTCCTCTCTTCGCAATGACTAAGTCTCCTATCCATGTAGCTCATCACTCAATTTTAGGATTTTCACCAGCCTTTTCTTGACGTCTCTACTCAGACCTCTCCCTCATGAAGTTCCTCCTCTTTGAAAAGGATTCTTTAGGAAAGGAAGTTCTATATCTAATGTCCGTACCACTATACCTATTTTCCTCCAATATATTTCGCCGATACGTAAACTGCTCGACTTGCTCTATATTGTTCCTTCCCACCCTTATGTTTATCCCCGTATTTTTGTTTTTAAAAAATCTTCTAACTTTCGTTTTCTAATGGTGTAATATTATCTCATAACTCTCTCGCTGCACGTCTATAGCGTTCGTCATTGACTGTAACATCTTGGCTAACTTGAAATCCAATGCTCGATTTAGATTTTTCTACCCTGAAGGCGACGGGATAGAGCCCTCGCCTGCCAATCCGAGGGTTGCGGGTTCGAGTCCGGCCTGGGTGGATTTTTTAATACTCAGGACATGGTTGTTTGTGCTCGTCCATTGTCAATACACTCTTGCAATCCGCATTAAAGTGTGGAATGATAGCCAGATGTTTTTTCATTCATTATGAAGGAGTTACACCGAGTAACGTCAGAGACAGTGTCTTATGTTAATACACCCGATGTAAATCAGCAACTGTATTCGGGGTAGTGGATATAAATAAACACCCTAATCCCTCTCCTTTTTATAATACCCATACGTTTGAATACTCTCATTAAATTTCTTCTTCCTCGCATGTGTTAGCTATTTTACTGGTTACTGTTGACGTGACCTCCAGCTTATATCATTCACGGCAATGAGAATACTTAGGTCGATATAAAAGGGCAGAATTACTAGAGAAGTTGAGTAATGGTGGATGGGAACCCGATTCTGGCAGTCGCCTATTTTAAGGTGGCTGTAGTGGTAATAGTGGAGGCATGCATTTTAATACTTTTTTAAGACAGTCGAATAAGCATTCTTGGACCGTATTCCATTGAAGTGCATTTGTTCATACGTTTGAACGTAGCGAAGTTGCAGTAATAATAAAAATAATAATTTCTTTGTATCTGACAGCCGAAGCCAAACACTAGATAATTAATATATGGACGAACACACGCAACCATGCCCAGGGAGGTGTAAATATCCTACCCAGGCGGGACTCGAACCCGCGACCTTCGTTTTGGCAGGCATGGACTTGACCCTGCCGCCACCGAGGCCCTCCGAGTAATGGAAATGAAACAACTATATTTTATTATTCTCGCAAGAAAAGAACGAAATGACCGGGGTTCAGCCATGGCATTCGATATTAAGACGAAGTCACATTGAAATATGTTATTATCGAATATTTGGCTCGGTGTGTCTCTTTCATATTACCCGATCCCTACTTGAATGTCTTGTGGAAGGCACTTCAAGTACAGTACTCCGTCTGTCGGATGAGTCGTTAAACCGTGATCCCCACGGCACCTTACGTTAACAGGAGGCTAATGCCGACGCCGGGTTTCTGTCCACCCTTCCTCCCTTACCGGTGCCTTATGCGCAAATGACCGTAGATGTCGGTCGCCTCTCAAAATGTCCTATCCAATCTTCTTTCATATTTGTTGTCTACCATTCACGAGAAGAAATGCATAGTTTCCCGTTAAAAAATCAGTTCGCAAATAATCGAATTATAATGAAATACTCGGCATTTACGCGAATTTAGGTGGCAAGTACCGAGGATCTCAAAGAGGAGGAACTTCATGAGGGAGGGGTCTGAGTTGAGACGCAAAGAAAAGGCTGGTGAAAATCCTAAATTGAGTGATGAGCTACATGGATAGGAGACTTAGTCATTGCGAAGAGAGGACTTGAATTCTTCATCTCATCTCCCTCTTCTTATTTCGTCCGGAATTTCTATCCTCTTTCACGCTTACCCTGTGGTCTCCCTTACCCAGCATTTCCCTCTTCGGCATTCTCTCCCCTTTCAAAACTTCAGACAACCTTCTCTTATGTCTCTTCCGAACCCCCGCGACCAGCTTCCTCTCCTATCCATCCATATCTGATTCTTATGCGTTCGTCTTTCTGGCCAAACAGCTCACCTTCTCCATCTCTTTCCACGCCCGAATCATAATCCCCTCAAGTCAACATTTATCCTCCCTTAGGAGTGATCAAGTCTTCGATCCATACAGCGCCACGTTCCATATTAGGGCTTTCGGTAGCCCTGAGACGTAAAGAAAAGGCTGGTGGAAATCCTGAAATTAAGTGATGAGCTTCATGGATGTTGTCTTATTATTATGTGGACTTAGTCATTGCGAAGAGAGGACTTGAATTCTTCATCTCATCTCCCTCTTCTTACTTCTTCCGGAATTTCTATCCTCTTTCACGTTTACCATGTTGTCACCCTTAGCCAGCATTTCCCTCTTCAGCATTCCCTCTACTTTCAAAACGTCCTCCATCCTTCTCTTATGTCTCTTCCGAACCCCCGCGACCAGCTTCCTCTCCTATCCATCCATATCCGATTCTTATGCGTTCGTCTTTCTCGCCACAAAACTCGCCCTCTCCATCCTCTTCCACGCCCGAATCATATTCCCTCAAGTCAACATATATCCTCCCATGGGAGTGATCAAGTCTTCGATCCATACAGCGCCACGTTCCATATTAGGGCTTTCGGTAGCCCTGAAACGTAAAGAAAAGGCTGGTGGAAATTCTTGAAATTGAGTGATGAGCTTCATGGATAGGAGACTTAGTCATTGCGAAGAGAGGACTTCTAATTATTCATCTCATCTCCCTCTTCATATTTCGTCCGAAATTTCTATCCTCATTCATGCTTACGTTGTGCTCTCTCTTACCCAGAATTTCCCTCTTCCGCATTCTCTCCCCTTTCAAAACGTCCTCCACCCTTCTCTTCTGTCTCTTCCGAACCCCCGCGACAATCTTCCTCTCATATCCATCCATATCCTATGCTTATGCGTTCGTCTTTCTCGCCACAAAGCTCGCCCTCTCCATCCCCTTCCACGCCCGAATCATAATACCCTCAAGTCAACATATATCCTCCCTTAGGAGTGATCAAGTCTTCGATCCATACAGCGCCACGTTACATATTAGGGTTTTCGGTAGCCCTGAGACGTAAAGAAATGGCTGGTGGAAATCCTGAAATTGAGTGATGAGCTACATGGATAGGAGACTTAGTCTTTTCGAAGAGAGGACTTTAATTCTTCATCTCATCTCCCTCTTCATATTTCGTCCGAAATTTCTCTCCTCTTCCACGCTTACCCTGTGACCTCCCTTACCCAGCCTTTCCCTCTTTAGCATTCTCTCTCCTTTCAAAACGTCCTCCACCCTTCTCTTCTCTCACTTCCGAACCCCCGCGACCAGCTTCCTCTCCTATCCATCCATATCCTATTCTTATGAGTTCGTCTTTCTCGCCAAACAGCTCACCCTCTCCATCGTTTTCCACGTCCGAATCATAATCCCCTCAAGTCAACATATATCCTCCCTTAGGAGTGATCAAGTCTTCGATCCATACAGCGCCACGTTACATATTAGGGTTTTCCGTAGCCCTGAGACGTAAAGAAAAGGTTGGTGGAAATTTTGAAATTGAGTGATGGGCTACATGGATAGGAGACTTAGTCATTTCGAAGATAGGACTTTAATTCTTCATCTCATCTCCCTCTTCATATTTCGTCCGAAATTTCTCTCCTCTTCCACGCTTACCCTGTGCTCTCCCTTACCCAGCATTTCCCTCTATAGCATTGTCTCCCATTTCAAAACATCCTCCATCCTTCTCTTATATCTCTTCCGTACCCCTGCGACCAGCTTCCTCTCCTATCCATCCATATCCGATTCTTATGCGTTCGTCCTTCTCGCCACAAAGATCGCCCTCTCCATCGTTTTCCACTCCCTAATCATAATCCCCTCAAGTCAACATATATCCTCCCTTAGGAGTGATCAAGTCTTAGATCCATACAGCGCCACGTTCCATATAAGGGTTTTCATTCGCCCTGAGACGTAAAAATTCACTGGTCAGGGTGGAGACCCTAAATACCCTCCTGCCTGCTTCTTGTATCTCGAATATTTTGTTGCGTTATGATAACCTTTAAAGGGAATCCCCTGTTTGAAATATGAAGGATATCCGGCGGTCTTGAACACCTTACTCTTCTAAGCCCAAAAAGAATCCAAATGGGTGGAGGACGCCTCGGTCGCTTAACTGGTTAAATCACTCGGCGCGGAATCGAGGGATCCGGGTTGGAGTTTCGGTTGGGGCTAATGACTTTCCCTCCATGGAATTTCTCACTTATGTTCACTTCTAGGTTACTGTGTATAGTTAACACATTGGCTCGTCCCTTTATACTTCAAATTTATAACTATCTCTATTGTGTCTAACTGCTGGTGTGAGCGAAGGTTCCCCTCAAACTCACTCGAAAAGGAAATGTCTCTTTGTTTCTAAAATACTAATCTAACACCTGCATGAGCTTTCAGTTCAACAATCTAATTTTTCCTAGGCTAGTGTAGATTGATATACTCAATAGTTTTTAAGGTAGTTTGAGAGAAATATCATTTCACCTGGAAATCAATGAATTTGGTCTCATTTGAAAGGAAAATATTTCACCCTTCAAATGGCACCTAAAATTCAACCCCTTACCACATTGATTTCAACAGATTCAGGCGAGATATCTACATCATCTACATCTACGTAATACCCTGGGATCCACCACGAGGGTGTGTGGTTGGGGGTGAAGATCACCAAACATGCACTATTACCATGCCAGTAGGATATTTAAGGGAGACATGCTAGATAATATGGTCACATGCAGCTAGATGGTTAGTATCTACATAACAAGAAAGGGATTATTGGTTGTTATTACATGCACCATGCACTACAGACTACTCTAACTATATTTCACCTTCCTATCCCTTTGCTAAGCTGCATATTGTTCTCTCTTATGGTACGCGGGAAAAATGACGTTTTAAATCAATCGGTACGACAATCTCTCTCTCTAATCTTGGTAATCTGATCACACCTAGAATAATACACAGGGGTTCTTAGTATATATCTAACGTCATCTGTGAACAAATCGGTTTCCAATTTACATAAAAGGTTTAACCTAAATTTTAACCTGCGTTCTGATAGTAATTCCCATCCGAGTTCTTCTCTTAAGCTCGTAACAATTATGCATTTATCATAACGGCCTTTAACAAACCTAGCGGATCTCCTTTGCACGCGGTCTAATTCTTTTATCATACCTTCCTCGTACGGATCCCATATACTAGCGGCATATTCTAAATGAGGCCTGACAAGTGTAAAATAGCTTCTTTCTCGTACTCTCTCATCGCATTTGCCGAGAACCCTTTTTACGAATCCTAATCTACGGTTTGCTACACTAGTTATTTCCCCGATGTGTTTCCGCCATGACATGTCTTCAGTGATGGTGACGCCTAAGTATTTAATAGATTCTACGTTAGATATTTTCTTTTCTTTGATGCAATAATTATTCCGGGGAAAGGCATTATTTTTCCAAAAGTTCATCATCGCGCATTTCTTCAAATTAAATTCTAACTGCCAACTATCACACCAATCATCAATCGCATCTAAATCCTTAGCTAAAGATTGAATATCATGGAAGTTCGTCATTTTAAAACAGAACCAACAGTTGCACTATTCCACAAGGTATTTTAATGCGTACGACGCGTTTCAGCTCACAGACCCATCATCAGGCACAAGACATATTTGGTAGAGAGCACATCATATTTTTACATTTTACAAGTTAGAGAGGGGGTGGGGGTGAGGAACAGAAAGAAGGTGGAGAAGTGGTTTTCGATTACCCGCCACTTCCCTACCTTATTTCCGTTCCTCACCCCCCCTTCTCAAACTTGTAAAATGTATAAGTATAATATAATTATATGATGTTCTCTCTACTAAATATGCCTTGTATCTGATGATGGCTCAGTTAGCTGAAACGCGTCGTACGCATTAAAATACCTTGTGGAATAGTGCAACCGTTGTTTCTGTTTTTACCTTGCCACATTACTTTCCGAGATATATACCAAAAAATACCAGCCCTTTTTTATGGGAAATGGTTCGTTAATGAACTTCAGAGAGAGCTTAAAAAATGAGGAATTCATAACACCTTAATCTTAAAATTAACAATATGTAGTTTGTATGTGTTCTCGACAATTTTAGAAAATTAGTCATAATGTCACTGCAGTAAATTCTTCGGGATGACAAGAAACCTTCCGTTCTGAAGAAGTTTCAAGCGTACCACGTCAAAAAAATGAGTCAAGTCAAAGGCTTATTTAGATATTTTCATTTTATTACTTACAATTTCTTTCATTTAAAACTACCATCGCACCATTAATAATGCAATATTTAAATCGTGTATCCTACAGCAAGTGAAATTAAATCGTATAATTGAATATGGTCTCCATTATGACCCTGGGAACTGTCTCGCTCAAAAACCCCTAAGTAATGGATAGAAAGGTAGTATAGATATAGATAGATGACAGGAGCATTCAAAATGACCACACAAACACTAAAACCAGTCATTATCCGCGCTCTTTCTTTGCTGCCCACGAATTTGTCGAAATTTTATGTAATTTGTTATTTCATTCCACGTGAAATAATTGCTTTATGACACTCATCCTCGCTGCAACTGTCGACAATAATCTCATCTTATGATCGTAAGTGAAGTTCAGTTTCATCATTAGTATTTTGACGCATCAACATCCCTATTAAATGCCTAGTTATGCGCCTTTCTTTCCACAGTTCCACTTGAGAAATTTAATATGGTACTCTACCTAGTCGATGTGCAGAGGGTCACATTCACAAATATCAAATGTCCATATCGGAATCCAGACCGTGAAATTTGTCACATTCACTAAAATGAATGCCGCAGAAGAATAATGTGAGCACACCAAGAATTCACTGCCACGCGCTGCACTGTGAAGGGCGAGGAGAACCACACGAGGCGAAGAGGGTGAAGCAACTGGCCCATTTTCAAGGCACAGATTCAACATCAGCTTTTGTTTACTGGTTCCTTCTCCGCCAAAAAAAACGAGTTTTTCTTCTCCTGCCGGTCAATAGGCCACTTCACCCATGAAAGGCTCCTTTGAGAGGCCATATCATAACAGACTCAGCGTGCGACCGAAAGACGCGTTAGCAGGATAGACCACAACATCCCTTGAGCGTCTCAAATGTCGAAATCCTGGAGAGTGTTTCCTTAAAAGATTATAGGGATGTAAGCTTATCTTAATATGATAAGGAATTAAATTTTGAGGGTAAAATTCTAACTGCATACAAGAAAAATAAGGAAAAAGAGATAAAAGCTATAATGTCAAAGAAAATATTACCTTTATAGTGGGCATGATTTTGGAAAAGACACTTTTTAATAAACGGAATTTAGTCTCCCCTTTAATAAAAATTGATTTCCAGGAGGCGCTGCGTGAGAAATTACTTAGCCAAATCTGTCGGGCATCCTTGTTCTTGAAAAATGATCCGCTACATAAAGATCTCCATACCCCAAACTGTTCCATTACCCTCCTCATTTTCCGCTGGCAATTTTTCAACTCTCTTCAGGCAACAATGCCTCCACTCTCTTCCTCTTTCCCCTCCCAAAAACCTTCCTTGCCCCCCCATTCTCCTAATCTTCCCCCCCTCAGCACCGTGTCTCTCCATTTTGCGTTTATTTAAATACGTTAAACTCTGTCAACGGCCTTAGATCGGATGGTAGAGTCACTTAGCGCCCCGGAACCGTGTTTCCTTGGTGGTTGGGTGATGGAACTATACCAGACGTTGTAAAAAAATGTAAACGCAAAGCAATTCCATTGGGCATAATAATATATCGGATGTCATCGAACGGTTAGGCCGGCCGGCCGGAATGGTGCTGACGGTCGGAGGTTATTTGGTGTAATTTTGTTACTCGTGAGATTGCATTTTTCTATCATCTATCGCCCATGAAAATTTGACAGTACTTAAAATCGGCTTTTGCACTTGTTCCTGCGTAGGCTGCCTAGAACATGTGCGTAGCTCGCGTGAATCTCGTATAAAATTGAACATAAACGAGTTTACTTAGGAGCAGTTATTGATTGATTCTAATAATTGATAATATCCCTTGAAAAATCGTCAGATACATGTATACAAAAATTGTTGAATATCCAACTTTTTTTTAATGGCTAGAACTTCGTGTGATGCCGATTGAGAAATACCTGAAGTTGACAGCACCCGGTTGGACCAAAATGTTTATGACGGTCGTTTCGTAATTTCAGAAAATGTGCAGTCACAACCGTGCCTCGTAGTGATTCTAGGCGCAAAAGTGTCCTGTGAATGAGAACTCTCAGAAAAGTTTCTTTCAGGCTCGGTGAGTCAAAAAGTCCGAAAAAGTATCAACAAAAGTAATTGAAAATGCCTTTTCCAAACGTATGTTGCCGAGATATGTCGTTAAAACCACGTGAGCCACAATTTAGATAAAAATCGAAAGACTTTTTCCGCGTTCTAGTTATCACCAATATGCACGAAAACATTCCAGTAACTATTTGTATTGATGAATAATGCAACTACGTAAATGAGACACAAGAGTCATGCAGGGGTTATGAAAAACGTGATTTTAGCAGTACGTTGCAGAAAAAGAAACGAGCATTAGGGATCATCTTCCCAAGCGAACGGTCTAATTCGCGATTGACGGTTTTGAACTCGAGCATACCGTTTCTCTAAGAATCCGGTATCCATTTGACTTGATTACTGGAGCTCGTGAACGACCGCCCGAGACTTGAAGCGTTTTCCAGCAAAGCGTAGTCCTCCGTTCAGTTCTAGAGAGTGACATAGGAGAAAAGGGCATGTTCAGGGGCACGAGTATAGTCTACAGTCCCGCCGTTCTAAGTTCGCCGCTAAGGAAGTCCACCCAGTGGCCTCCGTGACCAAGTGAAGAGATGACTCATGACTGTGTGCTATTCGTACTTTTTCCACGAGGAGTAGTATAGCTTTCAAGTTTCGTAACATCGTTGTATCTTTCCCATACAACCAACCAAAACTATTTAAACAGCTAAGAAAGTTTGAGCGATGCGCCGCATTTAAAAAAATTATGAATTTGACCTCGTTGTAAAGAGATATATCTCACATTTCCAATGATAATAAAATATTAGCCAATTCCTGTGATACTATTCGAGATATTTCCTAAGTAATATCAGCAATTCTCCATGGTACGAGGGAAGGATCTGCACTTCAGCGAGACTTGATTTAAAAAAAGAGATTCTTTAACGCATAGATCTTGTCAGAAATTGAGCTGTATGTAGTTTGCTTGCTTTATCGTCTATTTAAAAAAATAAATCAACTCCTCACCTCATTGATTGTTATAGACTTTAGAAAGATTTTCAGTTGTGACGGCGTTTTCAGCGCACGACGTGGAAAAAGTGACTCAAGTTTAAAAATTTGAGTGTACAATACAAAGTTACATCCCCTCATATTTTCTGAGGATGATGGACGTAGTAGGACGTCCATGGAATATCACTATTGATCGGCTGCTGGACGTAATGGTAATGCTGCAGTCTTTCTGGTAAACATACATATGACCACAAAGTGCCAAAATAAATTTTAATTTTAAATAAAAGTTCATTAACCTAGGTTTATAAGCCTTCCGTAACAATCCAGGTGTGTAAAATCCTCAGTTGTTCTGAGAGGACCTTCCATTTAATCCCCAGCGCGCAATGTGTTTTGTTTTTTCGTCATTAATGATATCTTCAGTATTTAATTCCTACTTTTTGCACTTTTTTATTTCAAAATAAATCTCGATTCTGGTCTCTGTTATGATTAGGGAAATATCGTGCTCAAACCACGTTAACGCATTTATTTCACACTATCCCCTTCGTCCTCTTTATTTCCCTCGGCACGTTTTTGCTCTGCAAAGTTTCGCATGCTACAAGTGCGCAGCAACTCGTCGCAACGACCCTGGGACCACTCCTCACCCACACCCCTCTCCCGCTCCTTTCTCCTCCCCATCCCACCTTCCGCCTCCCTCTACCCAGTCCTCCCCCTCCCGCCGTAACCTTCCCCCCCACCCGAGACTCCAATGTGCTCTTCGGGTCTTCGGCCCGGAAGATAGTTCTTCGCCTCTCCTTCCTTGCCGTCGAGAAACGATTCATATCACAGGCTTCTTGCCTGTCTCGTCCTTATGTATACGGGGGGAGGGGGGTATTCCCACGACGCATTTCACCGTTTAAAAACACTTTATACTCCCTTTGCTAAGGTACTCGTTGATTAAGGACGAAGCTGTTGGAGTATTTTCTACATATGGGAATAGAAGGATGAATAAAATTGACTGTGACAGGCGTAACATCGCCGAAATTTTTGAAGTACATATCCATAATAAAGCAAAATGAATTCCTCAACTTTGATCCCACGACGCGTTTCGCCGTTTAACAACATCTCAGGTACAGTATATTTGCTTACATTTTATCTTTGTGTTAGGTACTCTCGGGTGGAGAAAATATTAATATTTGGACCGCATTGAGAATGGCAGGGGACCGTAAATCGAGGTCTTGTGTTGCGGGAAAGGTTATTATTCATCAAGGAAACGAAACTTAGTTCGCGCTGGAGGATTAAGTCTAATTGTACTCTCGTCGCCCCATATGCATGAAAATGCGCGGCCTTCTTGCTCTCTTCGAACTCTTTTGGTCAAGTCGTTCGCATATCCCCTCCATTTCTTGGCATATTGGTTCAGTTGTCTATGAGGTGGATTCAGAAAACGCCTTTGGTAAACGTTCGTTGTCTTCATTGCCAACTCTCTGTGGAATAGAAGTGGTTTTCAGCCTAGATTAACTCTACATGGTTTAAGATTCCTCTGCTGGAGAACTGAAGTCGCCTTCCTACTTGCAGCTAGGGTAAGATAGCCATTTAATTTGGCATTTAATTTAGATAACTCGTGACTTCCTATATAGTTGACAATATTCAATTAGTCAATCATTAATCGCAAACATTACACGAAAATGCACCCAGTTGCAGGGTATAACAAGCTGGTTATCGTACATTCCCGAGTACTGAAAGATTTGGAATCATATTCCTGTCGTGGAAAATGGGTTTTTTTGCTGTGAATTTCCTCAAATAACTTGTTTCTTTGCTTACTGCAGGCCTACGTGGTTTTATAAAGCGGTTTTAGGCATATTACGTGCACATCTTATAACTACCGCGTAATCCACCTACAAGGTGTATGCCACTGGATGATTCAACACCAGGCGCACAAAACTCGTCCCAGTTGAAGGTCGATCCTAGTACGCTTTGGGAGCAAACCGAAAACAGGTCGGAGAACAATGTATAGTCGTGAAAGATTTGAAACTTTCCTGGTGAATTGTATTAAGTTATATCTCTCTGGTATTCACCCAGGTAATTGGCTTCATTTGGGCCGAAGTTTCAAAGTACAACTCGTACTTTGAAACTTCGGCTACTGAATGCCGTATAATCCCAGAGGATGAAGTACAAGTCGTACTTTGAAACGTCGGCCCTAATGAAGCCAATTACCTGGGTGAATGCCAGAGAGATATATATTCCTTAATGTATGTTCTAATCAGAAACTTAGAGAATACTACGATGGTGAAGATACTAGAGGTGGGTCGTTCGCGAACGAACGGGTCCCTGGATTGAACGGAAAGACCGAGGACTGACTGCTACCTTTCGGTCAGTCGGTCCATCGGGCTCCTTATTCCTTTTTTTCGGTCCTTCGGACCTTTCGCTCCTTCGTTCCTTTCGGTCCGTCTTTCCTTTCGCTCCTTTCGGTCCGTCTTTCCTTTCGCTCCTTTCGGTCTGTCTTTCCTTTCACTCATTTGCTCGCATCTGTATGAGATAAGATGTTCTTTATGGGACCCCAAAAATTCATTTGCTATTGCCAGCGGTCTTATCAGTGGTGCTTGTTTTTTCTTGATAGTGGAGCCAGTCGGCTCGCTATACTCGCCCACGGTCGCTGCTGAGGCCAAGACCAACTGAAATTCCTTGTCGCAGCTGGCCAGGATATAATTTTGTTAGGACCAGCTTTGATGAAGATTTCATTCACCACCACCTCATTTGCGTTATGGCGTTTCGGCTGTGAAGCTTGTGGAGATCTGGCTTGACTTAACTTTCGGCCGCCGTGGCGTTTCATTAGGCAGATGTAACTGCAATGAATTTTCTGCACGCATAGCACAGAGAATGGAAAACTGTAACAGACTCCGAACCAATTGCTTCTTAACTTGCTAGGTTAATTTTGCAGTTTATTTAATAGCTTTAGACTGCATTTTTTAACATAGCTAAAACCAGTCTCTTATTCTATACTTTTTCTCTTGTTCATCTCTTAGATAGAGCTCGCTTGAGTAATAAATTCCTTATGGCTCATATACGAAACCTTTTGTATTCGACATCATGAAAAAGTTGTTAAATGTAATATTATCTTCTACCTTTCATTTCATCCTAAATTTTTAAATGCCGTCATTACGGTAAATGAAGTACCTCTAGTTAAGTATTTTATTTTTTACATTCATTAAACATCCAGAGTGTACAAGTTCCCAAAAAGAAACTGGTTTGCCCATCTCTAGTATATAATTACATGCAGTAATCCGGCCAAGACATTACTACTAATTAGTATTACAATTGATACTTCTGCCTACTCTCTATGATATTCAATTCATGCAGAAAAATCATGTTATGCAATGAAAGGATATTGTCTCGTCTTCATACCCTGACAGTCATTATGACTCGCCATATTATGACAGTACCACGCAGAGGTAATGTATTAAGAGAAGGGTAGTTGAGGGTAGTGCAGAACCTCGACGAAAACAGAAATGCCTAGAGACAGCAGTTCTATTGAGACCTGTCAATTGACAGCGGTGTAGCATAGAATGGGCGGCGGAGGGTGCTAAGCCTCTGCGATGGTCATCGCACGAAAGGTTCGCGAGGTAGTAGAGGAAATTGCAGAATCAGATGATGAAAAGGAGCAGGAGAGGAATGCAAAAATTAAAATATGCTCGTGGAACATAAGGGCTGTGCTAAGGGTGGGAAAGCCAAAGAGTATAAAGAAAGAAATGGAGAATGTGGGTGTAGATACAAAGGTCGCATGACAGATGCTAACAAATTATCACATAATCAATAAAGACAATATTTCGAATATTCCGTTTTTGGTACATAAACTCTCACTATATTAAATTACACCAGATTGCCGTAGGATTCATCAACTTTCTTGAAAATTTAATTAATGAATTTTTTTTAAACAGACCAAGAATGTTGTAGGGTGTACATCATATTCCTCTCAAAATTTATTCACTTTTTAGCCTTTTAACTTGTCTCTTTCGTTCCATTTCCTTTTATTATTGCCTCGTAACAAGTGAGGCATCTCTTTCGACTGATTCTAGTGGGCCCTTCATTTTTTTCTGGTGATGTACGAACCTTTTCTTCTTCGAAGGTGGAGCACTTAAACCAGACGCCTCGCCGCCCTCCAAATCATCCTTCAAAAGGCCCTCCTTAATGGCCTTTTCTCGAAAGATTAGCGTATCCATTTTTTAATTTGACCATTATTGTTGTAGAATATCCATTCGTAAATCATACAGATTCCGAGAAGTAGTTCTATTGACAATTTCTTGTGACATTTGTGGGTACATCTAATGCAAGTTATTACGCAGACATTTGATCTGAAATATGCACACCCTTTTTTGCGCTTTTGTACGCTCTTATGGCTTTCAGTTTCATTTTACCTTCCCTATGTTAGATTTGGATTTTGTCGGAATCAAATTCTCACTGAACTCAGGATTGGATATAATCATCGGAGCATCCTGCCATTTCATAATTTTTACTCCTTTTCCATTATCAAGCACAAAAATTTCTCCCTTTTTCATTTTTTGTCGTACCTCTGGCGGGTTACCTTTCCGAGTCGATCTGAAGGTGCCGCAAATATATGTTTTTCTTCCCAAAATCACTTCGGTCAGTCAATTACTGTTAAAATTATGCACATGCAATGTCCTTCCTGGATTTAAAAGTCCTTCGGTAACCAGCAGCACAACTTGGTGACCATGTCCAACATTCTCCCTCAGCTCAGGCGTTTCCTTTTCCCTGAGTAAACCTAGAGATTATGTGTATGATTCAGGAGTGCACAGCCTGTAACACTTGATACCGTTTTTTTAGCTCTCCATGGTGGGTCTTAAAATGTAGTCCACCTCTCCAAGGTACCATGGATTCATCGATCCCTATATTTTCCCCTGGAGTGAGTGGGGAACGAAATATCCCACAGAGCAGGTCAAAGAGGGGCCTCACGTTGGCTGATCTATCTGTGCTGACCGTCAAATCCACGTCTACATACTACTCTCCGAGACGCCGCATGGGCTTATGGGAGGGGGCGTTTGGTCATCAGCCGTGTAAAGATGCAAGGTTTTTGGAGGTGAAATGATGGCTTGTGTTATGATAGTTTATTTAGTGTATACGTTCGCTCGTAGCAGCTTTTAACGAAGCGTGCTGCTTTTTTTAGTATTTTATTATTTTTTGGAGTTAAATCTTTATGGCCAGAGTCCCAAATGCTCGCGGCGTATTCGAGGTGTGGCCTAACCAGAGCGAAATAGCATCTCTATTTTACTTTTTTATCCGAGGAATTCGACTTCCTATTATACGCTTAAAAAACCTAGTTACTTGAATGCTGTGGCGCATATGTTTTGTATGTGTGTTCCTCACGATATATCAGAAGTTAAGGTAATTCCTAGATATTTTACTGTATCTGAAGATTTTATACTTACTCCACCCACAGTGTAGGCATGGCATTTGTGTGATGATCACCGCTGTTGCTGACATAATGCATTTCAATAACAGCTCGAGCATATCCCAATTCATTATATTTCAGATATAGTCATTCTAATATAGTGCACTCTGTGTCGAATGCAGACGCATTTTGGGAAAGTGGCTAATACCCATCGCAATTAGGATGGCAATGAGTTTGCGTATTTCAACCATAATCTTGTCTTTCCACTTGCGCATACGAGATCATCGGCCAATTACTTCAGAGCTAATTACCTGCTTTGCGTATCTATTTGTCACCTTAACTGAGAGATTTTGCACTTCACTGTTCAGGAAATGTTTGTAAACACTCACCACCGGATCAGAAAGGTCCAATTATATAACTAAATCAGCACCACCATAAAAGTCACATTTTCGGGCAGAACCGGTGCAGGCTTCCCATGCTCTGAAGTTTGACGAAGAACAACGCGCTCTTCCTCTTCAGGTGACGATTATTCCCCACTTTACCCTTCTGAATATGGAGAGTAATTGTCTGCTTCTATATAGGACGGGATATGCAGTTCATCGGAGTCTGAGGAACTAAAAAGTGATGCATCAAAATCTCTAATGACTTAAAGTGATTTTCTGCCGCTTCAATTAAAAAGTTTTTTTCCCAGAAGAAATACAGAAAAACCCAACTCGTGCGGAACGAAATCTCACTATAACAGAAAAAAACGTGTCTCGTGTGTCACTCGCGTTACAGCCAAGACTGAGAGCCATCCTAAATGTTCAAGAATAACATGTGGTGAGTTAGGGGCAGGAAGGAAAAAATTGGTAGAAAGAGGTAGGGATGAACAAGGCACGTACAACTACAGTCGGATACCTTCAAAGGAATTCCGAAGAAGCTATTTTTCTGAGCAGTACGAAGCTTTCACGCGGCTAACACAAGTAGAACGTGTTTATTATCCCGCTTTATTTATCCCGCTATTTATGCACTGTAACTGTGGGTACACGACCACCTATGAGAAAGAACTGAAGCCACGAGAATTTTGCTATGGTTTGTATTTTAAGCGCACCTTAGTGATACCAGTACCGGAGTCCGCCAGTAAATTGACCATTTACTTTCCCTTCGATGCCTTTTCAGTAATCCTCAACTTCCAGAATTACCACGGCGTGCTACCTCTTTCTTGAAGATTTAGACATTGTCAATTTGTAATTTTACTGAAGGAAACACACCTAGCCGCGAAAATCGTGGTCGATACACCGCCACGATTACTCGGCCGTGTATCGAATTTCCGTATCTCACCATAATGCAACACTTTAATATGAGTAATTCAATAACCTGCTCAAGGAAAACCTTGTGCGTAGGGAAAAGTTGCGGTTTTGTTGATAATTTCACGGCCGCTGCGACGGCATTGCGAGGCAGTGGTAGGTGGGGGAGGGAGGTGGACGGATAGAAGATGGGGGACAGGTGCAACTTTGTAGACGGATCGTCGGAGAATCGGCGCTCTACTACTTTGACCTTTCGAATCGTTCCACGTCTGAGGGAGAGTTTTACTATCGCAGGGGAATAAGGCAAAATTGTTATTCATATCGCCAAAAATTCACCAAGAATTGGTGAGCGTTTTTTTTTTTGAGGTGAGAGAGTTTGGGCGATCGGTCAGGGAAATTAGTTAATCCATTAGGGAAATGTCAGAAAAAAGTCAGGGAATTTAAAAGTTGGATATCAGTAGCCACTTTGTTTCTATCGTCAGCTGTAATCAATTCGAAGATAAAGTTAGTTTCAACGTTCAACACGACTCTCCAATCAGCTTGCTGGTATATTTTTCATGCAGCTTCTAATAAACCTCCCACATTATTAGCGTTGTGTATTCCATCCATGGTAATTTTCGATAGCTCTTCCTCATAATGTCTCATTTTGATATAGATTTAAAAGTATATTGTGTCTCAGCGTATATTTATTAGTTTCCTCTTGTAGTTCAGGGAGAATAAATGCAATATCTATTCTCACAAACTTCCGAAGTATATTAGTAGTGAATTGAATCTACATGTACAATAGTAGTGTGAATAACCAATGAACTAACCTCGGCCAAATTGAATGGACGGCATGGAAATACGAATGTGAATACTTCGAATCATAAGATATCGTGGCTCGAGAAAGTTTGCTTGTGCGGTTTCATTTTGCTATGGCACCATCCTGCCGAATTTGTAGTTATGTAGAAGTTGCTGTAGAGGCGTAAGTTAGTTGCCGAAATTATATAAGTTTAGTCAGTGGCCCGTTCATAATATGTCAATTTTTTCAAATATCCACGGACGAATTATCTCGATTTTCTGCTCAGGAAGTTGCCCAGAAGACGAAATAATTTCATTCTGGGAGGCGTGTTACGTTTCTGCTATTTTGAAAAGTTCATATGAAATTCTTCATAGCCGTTCTACTCAAGCCTCGAAAAAAATCATTCACAGAAAATACAGCCTAAAAGACAACCGAACACGTTGAATATCTATTCACGTCCGTCGGAGAGGGTAAGGTTTTTTGTATTCCGTGGTGTGGCATTGGGCGAATTTTGTTTCAGACAGGGTCCAAATACGCCTTCCGTTGTATTGAATCGGGAGGCAGAACGCATGTTTAATGTTTTCCTCACTGTCCTTATCATACTTTCAGTTTCACCTCCTCATTCTTCTCTTTCCTAGCATTCTTCTCTCCCCCCCCCCCCCTGCCACACACTCTTTGTGTGGCTTGCAGGGTATGACGTAGATGTAGATGTAGCATGTTAAAAGCCTTCTGTCCACACTTACCTTTTCTCGTTGACAGAGTTTCCAAGTCGTGCTGTAATTTTTGTTCTGCTAATATACCAAAGACTTCCTCGTCAAACGCACGTCTCCTTCACTAAGCTGTGCATCCCAAGAGCCCCAAGAACAATCTGCTAGTCCGTCCCTTGCCGCCTACTCCCGAGACTTCCAACTGGACGCTCTTCCAAGCCGGCCGAAGAGTCGGTCAAGGTCAACACATCAGCTGTTGAAGCGGCGAGTGTAAGAGTCGCGTCAAGCCAAGCGCAGGCGAGTCCCGCAGGAAAGACGTATTATCCGAATACGATCTCCATTTTGACTAAGGAGGGGATCGGGTTGGTGTGATGGCTAGAGTATTCGCCTGCCACGCGGGCGGTCAGGGTTCAAATCCCTGCATAGGCGGATGTTTTTCAGAGGAAACCCAATCCCTACTTGAGTGTCTTGTGGAGGGCATTTCAAGTACAGTACTCCACCTGTCGGATGAGACGTTAAACCATAATACCCTTGGCGCCTTTTGTTAAGAGCAGGCTAATGCCGACGGTTTTCTATCCACCCTTCGTCTCTCACCTGTCCCCTATGGCGCAAATGACTTAGCCGTCGGTCGCCTTACCAAATATCCAATACAATTATGATTAAGGAATTATCTCCCTCAGACTACATTAAATCAGAATCATGTTTTCAAAATTCGATCTGGTGAGAACATCTCGCCAAGAATTGGCTGTAATTTTGAAGAATATTTACCTTTCTCTATGTTACGGATATAGTTCACCACTTAGAAACTTGAGTCATTAAAAAATCTTGTCTACCCAGTCTAACAACAGGTAACCTATTTGGTAACCTATACGTTTAATATACGTTTTAAATTCAGCAGTTCTTGGAAGCATGAAATAAACATTACATTATCAATGGTGCAATATTATACTTCTTCACTACTGAAGTTCTAATATAAGCAGTGTGTTTGAAACTCATTCTAAACGGAAGGTTTTTTGTGATTCAGAAACAAATTACTGAGTTAAAAATATTATTTATTTTTAAAAATTGTTGAGAAAGCATTCAAACTACATGCTGTTACCACAACAAGGTGTTAGAATTCTTCATTTTTTCAATGATATCTCTCTGAAGTGCATACATGTACCGTTTCCCAAGAACCAAACCGATTAAAAGAGCCGATGCTTTTTGGCAAATATCTCGGGAAGTAGTGCGGTAAGTGGCTGATAATTTAGTATCTTGGGAAGTGTGAGATATTTTTTATTAAAATGAGACTGAAGTCATCGATTTCTAGGTGAACAGATATTTCGCTCAAACTACCTTAAATTGAAGTACGTACCACGTCTAGAAATCCAAACGAGCAATGAAGTCGAGTGATCGGAAAACCTAAGTTCTCTGTGTCAATTTTATGCCTGAGTACATTTTCTCCGTTTCATAGTCCTTATTCTTATACCGTTATGAATAATTTCTTCCTGTTAGACAGTGAAAAGAAATCTTTCTTGGGTATGCAGTTAAGTTTCTTAATACTTTTTCATGTAATTATTAACGTTTCAGAACGTATTTCATCCATTGAAGTGGCAAGCAAATGAAAAACGCGAAGGCTGTCCATCCGCTTTGCCGTCTTGGGCACGTCATTTTCGTCTTTTGGTTCAAGTGCATTACTCTCATTCTACTCTCTGTCGACGGACAGGGAGTAGAAAGAGTCGAACCATATGAACTCTGCTATAATTAATTTTACGAGCGTGATGCGCCCGCTCCCAGCGGGCTTCCCCCGCTCTTTTCAATGCAGGTCCACAGAGGGATAGGTGCGTTTCTAATTTTAAAATGTAGAAAAAAAAGGCAGGGTCTTATGTACAAATTTAATTGGAATGTTCATGTACAAATTGAGGTCAGAGGACCTCTTTAAACACAACATTGGAAGTAATTACACTATCCTCTGTTAATACTTGTAAACACCAAGGTTAGACGCACATGATGACTCATACTTACGTATCAACAGGAGACTTGAATGTGGAATCAGCCGCATTTTGATAAAAGTTATTTAAAGAATGCGAGATATTGTTGCAAATGAACAAATGTATCAGTTTGTGCGCCGTTAACGTCAGGAATATTTACCGGTTTACCTCTCGAACATTCCACCATAACCAAGACACGAAAACAAAGAAAAGAGGGTGCCAGAGAAAGAGAGAGAAAATGGTTCGCCATAGACTGAGTACGTGTTGAGTCCAAGACCTTTCTGTGTTAACTTGAAATATAATGTTGAAAGCGCGTTATATTGCAAAAAATATAATAATATGTATCTGAAACTAAATTGGTATCAATTAAATATCCTGAAATAAAGGTTTGCTCTGCACCATGGAGCAAGTGCGTGACGTCAAGATGGCGGATCGCCTCATCCCCTAAGAGAAATATCAAGGGCCATTTTTTAAAACCAATTTTAGGAAACAATAGCAATATTTAGGAAGTAAGATATGCCGTCGCATGTTCTCTGATAAATTCTGTGCATTTTGGTACCTCATTTGTAGAGTTTGGTTGCGTATAAGTTGAGAAAAAGGTATCTATACAGTAGAAATAATATAGGAGATACCTAGAGGTATATAGACCAATCTGTTTCAATTTTTGTCCACAACGGCCGATGAGTGGTAGTTGGCCATGAGAAGCGTTGAACAAGAGTTGAAGCGTTACATTCATCTAACACTAATTGCCGAGTTCAATTATTTTACTTTACCCTATTAAGCATACACCCTTGTCCTTTTACTTTATCTGTAAATGATGATAGCGAATCGGGATGAGAAGGCTTTGAACAGCATTCAAACCAATCATCTTTTCTAGCGTCATTCACAGCCGAAATAGAAAAGGTCTTGAATCCTCTAAAATTCTCATTCCCGTCTCCCTACACCTCCAAATTTAATTCCCGCATTTGCTCAGTTTCCATGTACGGTGATTGAACATCCCCTTATTTCAAGGCTCTTTTATGAAAATTTCATTATACTATAATACAGTGCTATATTTTCTATAATAATATGCTGTATTTGTTAGGATAGTGGTGAGGGGCTGATATTTTAGTATCTTGGGAAGGATGAGATGTTTTTCATTGAAAAGCGATTGAATTGATTGATTTCTCGATGAAATGACATTTCGCTCAAACTACCCTAAAGTTAAGTTCATACCACGAATAAAAATCTACAGGAGTAAGAAAGTCGAACTTCGAAGTCGAATAAAGTTCTCTGCGTCAATTTTATGTCCGAGTGCATACTCTATGTTGGTTCTTTAACTTATCATTTCACTACGTTTTTCATCCATTGAAGTGGCAAGCAATTTAAGAACGCAAAGTTGGCTATATTAGAATAGGCAATGTCTGTTGCTTGTATCAAGCTGTACACCACTTGCATGGACCTTCAGTTGAACTAGTAAAACGAACTGAGTATCGAAAAAAATGTAATGTTGAATTGCAATCTATATCATCTCGGTATGTATGCAAGTCAGAGACGTTGCGGAAACACGCTAGGAAGTGAAGCCAGAATGACGAGACGAAACGTATGAACTAAAAGAGTTCTCGCGCCTTGCATCACGTTTCGACTTTCATCTCATCCTTTTCCAGCGATCGTGGCTCAGTTGAGAGATGGTGGGTATGTGACAAAAATAACAGGACCCCCATTGTCGTGCGGTACAACGGGTACCAACGGCTATCATTCAGCTCTCCTCCTCCTCGGTCGATAGAATCTTCTCTTTCTCTTGTGCCGCCGCCCTGCATCCCGATTCTTCCTCTCGCGCCATCCCACACCACTCCTCTAAACACATTTCCCCACCCCAACTCTACCCTCTTACTCAACGCTCCCCCATTCTCCTACCTCCCAAACATCCCTCTCCCTATTTAGTGCATCCACCCACTCCTCCCCGGGCCATTTCCTCTCCCCCAGCGGTCAACGTGCTCTTTCCCCGACCTTCTCCTTCCTCGTCCCTCTCTTCCTTCGGGACGCACTCCAAACCCAAACAAACCCTTTCCATTCTCCCGTCACTCCTCTCCTCGCCCATAATTCCCCGTTCGAAATTGAGAACCTTGGTTGACATATCGTTAGGGCCGAGATCCGTTCAGTCAGACGCTCCAACCCACCGTGTGACCGCGCGTTGTTTATGCCTCATCCTAACCACTAGTTCGGACCAACATATGTAAACGATTTTAGTGTGAATGGGGTGCCGCTATATCCTCACTCACACTCATCGAGACATCGCGACGAACAAGTAAAGAGCAAGCGAAAGAGAAAAGGAATACCATGTGAGGCGTTTTGAGGCTTTCCTAATGTTTTTTCAAACAATTGACTCAGTTTTATTCTTATTCATTAGAGTAAAATCATCTGATTCACCTTAATGATTGTCTTTTTTCATTGTCGTTATTTATCATTTCCTGTTTCTTCTCGCGATTCCAACGCTACCACTGAACGTAAATTGACGGCGTTGGGAACTAAGGATTGCCATGGGACAAATGTGCATTCACATGACGAATTCAGCCTACAGCCGTACGGACCATTGTATACCTACGATGAGAGTGTGAACGAGGGGCATCACCGATGAAGTGTTCGTTCTTAAGCTTACTGGTTTCAGCACTCAAGTACTCCCATCAATACGCCGTTTCAGAATACGGCAATAATGTCCTGCAAAAGAAATCGGAAGATTTTTGGTGATTGTTGTAATATATGCTTAGTAAGTATTGTGATTGATACGCCTGAGGAATTCAACTGTATGATATTCTCCGAAAATCATCCTTTTCTAAAATTTATTTTAAGATTCCACTCCATTGTGCGTTCAGGAATCTATTTTTGAATATGAATATTTCGTAAACATAAAATTTAACTATTTCAAAATAGACAAAATATTGATTTAGGTGAGAGTTGGTTTCAAAAACGAAGAATTTATTCCGCATAGATTTTCTGAATTATCAAACAGCGTATTTTTTATAAGCTCTCAATTTTTTTAATTAATCGATCTCTCTCCTTAGTAAGTTTCACGGACGAGCAAAAAATCTTCGGCTGTGAAGGGGATTTCAGAGGACAGCATGAAAAAAATCCAAGCTACGGACTCAGCACGCGTATTTAGTTATAATACAGATAATGTCAGTCGGATAAAACGATATTTTTGAGCCCTTCATGTCACAGTATTTACTTCATGCTTCATACAGCTGCTTAACTGAAATGGAATTTAATTCGACGATAGTCTCTATTATGGAAGGGAAAAATCTCTCCGAACCACTTTCTGATAGTGTGGGTTTTATTTGGTTCGGTCTGAGAAAAAATAGATAAACTCGTGTATCGTCTGCCAGCATGAGAATAATATTATTCCGTACCACGGTGTTGAAAATGAGTTTGATCGTATGAGAATAACTCAAAAAACTATGAAATAAATGACAAAAATAACTCGCGTAAAATGGTCGCAGAACCACATCCATTGCAATTCAAGACAATTTTAGTAGCGTTTGGCTCCCATACACCCAGTTACTTGAAAGTGGAAACTTACGTTGCATTTTTACTTTCAGATACTTAAATATGTGTCTGACGGCATTAACTTTGCAAGTTGAATCCCACAAGTTAAATTGATTAAAGGAATTTTTTGCGAGTTAATTAGCGTGTGGAATCTCTTTGAAAAGATGTATATCGCAATCAAGGGAAATCACGGTTCAATGTAAGACTTTTCTATCCAGGTACGGCAGTACATCGGATATTTGAATTTAAATTAAGATAAATTTTTCGCATTAATATTTAATCAAGAGGAGTTTACTTTTCATTGAAAAATAACTTCTCTTGATTAAACAGCCTTAAGTCTTGCCTTGCTATATTTAAAGAAAAAATGACCCTGTAAGTGGAAATAGCCAAGTGAATTATAAAGCCTGGGTTACATGGTGATTTCCGCGCTTGTTGTTTGCGGTCCAGTTGGTTTTCTTTTCTTTTGGAAATTCATATGCGTAAGCTCTTGGTGTGTTTACACTGGTACATGGTATACGTGAATACTCCATATCACCTTGAATCTCACATGATCCGACTTAGTCAAGAAGTAGTGCTTGCCTTTAACCTAATGCACTTACAGCCTCCCAACTTGGTACTTCCATCAGCTGTGCTACCATCAGTGTTTCGGAGTCATAAGAAAAAAATGAAGTCGACTTTCCGACGTATTTCGTTTAGTTCACCTTTTTTTGTGGGTTCATATCGTCGTGGTGAACTTGATTTGTAGCCTGAAAAGGGTGGAATCTTAAAAAAAAAATATAGAGGCACTCCGGGAGTGCCGACAGAAGTGAAAACTTGAAATAACGTGAGCATTTTTGAATGTAGGGAATAATTTCTAATGAAGTGTTTTATTAATCAGTAGAAAGTAGTTTCATGTATATAATAAATTAAATATTCATTTATTGCGCTATTGTACACAATTATTTTACATATAAATTGTACACTTCAGAATAATCAACTTTCATCCATTATTTCAACAACTCTTTCATCATCACCGCCATCATCATCGGCAATATCTAAAACTGATACAATAGGCTTATGGTAACTAAAGTAAGAAACGAATAATTTTGATTCGAATTTGCTTAAATGTCTTGTAAATATTGTATCAATAGTAGTTTTATATTTCGTTGTGCCAAGATTGCGATCATTAGACATCGTTAAACCAAACTTACTATTTAAAAATTCAATCAATGGTAGATTTTTATCGTCTGCAAAGTTTATGTTGAAATCTCCACTCAAAATCATTGGCAAATCATCAAATCTTTTCCCAATTTTTTGTTCAAGCAATGCAGATGCATCATGAGAATAAATGAATAAATTTTCATACAAGAAGTCTCGTATCGCCCTCAATGACTTATCCGGAGAAATATAAATGGCAACCATAATAATGAACTGATTATTCTCAGAGTGGCAACGACATATACACATATCGCCAATATCAGAAGCAGTAGTATTAAACATGGTGGTGAATTTCGCATGCACATCCATATAATTTGAGCAATAATGAACTGTGTTCATATTTTGATAAATAGCTACTCCTCCTGCTGGACAATTATTTCTTCTGAAACTTGCAACAAAGTTGAAATTTGGAATGTCAATTATTTCATCATTACCCATATGAGTGACGCGAGTCACTCATATGGGTATGGGTGACGGTGACGCGAGTCCAATGGTTTTTACCCATCCACAAGTACTGTGTATATAGCGAGTATACTGTGTATATACAGAATATACAATTATACATATATTTAGCAGCAGTGACGGTGACGGTGACGCGAGTCCAATGGCTTTTACCCATCCACAAAAGTGTATATACAGAATATACAATTACATATATTTAGTAGCGGTGATGGTGACGGTGATGCGAGTCCAATGGTTTGTACCCATCCACAAGTACTGTGTATATAGCGAGTATACTGTGTATATATAGAATATACATAATTATACATATATGTAGTAGCGGTGACGGTAACGGTGACGGTGACGCGAGTCCAATGTCTTTTACCCATCTACAAAAGTGCTCAACGCGACATAAGAAGTTTTCACTTCAAAATCTTGAAAAGTATTTTCTTCAATTAACGTGAAAAATTTCATGTTCTTTCATGTTAGTACTAGCGAGATGCCGCCTGGAGCAATGGAAATATAAATCACCTGATAAAACAGGACTTGACCCTTCTCTTGCTACGTTTGCAGAAAATATTACGCTGTAATGCTTAGAAATAGCCAGAAGAATTATGAAGCATGGATTACATGATGGTTTCCGCGCGGGTCAAGGCCTTTTTAGATGTTTTTTGCAATTTATTTATGTAATCTCCAGGTATGTTCTTTACAGCTATGGAGTAATATCCTCCATATCACCCTGAATCTCGAATGAAGTCACATTGTACCAGCTGGCCTGTAGCCTAATACATTTAAAGCCTCCCAACTAGGTGCTATCTTCAGATGTGTCACCATCAGTTTCTCCAAGTAATAATGAAAAAGAACTCAACTTTCTGACGAATTTTTTTAGGTCTCCTTTTTTTAGCGTACTACTTTGCAGAAAATATTACGCTGTAATGCTTAGAAATAGCCAGGAGAATTATGAAATATGGATTACATGATGGTTTCCGCGAGGGTTTCCGCACGAGTCGCTGAGCTCGACACTTGTTTAAATCGTCATGGCGTACTCAAATTGTGGCCTGAAATGGGCTTCATCGGAAAAAGACGCTCGAAAAATATTTTCCTTATTACTTGAAAAGTTGAATGTTCCTTTCCATTTTATTCAAACAAGATACCCTTTATATCCGTAACTTTCTCATTCCTCGTTTTTGTATATAACCACATTCGTGGACTACCACTCACAACGGGGCAGAAACCCGAAAGAAAGAAATATTAAACTGTATTATCCCCGGGCATCGTCTTCCACTAATCTCTGGACAGCCTTTATTAATCTCATAGGTCAAATGCGTTGTAAGAGGAGGAGGAAACCGGACGACAATGCCTGGACTTCATCCTTGTGAAAAAATATTTGACAGAAATTCTCTGTCAGAACAGGGAAAGAGTCGTTCTCTGGGATTCAAAAACATATGCTACGAAACACTTGAAATATCGTTTGGGAAGAGCGATTTTTTGCCCTCTAGCTGCGAGGAGATGGAAAAGGAGCCCTTAAGTCGTTAAATCGTGGACTGTTTTTGATGGGGAAAGGACCGATGGGTGTCGGCACGAGTCCTGACTCACCAGTCCGCTGCTTCCCACCAATGGGTCCACACATCTCATCGGCGCCACAAACATTCACATACGCCATGTATTTACTTCGGCCTTCAAGAGGGAGGCTGTGGCCAAGTGTAAATAGTTCTGGCTCATTACAATCTGGGTCGGGTAACCCGTGGACACGATGTGGTTCTCTACGAGGCTCAGCTTGCTGTGCGCGCTACAAATATTTGTTTGAACCCGGAATGCTCGCGGTTTTGCTAGTACAAGGGAGAGTAGGAGACTTATGAGGGCGACACAGGAACGCAGACAATGATGGAGGTATGCCTATTATTATCCAAGCGAAGAGACTCTTGTTTTTACATAATTTTGAATTTTTTACTTCTGTACTGAAAGAAGTTTGGCCGTTCCGTGTGCGAGCAAAATAGACATTATATAGTGAATATTATTTCAAACTTCGTTCAAGCCTCTCCTGGAAATCGTGGTTCATGAAAATTAATGGTCATAAACTGTGTGTACCCAATGCATGTACCCGCACGAGTGGATGCTGAACACACCGATTATTGAAATTGCATTGAGAAAACACCCACAATTGCGCAAATGCGTGATTGCGTGCCATAAAATAGCCTCCGTAATAATGTGGGGCATATTTTCACGCGATTGTCCAGCCGCGTACATGCTTGACTGCATGCGTCGTGTAAACACGCCTTTAGAAGTCTAATTTCGCCTGTATTTTTGTGCGGTGCAAAGCACGGTCACCTACTGACGAGGAATGGCGTTAAAGAGCTCATTGTAGTGTGTCTCGCTTTTCAACGGCCTTGATGTGAGCATTCTCTTTGGCTCTTGTGCTCACGCTGTATTTAAAGATTTGCTCACAGTTTTCAAAGTTACATTGTTTGTAAGCTATCCGTCGTGGCTACCGTGGATACGTCGCCTTCTTCTCGGGTCTTCTGTTATGTCGTACGAAATATTTTTATTTTGCGTTACATTTTTTGCTCTGAATTGGTGTTTTTTCCTCATTTACGACCACCCTTTTTCCACATCGCCGTCCATTAGGTTGCATTTTTTTCTTGTGGTTGGGAGACAGGGTTCCTGGAAGCAAGTGAATCAGTCGCCTATTTGCACGCGCAATCCCTTCCGAAACCATCTCTCCCGCTCATTTATGGGTCTTGGACATTTCTTTCGCACACTGACGCAATTCTTTCTCGCCTCAGAGTAAAAGCGAGCCAAGCAGCGCGTGAAGTCTGCTCCCCATTTCTGAGATTTCCCGGGCGTATTTAAAAGTCCCCCTGTCAGTTTTTTGTCGCCTCCAAAAAAATTCGAGGCGCGAGCCTCGGGGTCGTTAAAGAGTCTCTCCGCTGTCATAATTCTTTCGTCCCATTCAGTGTCTCTCACTCCTCGCTGTCTCAGAACTAATTGGAGACTCTCGGGAGAAATTTAATGGGTTCGTTTTTATGTGGACTTTTTTTCTTGACCGCTATATTAAAAGCAAATATTTTCATCTCTGCTTGTCGTAATTTTACGTGTGATGATTTTTGAGTGGATGGCTAGGGAAGCATGATTTCATTTGATTTATATTCGTCATATTCCTTGGATATTCTCTGCTTTTTACCCCAGTTTTGCCTTCCTCACGTCCAGTACTTGTACTGCAATATGCCGTAAATATATCCTTGTCAGATGGGCAACTTTTAACGGCTCAACTAGGGATATCTGGTATATAAGATTAGCAGGAGCATGCCCGATTCTATAACTGGGCAAAATGGGCACTTTCCCAGGGGCGCAAGGGTTTTGGGGCGTAAAGGGGGCGCCAGAGGAGATTACAAGTTAATTGCCAGATGACAAAAGTGAGAAAAAAAATTAAACGCCGATAAGAGGTTAACACTCTGCAAACCAAAGTGTATTATTTTCGTTTAGGTTGTACTATAGAGCGACGTCAACAGAGTTGCCACCACTACAGAGTTTGACCTTGGAGCTGTTGAGAGCGTACTACTGTAATCGCCACTCCGCCCCGGGGGCGCACCTGTTTAATTTGCCCATAGCGCCACGAGGGTTAAAAACGGGCCTGAGTGGGAGGAAAGAGTTCAAATCCCTGCAGAGGAGGATATTTTTGAGGAAATCCGGTACACACCTTTCTTGTGGAGAGCACTTCAAGTGCAGTACTCCGTCTGTCGGATGAGACGTTAAACTGTTGCACCTTTCCTTAAGAGGTGGCGAATGCCGACGCCGGGTGTCTCTCCACCCTTCCTTACCTTCCCCTATGGCGCAAATGACCTTAGTTGTCGGTCGTCTCCCCAAATATCCAATCCAATCCAATCCAACTATGGAGGAAGGATGGAATAGTAGAAATTTATGTTACCTTGTCTGGGGTATTTTTTCATACCCCACTTAGTGTTATTCATGTCATTCTTGGTTCCTTTCCGGGGAATCTCATATGGTATGGAGCTTGTCCTAGTATTGTTCATAATATAGTTATTTTAGTATATTATTAGTGTTCCTCAGCATTTAGAGGGACTATAGACTTGGAGGCCATGTGCTACGCTTCGTTTGTTTGAGAAATTTAGAAGAGGTGTGTTACAAAGCGGCAGAGACTATATCATTTTATCGCCACACTACATTTCTAGGTCCGATACTAGCGATTGAATAAGAGAGATTCATTACCGAACAGATAGGTACACAAAATAGCTCTTTCCGCCCACAATAGCCGCCATAATTAAAATTGAGCTCCACTCCAAGCACTCCTATGACACACTTCACCATTTCATCTCCCAAAACCTCATCCTTTACATCGTCATTCGGCTGGTGTCCTAACACCACCTGCCGCATGCCCATGCGGAGGCTAGGAGGGTACTATGTTGATGTTTTTAGGACTCCAGAAGAACAGAAGTACTCAGAGTTTTTCGTGTGCTACTGTTTTATTATCTGTCACTATTCATAATTTAGCTTTGTACTCGGTTACATGGCAACGGGCTTAAGTGACGCGGAATGCTTGGTAGACTGATGAGAAAAGCTTTTTTCGCAGTTTGTGGCGCATTAATTTGCGTAGTGTCCCTCAAAAGCAATTCACATGAACGTAAGCGAACCTCCAGACCTTCTCATCCCGGAGTGATGGCCTTGAAGTTTTGCAATGGATTGTGTTTTACAGGATGTCGAAAACCAGTTAGATGTCGCCAATCAAGGCATTAGTCAAGAGTCCTCGGTTATTTCTTGACGGTGCGAAATATCTAATAAATGGCGATACATCACATTCATATGATCGAAGAAGTCTCAACTTAGCCAAACACTTTATTTTAAAATGTACAAATGATGATACTCTTTTCTCTTATCCAGAGATTTCTCGCGACTTACAATTTGTTGCGTTTGAGTAGTTTCATTTGCCATAAATTTGCGGCGTATATGGATTAAGTGAATTTTAAAATTGATATACGATCAGCGTGATCAGTTTTGTGTTTCATCATTCTCCTATCTGAAGTATGATCACCGGCGAAGTGTGAGCAAAACAAATTCCTTGAAGCCGACCAAAAATATAATGAATTAATCCGGCCACCGATCCATTGCCCAAGGAATGCATTCGGGATGAAGGCGTCAGCTATGTTAGTCGTATATTACGAGTATTTCCAACGGAATGGTTTTTTTTTCTCATCGACCCATTTAGGGATCTCTTTCCGGGACCCCAAACGCCCTCGTTTTAATGAATCGACCGCGATAATAAAAGGGGGCAGATCTTAGGGTGAGAGACAAGCAGGGAATGGGATGTGAGGCAGGCTTTGATCCCGGGGACCACCCTCACTTCCTCCACTCTCGGCTGGGATAAATATTTACAAGGAAAAGTGAAAACACTCGTGGTATTCCAACCAGCTGGACATCATCACTCTTTCTTAGCCATTATAGAGTCCCCAGAGTGAGGCGGGCGTGAATGAGGCGGGCAGCTCGCCCCGACTCAAATGTGGTCCCACTCTTAGCTAATTGAACCGCATGCGTGTGGCGCGTGTGGCGGCCAGATTACTCGCTTCTCATTTCAAAGGTCTGGGTTCAACTTGTGGCGTTGGAGAAGAATTATATGAGGCATCTCGATCCCTACATGACTGCGTGTGTAAAACCTTTCTCGCTGAGTATTCCTCTTATAGACCGACTCCGCAAGCCCACTCCGGATTTCCCACTGTTTCCCAAACAATCACTAACACAACCATTGGATAAAATTAGTAAAATTAGTTGTTTTTATGCGTGGCGATTTGCATTTTTGGGAATTTTATGCCTTGAAAATATTTAGAACGAATTGTTGAAGCAAGTAGAAGTGTAATATTATTTTCATATGACTCAACTGCGAGTGTGTGGTACTACCGAAAGTATTTAATTGAAGAATAACACTTGCATGCTCTGGCCAGGGAGAAAGTATTGAATTATTTCTATTCTTATTATAGTTATTGAGCATTTTTTTGCTATTCGGAAATTTGGTAAAACTCCCCTACTCCCTAACTTAAATATTTTTGGTAAAAAAATTTTCCCTTACTGTCGTTGTTATTGCAATAAAAGATCGATTAAATACTGTTGCGTTGATTTCTCTATCTAATGACTTCTTCTATGCTCAAATGTGTTAACGAAACCGGTGCAGTTTCATTCGTCAATTGAATGACGGCCAAAGGTTTTTCAAAGGAAGTGGAATATTTAAAATCAATATTAATCCACGCCTTTTTCCTCCAGTTTTAAGGATCAACTTTAGATTTTATTGCATATCTTTAACGAAAAAGAAGGCATCCTCGCCCTTCCCCTTCCGAATTACTTCTCTGCCGGAAAGTGATGGATTTCTAGGTTTTCATATAAACTCTATTAATTCCACGCATCTTTCCTCCAGTTTAAGGAGTCAACTTTTGGTTTGAATGCATATCTTGAACGGAAAAGAAGGCGTTCTCGCCCTTCCCGTTCCGAATTACATTTCTGCCGAAATGAGATGGATTTCTTTGTTTTAATTTATTATCCATATAACTTCCATGCCTTTTTTCGCCACGTTATAGGACTCAACATTTGGTTTTATTGCATATCTCGAACGAAAAAAGAAGCTTCTTCGCCCTCTCCTTGCTCCAAAACTGTGCGTAACATACGGGTAACCCTCAATGACAACTTGTCGTGGAACAACCATATTTTAAATAATAATAATAGTACGCTTTATCAACTTAAGGTGTATAAAAATCTGCTGCCATTACATACGCGATAACTGCTCGTCAAATCATTAATTTTTCATAATTTTGATTACTGTTGTCTTGATTATTACGATTTAATGACAGAACAGAGCATTAAACTACAGCGTCTCCTAAATTGAAGCGGTCGATGTGTTTTTAATCTTCGCAAAGATTCGATCACCGCAATTTCGGATTCGGATTCAGCTAGTATTCGTTTTTGTATCTCAGTTGAAAAATAAATTAAGGTGAATGAATTGATTCTAATTGTTCTGAGCCAATGTTTAAACGTCCCTAATTCCAATGAATTTATTTCGGTTCGGTCCTCCCATATCTCAACCATAGATTCCAGTCTTTGGATGAATAATATGGAATCCATTCCTCTCTCTCTTTTCAGTGAGAACCCTGACCCTGCTTTTGCTCACCATCAGTGAAGAGTGAGTCGCCCACCGCTTTGACGAAGCCAGTGCGGCGATGAGGAGGAGCAACGTAGTGCAGGCCTTGGTGCGCCGCGAGGTGCACGGCGGTGCGTTCGTGGTCAACGAGGAGTGCTCGCTCTTCTACGTGGAGGATGTCGGCATTGAGATGCGCATTGCGATGGTAGAGGACGAAGCGGCGGCGACGGCGGCCGACGCTGCGGCGGCGCAGGCCGAAGGCGCGGCCGCGGAGGCCGAAGGCGTGACCGACGGCGGCTGTCCCCTCGAGGACCGCGTCGCGCTGGAGTGCTTCGGATCGGCGTGTCCCCGGCGACGCCGCCGGCCCCCCGCTACCTCCCAAGAGGACCGAGTATGCGGCCACTGCAACTGCCCCATCTTGTGACTTCCTGTTCTGTGAGCCGTCTGTGGTGAGTACCAGTAGGGCATTGTCGAACGAGACGAATCGTCACAGGCACCTCATCATGTAGAGCTAAGCTTCCCAAACTTTCCCTGCGATTGTTCATTCGTAAATCCTGAAATTCCAACAATGCAACTCGTTTGTCATGAAAATATGAAGCCAATTGGTTAAAAAAATCACATATAAACCCGCCCTGTGGTCCCTTCTGTTTGTCTTAAAACTGACGCTATAGACGTCTAAACCGGTAGACAGCATTAAAACGTAGTGGAACTGTACATCGTTTTACTATTAGTTATTCCAACCAAGGTTTTATGGAACGCCTGTTAACTTTCTCCGGAGCTTGGCTTACTCTTATCTGGAGTAATTATTCCTGCTGCGAAAGGCGTGTAACTCACCAAGGATGAACTTGAATTCAAGCCTTGCCTGAAATAGCATTCTAATGCTGGCGAGATAATTCATGTCCCTCATTGAATCTTTTTTGGGAAGACACGACCACCTTTGCATAATAAAGCAGGTGAACAGTAGGATGAATATATTTGAGTGTTTCATCGACCGCAGAATCTGATGCATCAACGAAACCACGTCACAGGCCCAAAAAATCGAAAAAATATCATGTTAAAATAATCTTGTGGCACTTTTTCGATTTTTTAAAATGATTTGCTGGAATAACAGTAGCATTACATAGTAGTATCCTTTGATCTGAAAGAAAATAATATGTCAAATATATCGATTATATAATAATTGGGCAAGTTTTCGAATAGTCACCCCCAAGGTTGCTTGATACGCGAATTGAATTCCGGTGATCCAACGTGAAATTGTCTTCGTCTGAATCGTTCCCATTCGATATGAAATCCGTGACATTAGTTTAGCTACCGCTCACATCAATTATGTCTTTCGTCATTTACTGGTCTACAAATTCTTCCAGCTCTTCCCCACGGGAGGCAACCCTCAGTCATGGAGTGCGAGAGGCATTCGCGAATGCCTCTCGCACTCCATTCTGGAAGATGCCTAGCGTTTGTTCCGTTGGTGTGATGCTTGAAGAAAATACTTCATTATTTTGTGTCAAAAATTCTTCCTATTTCCCATTGGTAGAAAAATCTCCGCAAAATATGCGTGTATGCGCGTGTAAAATGGTAATGTAAAATAAAAATTCTCGGGAACGATTGTGATCACATTTTCTTCATGATATCTGCCGTTCATTTTAGCGTGGGGCTAAAAATTAAAATAAATCCATAAATGGTCTAAAGGCCGCTTTACACGGTACCTTTTATTGGACAAACGAACATACCATGGATTGTACAAGAAAATGAATGGAATTGGAGCAGGTTCTATTACTCGTTCAGTCACTTAGACAATCATACAATTAGCCGCTTTACACGGTACAATTTTCCTCATGAAGGAATTCATACATTGGTTTGTATGATAAAATGTACCGCGTAAAGCGGCCTTAAAATAAACACAGCTTCCTAAAAATTCAACAACAGGGTCATTACTGTATTTGTTATTTTCTTTTTCCGTACGTAAAACCCGTATATCCTTGCCCAGAAAGCCGTCCTTTGACCTAAGCAATCTTTCAAGGTCTCCATAGCCTCCAAATTAGGTAGGCATAAAAAATCCGATAGTTTTAAATTACCTAAGTCCGGAATGTGGTATCGAAGAGAAAACTTCGGCTCATTCACATACACTTCGCGCAGAAGAAAGTGATATTCAAACAGCGGCACGTGCTCGTCTGAAGAGTGACGCCGAGTGTGGGGGGTTGAGGTTGGGGGGAGGGTACAAATTCGCGGCTCCTTCCACCCAGACCACCATAGGGTCATAAAACCGTTCCAAACATAACGGCTTAGCGAAGGGTCAATGGGACTGAGAATTAAGTGTGGAGGCCTACATGGTGGCATCCCATTTCATGCTCCACGCCATGTGCGCGTCAAAGGGACCGCAGGCACTTGTCGCAAAAAAATCAGTTGAGAAATATCCCTACCGAATGTTCGTGAGCCACTTTGAAGTGGGAAAGGGAGGCCGAGGACTGTGGAGAGGAAGTTTTTTTTCCTGAGAATATGGAGTCTGAGGAGTGTGTCTTCCGAGAGAAATATCAACGCTAAAATTTTTCATAATCCAATTGTGCATTGGTATTTTGCGCCCTATATTTTTTTATCCCTGCAACTAAGGTGGAAATCGGTGCATTTGAAGTCAAATTGTATTCGTAGCGATTTCGTCTTCGAGCACTGTACTGAATTCGACCCTGATTGAGGTAGTTTGAGTGAGATAGAACCCTAATCATAATCGAGACCACATTCAAGTGATACGTTTTAATATCTGCTGCTGTAGGATGCATGAATAAAATATTGTTTTATTAATGGTGGAATTATATATTTTAATATGACCTGTATTCTATGTTATTGAATAAAAATGACCACGTAAGGCCTTAACTTGGCTCATTTTTTTCGCGCGGTACGTTTGAAACTCCTTCACGGAAGGTTTCTTGTGATTAAAAAAAAAAATACGGCGGCAACAATATGATTTATGTTCAAAAATATTTTAGGAAATATGCAAATTGCATGCTGTCCGTTTGTGATGAGATCTAGGCGTTAATAATTCCTTATTTAAAAAAATATGTCTTATTGGAGAGAATACATTGAAAAGGGCTGGTATTTTTCATCTGATATCTTGGATAGTAGTGTGGTGAGGTAGAGGTTGATATTATGTTACCTTCGGAAGGGTGAGGTATTTTTCCTTAAAACGAAAACAACTTCGTTGATTTCAAGGTGAAAGGATATTTCGCTCAGACTACCTTAAAGAACAAGTGGATTCTTTTACGGTTTATTGTGCACTAGTTTGATTTATTTAATCACCATTTACAAAAAAAAGGAGGAGCGTATCAATTTTCCACAGTTGATTGGGCAAAAATAATTTATTATGTTTTTCTGGCTGGAATTGTTTGATATCTTCCGAGATATAAATTCTTTGAAAAATTTTGTATTTGGTTTCCATATGACTTGTTTTGTTACCATTAAGTCCAGTTTATTTATTGATATCTAGTGCTCAGAAGAGATGTAAAATGGACTATGTAGGCAACAACTGGATGGAGTATGAACAGCATGAAAGCTGTAATTAAATGTTAGAAATCAGTTTATCGTTCCGTGATTTGGGAGGGAGAGGGGTAGAAGGCAAGGACGCGTGGCGGGTGAGTTTTTAGGCGCAAGGGAAAGGGATGCTGGAGTTCGTAGGAGAGGGGAGGATGTTGGTGTGGGAAGGGCAGAGAGAGAAAAGGCTTAATGGATGGGGAGAGGAGAGGTAGGATATTCACGGTGAATCAATTAACTTTGTAATCTTCCGCCACTTTTTTAATTGGCACGACTCGTTAAACCAAACCATGGCGCTAACATATGCATGGTTTTTCCCTTAATATTGCAAGTATAAAAGCCTTGATCGAAGATAGGGGGAGGTTAGAAGCATGGGGAAAGGAACGGAAGCGGGTGAACTAACGATTTAAATTGACATCTTAAGTAAGTCGTGGTAAATTGCCAAATTATTTATTATTTTATATTTTATTATTGTTATGATTTTTATTGTATTATTATAATGCTTTTTTATTATTTCACACGTATTTCATGCATTGATTTTTGTTGGTGTTACATTAGCTTATTCTGTCTGCATGTTTTTGGCAGGTTTTTTACACTCCCCTTCATGTGTGGGTATTTTCCTGCTGTGAATTTCTTCGTCAAGTGTATCACGTCCTTATTTCCTTACGCTTTTCCCACAAATGCATATCTTTCTTCACACTTATTTTAATGTATTTTTCTGAAGAGGGGTTTGGTGGGAAAAGGGACTGCCTTAGTCTCAATCTCGCCCTAATAAAGACGCATTTGTATTATTATTTTTCTTGTAATTCATCAAGAATATCGACATCTTGCATCGGGTTCAGCCTGAGGCTCATCTTTTTCAAGAGGTCGGACGTGTGACGAGCAGTGGAATACATCTGAGTAAGATTCTTGATTGAATTGAGACTCGTAATGAGAGGTATGAGTCTGAGCCAGTAAATGGCTCAGACGTTTTTAGCCCCTTCCATCTTAACCTATATTGACTATATGATGGCTAAAAGTAATTAAGTATAATGGATAATTGATAGCAAATCACTAATGCGTGATGAACTCGTTTTTAAAACTGTGGGTAATATCTTAAACCATTTTTTGGATGTAATGGAAACGGAATATTTGGGAAATAAGAAATTTGTTAGGGGTATTGTTGCACGAATAATTTATGCAAACGATATGATGAATATAGAATTTCACCGGTGAATATGCGGAGAAGTATGTTTTTTGCGTTCGGAAATTTCAGCTTTTTAATTTCGCGGTAGTTATTGTCTTATTGCTTCGTGGAAATGGAAAAACCAAAACATTTTTACGGAAATTCTCTGAAAATGATTACCGAGTAAACGTAGTAAGTCAGTCGTCAGAATGCGGAAGAGATAATCGCTACTACAGTCGGGTGGCGTTGGGATATTGCAATTATATGAAATATGCGTTGTTTTGACCCGCCTGCGTTCGAAGTAAGATTTTTTTTGCATTGTATTCCTCGTTGAAAATGGAAGAATAATGTCACTTTCTCAAATATTTCATTGAGAAGATATTTCTATGCATGGCTAAAGCATTAAGATTACTATCGCGGTAAATTTTACGGCAGTAGGATTTTAATGTCACTCTTTTGCTGAAACCACAGGCTAAAAATTGTCGTTTAATTTGAAAGTTTGGCTTAATAAAACTGTGGCCTATTTCTAAAATAGGTTTTTCGATTTTGTCTCTGAAACCTTCTGAAAAAAACTGAAAAAAAAAACCTTCGTCTGCCGCAGATTTGTTGACCAGCACGACGCGTTTCATTACACGGTGGCATATGTGCGACGTTCTTCGGTTAGGGTCGTAGATATACACAAGACCCTAGACCGAAGGGTTTGGAGGAGGGAAGGGAGAAGGGAAGGGAGGTGAGTAGAATGGAGGGTCGGGGGAGTAAAAATTTTAGAGTGGACCAATGACCTAAGCACCCTTCCCCCCTCCTCCAGCGACCCGTCCCCGACAGTACAATTGAAGTTTAAAGCCCTCCCTGCACCCTCATTCCCCCATTCGTCCCTCTTTCCGTCACCGCGCTGTCGCAAAGCGGCAACCGGCCGTCTCTCATGTTCCTTCTCCACTACCTCCTTGCTCCACTCCGTCATTGGAACACATGGGGAGGGTCAGAGACGGTTGGGTAGAGGGGGAAGTGGGAGGGTGTGGTAACCCTAGTTGGAGGAGTTGGAGGAGAACCCTAGTGACGGGGATGGGTGGCTGAACAAAAATCGTTACACAACTGCTCATGGTTTAACTTTGCATGCATAACAATGTACAGCATTTCGAGAGCGTCAATTTTATGTCCTTTATCCACGCCGTAAAGTAATCTTGGCAGGAAGTCGCTGGCGTGAGCCCCTCTCCAAAAGATGCTACACTAAATTGGAGGTTGTGTCCTCCAATCGGAAGCATCGTTCGTGCTCCTTAAATCTCGTTTTAAGGTCGTATTAGCAAAATATCATTTCAACTAGAAATCAGTGAATTTGGTGTCATTTTAAAGAAAATTTCTCACCCTCCCAAACATACTAAAATGTCAGCCCCTTACGGCGCTACTTTCCGAGATTTTTGACGGAAAACTCCGGCCATTTTACATGGGAAATGGTACTTGTATGCACTCCAAAGAGACCTCATTTGAAAAATGAGGGATTTCTAAAACCTAGATTACCTCACAAAATTAACAGTGTAGTTTGTATGCTTTCTTGACAATTTTTTAAATTGAATCATATCGTCACCGCAATATTTTTTTTCAGAATCGCAAAAAGCCCTCCGTTTTGAAGGAGTTTTATATGTGCCAAGTGAAAAAAATGAAGCTTATTCTCTCTATAGGTTTTCGCAGGTTTTTCACACTCCCCTTGATGTGTGGGTATTTTCCTGCATTGAATTATTTCGTCAAGTATATCGCGTCCTTATTTCCTTACGTTTTTCCCACAAATGTATATCTTTCTTCACATTTATTTTAATGTATTTTTCTGACGAGGGGTTTGGTGGAAAAAGGGGCTGCCTTAGTCTCAATCTCGCCCTAATAAAGACGCATTTGTATTATTATTTTTCTTATTATTCATCAAGAATATCGAAATCTTGCATCGGGTTCAGCCTGAGGCAGCTATATTAATGTTTTTCAAGAGGTGGGACGTGTGATTTGAAGACTTACGAAGAAATGTTATTTTAATTACTTATAATTTCAGTCATATCAGTGTATATTATTAAACCATTATTAATGCAATATTTAATTCATGCTTCCGATAAAAATGACTTATAATTATGATATGGTCTCCATGATGACTTAGGAACTATAAAATCAATGGTTGGCGAATAGGGAACTAGCTTGTTCAAACTACATAAGTGATCGGCCAATCCGGCCTATATACATCGTGGAGCATCCTGGTGTCTTGCACTCCAGCTGGTACACGTCTGACAGTTCGATCTTTTCCTTTTTGTCTTTCCGTTATTGAGGAGCTTGCGAAGATTCAACTGCATGTAATGGCCTACCTTGAGCTGAGGGGTAGCAAGTTGTCTAGTCTGAAGGAAATGCCATAGATGAAAGGCAGCTTACACCATTTCTGGGAATCATAATATGTTAAGACGAGATAAGGGACGTAAGCGCAGAAATTTGCCTCGGTATGGTGATACATCTACATCTACGTGATATCCTGCGAACCACCACGAGGGTGTGTGGCAGGGGGTAAAGATCACCAAACATGCACTATTCACATGCAAGTAGGGTATTTAAGGGAGATATGCTAGATAATAGGGTCACATGGAGCTAGATGGTTAGCATCTACATAATAAGGAAGGGATTATTGGTTGTTATTACATGCATCATGCACTACAGACTACTCTAACTATATTTCACCTACCTATCCCTTTGCTACGCTGCCTATTGTTCTCTCTTATAGTACGAGGGAAAAATGACATTTTAAATCTATCGGTACGACAATCTATCTCTCTAATCTTGTTAATATGATCAAACCTATCATAATACGCAGGGGTTCTTAATATATATCTAACGTCATTTGTGAACAAATCGGTTTCGAATTTACTTAAAAGGTTTAACCTAAATTTTAACCTGCGTTCTGATAGTAGTTCCCATCCAAGTTCTCCTATTAAACTCGTAACACTTATACAATTATCATAACGGCCTTTAACAAACCTAGCAGATCTCCTTTGCACGCCCTCTAATTCTTTAATCATACCTTCCTCGTACGGATCCAATATACTAGCGGCATATTCTAAATGAGGCCTGATACGCGTCGTGCCAGTCAATAAATCCGTGGGAAATTGCTTAGTGTTTTTTATTCATCAAGAATATTGTGTACTTCCTCAAGTCCAGCCTGATACGGTTTTACACTGTTGACATTAAGATGTGTTTTCAGTTTTTAATTATGATCAGAATTTTTCCACTTTTATTATGGGCCAGAATGAAGTAATATACCTATAACAACTGTATTTGAGCCGTTTCATTCCCAATTGGGTTAGACTGAACCGGACAGGATGATTACGGGCGTGTATTCTGCTCCTCCTCCCCAATACAAATCCTGGCTACGCCCTTGTTCAATATCGATTGTACTCTTTCTTTGATACATATCGTTGCAATGTAAAAAAAACTCCGCCATCAATGTGCCTATTTTATGTATTATCCATAGCATAGCATAGATTGGGTTATGTTTTAGTAGGTTCGGCAGTGCATTTGTATTGGTGATGACGGCTTGCGACGCATACTTGCAGTGTTCCTTGGTTATTTTATGGCAATAAATGCACAGTTTATTTTTATAGACTTAATTATTATTATTATGGTATAAAAATGTGTTCATTAATGGCGGCCGTGAGGTCGTAATGCTTGCGACCCGTATTGATAGAGCTGCGAATATATTGAATGGAACGACCCTGCGTTTTACCGTAGTAACTAACTAGTTTGGTGACGAAGAAATTAGAAAGAGTACGTGCGATGGATATGTCATTTAGAGCTACTGTGTACTGATAAACCCGAGATTATTTGGGACCTTGGTCATAGAGATTTAATCAAAACACAAATAAAATACAAAGAACAGCTGCACGCTTTGTAAAAAACTGCTACGAGCGAACATATAGTGTTTCACGACTTTAAGAGGGATTAAGGTGGGAGCCCCTTGAGTCTCGGAGGCTACACGCTGGGCTGAGGTTACTTGAAAAATTCAGAACTGGTGTGTTTCTGAACGACACACAGAATATTATCATGGCGCAATACTGCATCCATAGGTTTGACAGATGAGGTAAAATAATTGCCGAATAGATAGGTGAAGAAACTCGTTCCTCCCCCCCACCACAGGCGATCACAATAAAAACTGTTCTCCACTAAATACACTCCAATAATACTCGTCACCACTTCACCTGCCTAAACCTTACATTTTTACACGGCTGGTTTCCTAACGCCCCCTGCCGCACGCCCATGCGGCTGCTCCTAGGGTAGTATGTAGATGTGTCGACCGTTTGTGCCCGCCCGCATGCACCATGCGCTTCGGCTCTTGTACTTTTTGTGCAATTGAACATTTTTCAATTAAGCGGTCTCTATTTAGTCACTAATTAATTTTGTATCAATGTACGATATGGCCCAATGCTAGCCAAAGATGTCATCATGGGAGGACAAGAGAAATTATGGGAGAAATTCCTTTTTCCCCTCATTTTTAAATTTTTTTTTTAAATGTCAAAATTAATGAGTGATTAGGCCCAGCATTAAAAATCTACTGAGTTCGGATGTTTTGAATTTATTGTCGGCGTCGTTAGAGGCGAGGCAGGGGAAACAAACTATTTTGCCAGAAAGATAAACTTTGACTTCTAACTGCTGCGCGCGTGATAGGAATTGTCGGTATTGAATACCTTTATGAGCCCTGGCAATTTTACAACAGTAACAGTATACATTCAAATGAAGTACTTCCGCAAATAAGAAAGGAACTTGCAGTAAATAAATTCCAATGGCCATCTCAGGCGAGATGTAGTGGAAGGCTTGTTTTATGCAGAAAGAAAATGGCACATATCCACTTCACTGAGACGACGCTTAATGGCTCTTTAGTTATCAGCTGTTTACTGGCAAGTAACATTTAGCACTGCAAATAATTCCACGAAATGCTCCAGATAATGAAAAATTATGTATTTCTGCAAAGCATTCAGGACGTGGTACACATAATTGCTTTTGCTCTAAACACATCAGAAAATTAAAAAAAACGCATTTAGTACAAGTATTTAATCTAACCCGGTTCATACTCACTTTTGCTTGAATCATCGTCATCATGCAAGTTTATTTTGACGCTGTCATGAGCACAATCAATGACTACCTCCTTTTCAGTGTGGTCTTTTTCGGTGTTCCTTACTTTTTTCACACACCCTTTGCCAGGGCAGTTATGCAGAATAAGAAAATGCAAGTAAAGAGATGAAGAGCTCTGAAAAGAACGTTATCAAAAATCGCTAGGATTTCCAGAACTCCGAAACGCACAAGGAAAGTGGTTTTGCTTCATTAATACATTACTTATAAGTCGTGCACTTCCCTTTCGCGTGTAAGGCATGGTAGTACGAATACAGTGTAAAGGCTGGTTACACGATAGGTGCATAAACCCGTACGTGTCCATGTAGAAGTTCATGTACGAATGCATGGACCAAATAAAGCAGGTTTTACTTTCCTGTTCATGCATTCATCTACATCTACATCTACGTAATACCCTGCGAGCCACCACGAGGGTGTGTGGCAGGGGGTGAAGATCGCCAAACATGCACTATTGACATGCAACTAGGATATTTAATGAAAGCATGCTAGATAATAGGGTCACATGGTTAGTATCTACATAATGAGAAAGGGATTAATGGTTGTTATTACTTGCATCATGCACTACAGACTACTCTTAACTATATTTTACCTACCTATCCCTTTACTACGCTGTCTATTGTTCTCTCTTATAGTACGCGGGAAAAATGACATTTTAAATCTATCGGTACGACAATCTATCCCTCTAATCTTGTTAATATGATCACACCTAGCATAATACGCAGGGGTTCTCAATATATATCTAACGTCATCTGTGAACAAATCGGTTTCGAATTTACTTAAAAGGTTTAACCTAAATTTGAACCTGCGTTCTGATAGTAATTCCCATCCTAGTTCTTCTATTAAACTCGTAACACTTATACAGTTATCATACCGGCCTTTAACAAACCTAGCGGATCTCCTTTGCACGCGCTCTATTTCTTTTATCATACCTTCCTCGTACGGATCCCATATACTAGCGGCATATTCTAAATGAGGCCCATTCGTAGAAGTTGCTCTGGTGATACGGTGAATTTTTGCGTTCATTCACGCGTTCATGTATTCACACATTAACTCGTACGAGTTGATGTCGCCAGGGCTTTAAAAACTGGATTACATGGAATTTACCGGGGCGCTAAAGTTGGCAGCGACTAGGAAAGATTCGCTCACAGACGCTCCACAATATATAGCCTTCCTTCCCCCGCCAGGTAGGGTTTTAAAAATTCTGATGTCCCAAATTCGTCCACGGCGAAGTGACAGGAGGTTTTGCGACCGCGTCATCGCCGGCAATTACTGGTTCATGCCTGTCTAATTTGTTTTCGCTCTGGGCGAAGCCATCTGTTCCCATTCTTCTTTATTGGTGGACGCTCATCGCGGGAAAGGCTTCGTGGCTTGTTTACGAGGCTGTGGAAACTAAATGAAATGCTTTCGCTCTAATCCACTTAAGCAAATCATAGAAGGGATACCTGATTGGCATTGTTGGAGCTCGATTTAAACTGATGGCTACCTCTTTCCTTCCTTCCCCCAAACTCTCATCTAAGTTACGCCTTTGAAATTATATTTTTGGTCAGTTTCGCAAAATGTGTTTTGTGGTAAAAATATATCAACATGTATATAAACGAGCAAAAAAATACTACGTTCAAGTAACGCACTTGCACGTGTTGGATAAACTTGAGGATGGAAGGCTGGTACTAATGACGAAAACCACACTGGTGGAAATTACCACCACGGATTTTTTTGTATCGACGGCTGTTAAAAACATTTATTATGTATTTTTTCATGAAATGCGCTATGTCGTTTTATATGACTGAAATTTCCAATATTTGACTTATTATGCATCCAAGTGTTTTATTTGATTCATATCTTCATACCGTACGGGGATAGAGGCCTCAAATCGGAAGTTTTTTTCGCGCTTCTGTATTTATTTCTGCCTTATTTGATTTATTCTTAAAAATAGTGGGATAAACATGCAAGGTACTCCCTGCCAAATTCCGAGCCAGGTGTGGGCGTTGGGAATCCTTCATTTTTAAATAAAGTCACTGAGGACTTTTCCCGTACCATGGGACTAGTCGGAATAATGGGCGGCTAAGGGTATGACGTGGTTGGTTGGTTTCAGTTGCCCCCTCCGTCCTCGGAGGCGTGTTTTATGTCCTCCCTTACGGAGGGATAAAGGCTGGAAGGGACGGGCGAGGGTAATTCTTCCCAGCCCTCCCACCTCCGCGGCGACGCGCCATCCTAGCCATTCCTCGGCCAGCAGTGGAAGCGATAGCATCAAAGGATGGTGCCGAAGAAGGAACTCAAGAACCGAGTGGTGGCCGTGATCCACCGGGAAGTAACCGGCGTTCATATGGATGGGCTCATGGATTCCCCTGGCGACGATGACCTCGTCACGTGCGAAAATGGCTGTGCATACTACATTGTCCCTGGCGGCGGGCGCGTAGACCTAACGCCCTTTGGCGTGTTCCCGGTGTTTTCATCGGATAGCTCACCCACGGTGTCGGCGGGAGACGTTCCTCTGCGGGAGAGGTCGCGGCGCCGGAGGAAGAAACCCCAATGCCTGTGCGAAGAGGGGGATTGCCGCGAGAGGGTGCAGACGGATGGGAAGAAGCTCAAGAAGGACGTGAGGGGCGGCCGCCGGTCCAAAGGAGGGCCGTCGAGGGGTCCCGCGTCCCGCAGGAGTCGGAAGGATAAATCCCGGAGGAAATAGACATCCCACCACGGTAATGACCTGTCGGTAGCGTGCCGGAGTGTTGAATTTCTCTCCCGAGTACCAAAATGCTATTTTGACCCATTTTTTGGATAGGTATTCGGAGGCGGGGGCAGCATTCACCTGAGAGTCGTTTTTTTATTTGGATTTTACGTCCAGGCCAAGTATTTGTCATGTGTATGCTCATTTTTCGCTGCCGAAGAAAACTATATCCCTTTATTCCGGAGGGTTTTCGTCCTGCATTTCGTGAAATAGGTACCTTGTTACCCTCGGTGTAGGATCGTTTACCTTTGCGGGTGAGGGAATCGGGACGTATTACCTCCATGGCTTCTCTTTCCGCATATTAATGTATATTGTTCGGTTCGTCAACTTATTTTTCTCTTTATATTTTCCCCTGTTAATGTCATGTGAAACCTATGTATATGCCGCGTTTAATTAGTTGAGAATCTGATGGACATGAATTTTACCACGCTCTAGATTTTATCATTTAACCACGAAACTTCGTCTATCCCTAGGATTAAATTAGCTCTTATGAAATTTTCTTATAATTGCTTGGCTACAGCTCCTCGCCCTATTATGTATTTTTTGCTGACCAATTAATTCCGTTTTAAAGCCTTGAGATTGCTTTCCTCGTAATTTCCTCTGCGTACTCAACCCAACCTTACTCGTCCGTTCTATCTTATATGGCACCAAATTTCCATTGCTCGTTATACTTCACCATGTTTTGAATGTTTTCCTCCGAACCTAATACCTATAGACAAGTATGCTGTAAACAAATGCTTTATTAACCCATTTCCCCCAGAAAAAATATTTATTTGTGAATTTAATGAAATTGGTATTTTACTTGCTTGGTCACCTAAAGTACTCAAGCTAACTATTTTGGTGATCGTGACCTTGAACGACCTAGTGTTGACGGGTTGATTGCGATAAAGTTCATGGTTCCTCCTACACAGCGTCATAACTCGGCGCGTCAGGCTGTAGCCATGTAGTACCTAAGGTGGGCGGAAATGGGTTAAAATGGTTTCTCAGTCGTTAGTGTCTGCTAGTGTTGGATAAACACCGATGTTTTACTGTCCAACTTTTCACGAGTCGTCACGTAGCCATCATCAGGTACAATAACTGAGCGTTGTGATTCGTCGGTTCAATATATTATGCAGTGCAGTATCAATCTACGAGACGCTGTTCCACCGCATCTCGTCTGAAACTTACGGATCTGTCAAGAGAAAGTTTTTGAAACTAAGGACGACTAAAATGGTAGCAAAATCGAGCCGGAGTGAGGGTGGCGAGGGGAGCGAGAGTGGCGTGATGGGAATGCTGAGTGTGCCACGCGGAGTCGTAGATGTAACTTGAGAACGGACGAGGAGGCGGAATGGGTGGGTGGGGTAGACGGCGGTTCGCGCTTGGCCCCTTCCAACGAGGGAGGTATGCGGGAGTGGGGGGGAGAGGGACAGTGAGGAGCGATAGCGCGAGCGACGGCTCCAAAACCTTCCGCTTCTTGGCCTGCAAATCCATCCCAGGACAACCGACATAAGAGCCATAGGCGGGGAGATGGTCATCTCACTTTCCCTCCTCGGCCTTGTAATAAGCGCGCAATTTAGCCTCTGCGACCCAGGATGGCTTAATTAATTGTCAGTTGAAGATAATCCGTCAGGTTATGAACGATAATCGTGAGTTATTCAGTGCTCAATTAAGGTCATTGAAGGACCGCCTCCAAGATTTTTTGAGAAGTCTAGTTCTCTAAATGTCGCATGCTAAATTTAATCTAGTCGGAGAATATATTTGTTTAATGGAAAATGAAGACATGGCTATTTTTGACATTACTAACGGAACAATGTTTTATGCGGGGCAATAAGATGACGAAAACATGTGAAAATAAATTCTAACGAAATGACCTATTGTTAAACATTAAGCGTGTGAGCATGCATGTTACCTTGTTATCATTCAATACCGCTATACTTTATCCTTTTAATTCCTTTCAGTGCCTCGGAGAGCTTCTCTAAGGCAGTGTTAGAGGAAGGAGGTGCACATGAATTATATGTTATTAATAATCATAACGTCAAGATGAAACAGCTGAAATTCTTTCTCCTGAACTATGTACAATTAAAATATGTATTTCGGTATTTCTGTTATCAGCATTGTAACCATAACTATAAATACGGGTTCCTAATTCAAAATTTTTTTAAGTATTTCATATTTAGGCGATTTTCAACCGAATGTTTTCATATTTCAGGAGGGAGCCATAAAAACATACTTCTGGGAGTCTTGAGAGTAACTGACCGTGGACTTATTCATATAAGACGGAGTTCAGTTTTTCTATGGAAAATAGTTCTTCATATAAGCAAGAAAATACCATCATATATTTAAAAAAAGATAATCCTTTTATTATAATCGTTGGAAATTATAAGTTAAAATAAAACAAAAACATTGGAATATGTTATAACTTGCTTCATATATTATGTATATTTGTTGATTCTTCATAATTTGTATAATTTTTACCAGAGCTATTATAGCTATAAGTTATATTAAAGGATTATTATTTAATGAAAAATATTTTTTTCATTTGTCCTGAGAGTTAGCTGAAGTGTAAATACGATAGTAATAAATTAATTCTAAAACATCGTCTGTAAATTTACTTATTCTAATAAAATTTTGCTGTTAAATTTGAAGATATTAAATGTGGTGAGGATTTTGAGTTGAGCGTAAAATTATGGATATATACGAACGGCATGTAATAGTCATGGGTGGTATTCAATTTAATTGTAGTAGTCGACCAAAGACTAAAATATGACGTTAATTTTTACGTGTAGTGTTTCTACATTAGCACCCCTCGTTCTCCTGCATTCATCTCCTTCAAATCTCTCCTATTATTGTTCCATTGCTTTTGACCGTCTTCCATTTGCACTGCAGTGAACATATATGATGCAGTCTATAGACTTAAAAAATAGTACTCTGAGAAACTTATAAAGCAAATCAATTTTTTAGCTACACAGATATTGTGCATTGTAGCTTTGTATTGACCTGAACTACTTCAATAGTCATTGCTTGTCATTAACCCTTTGAGTGCCACGCGACGATATATCGTCGTTTGCAGAATGTGCCAGAAGTGCCAACGACGATATATCGTTGTCTATGAGGAGACCAGTTTTAACAATGAGTCATTGATAAAAAATTTAGTTTTTTCGTATTCAATAGCAAAAAAGTATCTTTTTTCAAATACAGAAATGATCATGTAAAAATGGTAAAAAATAATAATTAATTCGCCGTAATAAACAAATAATAGTTCTACGAATAAAGGCCTGCAAATATATCAGAATATCCATGGCACTTCTGGGGGTGCCCACCAAAAAATTGGTGGCACTCAAAGGGTTAATGTTTTTGTTTCAGGAAACCGTTATGAGAGAAAAACGTTTGTTATTGATCACATTTATGATTTTACTTCAATTTTATCTTCTGGGTTTTGATTAATCGAGGTATTGGGTCTATAAATAGAAGTAAAGATTTGTGATGCTATTTTCAGTGACGTAAATTTGTAACGCTGTGGTAATAGTTTGTGTTACGAGTTCGATTGATCGGGTATCTCAATAAATCTCGATAAATAGACATGTATCATTTACCGTGCTCTTATTTTGGCATATGATCTTCGGACAGATATCATAACCGATATCATTGGCCATTATCAAAATTATTTCACCACCAACAGCCATCCAAAATCCCATGAACCTTATGCTGTTCTCAATCTTACGTTTAGAGAGTAACTTTCTTTTGATATATTCCAATCTGCCACCATTCTCCAATCATCATTTGTCGATCTGCGTAAAAGGTATTGTTGTTGATCAGCCACTAAGCACCAAGAAAAGGATCGAAATTCTTAATTTTTAGCCTCAAATTACGTTCCTCTCACGGCAGAATAGTGGGGATCTTCCCTTTAATATTATTTTATTGCTAATCACGAAGACTTATGTGCTGTGAAGAACATTATTTCGAATTTATTAATATTTTCTCCGTCAGTATCATCACCGTAATGCGTTGTTTTACATGCTAATTCATTTTTCATGACAGTTTCATTTACTGGGTGAGTTTTATTAATGACGAAAGATATCATCTATGTTTTAAGGAATTCTTTTGAGTAAATTTTTTGTAGCGATACGAAGCACGCCTTCTTTTCACGCAATGAATTATTTATAGAATCAAAATTCAGCAAACCTGCTCCTTGCAGGGTTTTTCACACACACATTCACATGGTTTAAATTATCCAAGTAACACAGGAAGAGGTTCCGTTGCGTATTTAACTTAAAAGCTTCCAAGATAAAGAGAAAATGTGAAGCAGAAATAAAACAATGGGTCAATATGACTCGACGCGAGTAGTGTGGGTTTATTTGTTGCGTTCTGTTCCAACTCTCCTCAATGATGAACGTAGCTGTATGAAAATAGGCAGGAACGAGGAAAATCCACCACAATTTAGACGGTGTAGGCGCACGCTTTTTCTTATTCCAATAAAATAAATATTGATGGTTGAATGTAAGTTAGGTCCCTTTGCTTGACGTTGCCGAAATATGTTATTTTATGTCGACATTTATTGGTCATTTTCAACTGGTGAATATTGGTTGTAAACGCCGTAAAAAGTTAACATTTAATAATGCTTGTCAAAGGTCCAACTGCCACTAACCCATTACCGGCCGAGTTAATGAATAAAAAAATATTGCCAATATTTTTTGTTAAGATTTCCCTAATTAACATTTTGGATGGATTGGGTTGGATTGTGGATCAATTCTGGATGAGACACCAAAGAAGGAGTACTTAGCTCAAAGTATCTTTGTTGCACACCTGAAGTTGACGCGGGCTTAGGGGCGGAAATAAATCGAGGTTAAGCAGAAAAATTAAAATATGATGCATAGTTCATTAAATCATCTCTCATTTCCAGCGTGTGGAATCCATGAATATCTCATTAGCTTGTGTACTGAGATTACTCCATGAAAAAAATCTCAATTCAATGTAATTAATTTTATGGTTCGGATGATTCCTACAAAATTACACCTACCGTAATCAATTTAAAATTTAAATTATTTGAAATAAATACTCGGTGAAAGGAATTGTCTGAAATGTTAACGCCGGATAACGTAAATACTTAGTATAATATTCATTTTCCATGCTTAAATCCTTAAAGAAACGGTTGTTTTAGAAATACTTCATGTTGAGATATATTTCATTGGGTTATTCAAACTTTCTACAAGGGTCAAAAACTGTCAAAAGGAAGAGACTTTGCTGGATGCCTCCTCTGGAACCCGCGTGTTATCTTCGACTTATTCTAGAGTTCCGTACTCAGAATGTAAAGCTATCGATGAAAACTTATGAAGGAACTCCGATGACACTCCTAAGTTTATATACTAATACTAAACAGGGTGGCTAATGATATCCAATTTTCAAATTCCCTGATTTTTCCCTGATGGATTCACCAATTTCCCTGACCGATCGCTAAAGGTCACCTATTATTGGCATGCTTTTTCTGTTGAATTAAATCTTCTTCAGCAGCTTTAAAGTCTCTAAATTTCCTAATCATCTTCTCGTATTTTTAGAACTGCAACCATGTACTTACTATAGGCTAGTGTGCTCCCCTTGCCTCTCGACCTGAGTTTCGGAAGTTAAAATAAAACGCGAGATAAAATTTTTTGAACAACGTAGCCTTGTGTTCCTTGTGTTGAGCGTAATACATTGTGATCATGAATTTTAACACTACGAGGCAAATAGCGCAATAAGGATACACAAAAGGGATACATTTTACGTCTGATCCAAAAACTAAATAACTAAGATTCAAAACTGGTTGATCCACGAATTGATGGTGCTTATTCCATGGACGTCTGCGACGGACATTAGTTTTAGTCGGTGAAATAATGGGCGGGGAAGACGATACACGTAATGATAGAAAAGTAACGAGGATTCATATCGCAGTTTCTCCCTGACTGTTACGAGAATTCCCTGACGATCGCCACCCTACTAAACAACGCATGGGTTTGCGGAATTTTAAAGGCCCGTTGTCAAAAGCATCGGTCCAAGAGATTATGAACGATGATATGTGTATACTCATTAACAGTATATTTTACGAAAAAATATTTTTCGCGTCACCAATATAAAAATATGAGATGATACTAAGAATTTTTATTTAAAACTTTACTCGTGTCTTAGGGATCGATGTACGTGTAGGGGCCCAGAGACCAAGTAGGTGAGCATCAGCTCTCTTCCGTCCTTTAACTATGGCAATTTGAACGTTTCAAAGTTATAGTTAAATGAAGAGACACGACGACATTAATTAGCACCCTGGTTGTCGAGGTTGATGGCTGCGGTTTACAGAGACTCATAAATAGTAATGAATGTCGAAGTTGAAGCAAAACTTAAGGATTGAAAAGTGATTTTTGTTTATATTTGACGCCTATGCACCGATGTATGTATAATATGCTCTTAAGTCAAAACAGCTCATATATTGTTGACTCGGAAAATATTTTGTTGTTATTCATTACTCCACTCATTATAAAACTTTAAGAACATAAAGATATTTTCACCAAGAGATTAGTTTATATCTAGTGTCTCTTACGAAATTCCATCGTTATTTACAGTACTATAATTAACCCTCATTATAACTGTGTAATGAACTCACAGAAATAAGTACTCGTAGGGAAAAAAATAAAAACGTTTGTGTTCAAATAACATTTTAATAATAACAATATAGCACTCGATACTTAAAATGTTACAAAAAATTATCCGCCTGGATATAAAATAACACATACTTTCTCTTGGAATATACAAAAATAAAACCTGCTCTGCCAGAGTTTTAAAAACATTTTCATACAATATAAAATAATATCCCTCATTGTCTCTCGGCAACCTCGCAGTTGGGATGACCACTCAAACGCCCAGCCATCTGGAAAAATAAATCAGTCTTTTGAGAAGCTCTCATGCGTTAAAAAAATAGTCATTAATTAATTTGCTAATGATAGAGCGGTACAAATATTGTGAAGATTTTGTCATCATAGGTATTTATCAGAATCATCCTCAACGCATTTGATTATGGGAATCGGATTTCAACGTTGAAGTTAGAAAATACTCTCTCGTCAGCATTTAATTTTAACAATTTGTTGATGATGCTTCCAGTGCCAAAGCGGAGCTAATATTTCATTCTCCGATAGAATACTGAAAATCTGCGTCACAAATCCACTTATATCCATATTGTAAATGCAATTACATGTTGAGTGGTGCTCAAATGGGAAGCTGGTTTGAGAACATCCTTTCCCCAAATGATGCCACGCTTCACATTCAAAACTCAAACACAATTGGAACCACTCAAATAAGATTTGAGGAAAAAACATCATGAAATTTAGTGATAAACGGATCATCATAGTAGGATTTTGAGAGGATTGAAAAGAAGTGACTGTCTTTTAATGATTAACCCGATGAACCCTTTATCCCTGGGCCAAAATTGGCGATGATATCTTTTCCCGGCGTATCCTTGGAAAGGTTTATAGTGTTCCACCGTGTGTTGAGCAATATCTCAACCAAAGTTCGAAACCGACTCCCTAGGCTTCTGAAGCCCTTTATTAAAAAGTGAGTATTTCTTCATAACTTTAGAAGAGGAGAAAGATTCCCTGAAGCCCATTTTAAAAGTCTTGCATCATTTTACTTCCCCTGCTGGTTTATTAATTCCGAACATGGTTTTATAATTTGTCGAAACCATGGTCGCAACTAATAAACCGGTATGGAAAGTATGTGAGATTTAATTTCATGTACCACCTTTCCACCAGTTAAAACATGAAACTTTGTACTGGCGAAGTTTTCGAGTTTGACTCCGTCTTGAGCATTTTAGGCCCAACGTTTCACCCGCGTTGCAGCGAGCGTCTTCGGGGGTGCCTTCAGGGCGTCTTCAAATGAGCGTCTTCACCTCTTAAGACGCTCGCTGCATCGCGGGTGAAACGTTGAGACTAAAATACTCGAGACGCAGTCAAACTAGAAAACTTTGCCATAACCTATCAGCAGCTGCAAAATCCTACAAGTCCACAACATGAAACTTTGTCTTCGGGACCTAATTTGTGCTTGTAAGCAAAAGAAGAAGGCATACTCAGTCTCTCAATACGCTTCTTTAGCTAGGGCTCTTCCCCTCCTTTGGAATTTTGATCATCATTTAATATACTCCAATCTCCTCCCCCACCCACGCCTAGCCTCCTCCTCTTTCATATTTCCCCCACACCTCCTTCGTCTTCCTCATCATCCAGCTTAACTCTTGCATTCTTCTCCTTACCCACGTCTCAAAAACCTCCTAACTACCCTCATCCTCTTACGCGATAGACTGAGTCTCCGAGTCATAATGCAATACCTTGAAAATGATTGTGCTTTCAATTGTATTTCTATTACGCTCATACTTCGTAAAAGTGATTCAATGCGTCATCGCGTCGTCCACTGTTCCGGACTTGTGGTACTTTTTACGCGAGATAGTACCTCAGTCATAAGGGAGACTATTAGGGGAATTATACGTTTTAATTTCAGCATCTGTAGGAGACATGAATGAAATATTGCATTATTAATGGTGCAATTATATAGTCTTATATGACAGAAATTCTACAGACAGATCTACGCCTACGTTGACGCATAACTGTCGGCCAAGGCCCAGTCACTGGTTCCCAGTCCCTTGGCCGCTCCACTGGCATCTCAGGAGGGATCACAGAAATCCTTCCGTCTTGAAGGAGTTTCAAACATACCGCGTCAAAAAATGAGTCAAGTAAAAGACTTTTTTTAGATATGTATATTAAATTGCTTATAATTTCTGTCTTATAAGACTCTAATGCAACATTTAATTCATGTCTCCTACAGCTGGTGAAATTAAAACGCATAATTCGCATATAGTCTCTATTATGACACTAAAGATTTCATACCAAATCTTCTCCGTATAGAAGATTTGGTATGAAATATCTCTTCCACGGGGGAGGACAGCTGCCTCCCCTTGGCTAAGCCCATGTATCCAAATATCCTGTGATTGTTCACAACGGAGAGCTCATAGAACTCCTAGGCTGAACTTTGCTGCCAAGTTTTAGGAGGCTAGAGATATTGGAATGGTAACATAAAAAGCATAGAAAGCATTATTCACTCACTTACGCTCCCACTGCCTAGCTAGCGGACCCGCCACCGTCCTGATGCCGTCCCCCTTGTCGCTGAAGGCCTGGGGATCCACGCCCACGTTGTCGCATAACTGGCAGCCAAGGCCCAGTCACTGGTTCCCAGTCCCTTGGCCGCTCCACTGGCATCTCAGGAGGGACATCCACTCCACGCCCCTGCCCTTCACGCATCGGGGGCGCGGCGCCTCCACGCCGCTGCTCCTCCGGCAATGGAAAATCCGCTCTTTCACGTAGGGGGTGCACAACCATCGTAGGTAGTCCTTCCCGGCGCCGCTCCACTGGTATCGCTGGTCCGGCTCCTTGCGCACCCTCATCTTCGCCGAACAAAGGTGGGACCTCGGCGGGTTGATTATTATCCCCTGCTTCTTGGTCCTCCCGCTGCAGGGCTTGAAGGAGGAGGTCCCTCACCTCCACGTGCTCATTTGCTAATTGGATAAAAATGGTCCCTTCCCTGAGGGGGAAGATCACCCAATCCGGTCGTATCTCTTCCCGTTCCATCGATATGAACGTTCTCAATCCTTTGGCGAAGCACACTCACGCTCATGGATTTACCGTCCCTTCCCCTCATTCCCCTCCGCACCCCTTGTCTAACCCTAGTGCCGCGGTGTCGTGGCGGTGAAACCTTCTCGCGCGCCTCCAAGCAGACTGCAACATTGTATAACAGTGACCATGCCGCGCCAGGAGGATTAATTTGTAGTCCGAAGGCGTCGTTGGCGTGAGTGTTGGGAGTCAAGTAACATTCTCAATTTCACACGAGTGTGGGGCCAGGAATCAGTTGCTATGTCCCGTTGTTGCGTCAAGAGCTCTAAGCAGGAGGGCATTGTGCTTGCATAGGGGCCATTCAAGTATTATGTAAGACGTTTTTGGGGGTGGGACGTTTGGGATTATCTTACTTTGTCGTATGAAGAGGGGGCAGGGGGTGTGGAAGCAATTTACGTATGATTTTTGTCCGTATTGAAACACTATCGTTTCCATACACAGGCGTAATCAGGATTTATGCTTGGGGGGGCGGGGGGGGGGGGGACACCCATCCGTAGCTGTAGGTATATGCCAGTTGGGGAGGGGGCATCATTCTTTCCGGCTCCTCATAGAAGATTTGGTATGAAATATCACTTCCACGGGGGTTGGAAGGGGGGGAAAGAGCAGCTGCCTCCCCTTGGCTACGCCCATGTTTCCAAATATCCTATGATTGTTCACAACTTCATCAGCTGTGGTACTGTTTCGCTCTTAATGTTAATGAATGTGGCACTCCGACACTGCATAACTATACGATATCCAGTGCTCAATGCTTACGATGGATTCAATGGAAATATAATGCAGGAAGCGAGCATTTAACGAAGAGTAGATACAAATACCTAACGTCTTACGTAAGTTTCCAAACATTGCATGTAACGAATGATGTGGTACGAAGTCACTCGCACGGGTGCATATACACCAGGGTTGAAATTCGCTATGAAAAAATCATTTGACATGACCAGGATTCGAACCCGGATCTCTCAATTGCCGGTCAGATGTGATAGCCAGTTACACCACCAAGCCATCTTCCTTCAAGGCGAATTTCGAGGGGGGTTTATGCGAACTAGATGTTCAGGCCTCAAGTCTACATTGTAGCGCATGAGACGAAGTCGTGCGTACAAAGCCACTGTCGCGGTGGATAAACCCAACATTGTCGTTATTAAAACGACGAAATTGACAAATTTCCAAACATTGCGTGTAGCAAATGATGTGGTACGAAGTCACTCGCACGGGTGCATATACACCAGGGTTGAAATTCGCTATGAAAAAATAATTTGACTTGACCGGGATTCGAACCCGGATCTCCCAATTGCCGGTCAGGTGTGTTAGCCAGTACCGGCAATTGGGAGTTCCGTGTTCGAATCCCGGTCAAGTCAAATGATTTTTTCATAGCGAATTTCAACCCTGGTGTCTTACGTAAGGCTAAGAGGGTGAGGGAAAGTGGGAAAATCTTACATCGTCTTACATAGGGTGAGAAAGGGAGGTCAAAAATGGCGTAAATCGTCTTAAGTAGTACTTCAACGGTCCCTTACCCAGGAAATTTTTAGTACGATATTTTTCTGTTATACCTACTAATGCATTATGTAGTATTTGCATCGTTATTAATGACCATGAGGTATTAATAGTTATCGCTTATCCCTTAATAAGCTTACAAATTGCCGTCGTGAAAAGATCGTCCCGGATCGGGAGATGATCCAACAATTTCATCGCGAAAAAAAATCAGGTCTACTTTCACTCGCTGATATTTTCAATGATTGTATTCGATGGTATCTAAGTTAAAAATATATCTCTCGGTGGGGTCTTCCTTGGCTATTTACCTCACTTCCAGGCGTTTCATTAAGTTTCACTTTATTTACTTCCTGCTCAATTCGTCCGTTTCACTTACGGCTGCCGACCCTGCGTATCGACGCATTCCTGGGGGTGACCCCGATGAAAACGAATTCCCTAGACTTGCAGGCGATTTTAGGTAGTTTGAGCGAGATAGAACCCTAATCATGATGGAGACCATATTAGAATGGTACGTTTTAATTTCTACAGCTGTAGGAAGCATGAATAAAATATTGAATCATTGATGGCGCACTAATATACTTTAAAATGACTGAAATTCTAAGTAATTACATAAAAATAACCAAATAAGTTGATATTAACTAATTTTTTTTCGCGCGGTACGTTGGAAAGTCTGTTGGAAAGTTGGAAAGAAAGGTGGGTTAAATTAATAATGAAAGGTATTACCTATGCTATAAGAGTTTATTTTGAGTATATTTGTTATAGTGATACGAAGCACACAATACTTTTTCGTCCCGTAACTAGTCCTATGTAGTGCATGAGTGTACTGGAATAATGCGAAAGTTAGAGTAACTAATGTTAACCTATTTTTCGCTCACCCATTACCTCATGTTACCCTCAAAGTAAATTATTTTATTCAAGTTTTATTCAAAATTGTTTATTTTGTACGATGATTGATTGATTTGATTGATGATATTTCATGAGTTGTTTATTTTGTCAATGTCGTTTATAAAAAAATATAATGATTTGTCGCATTGGAAACGGATTTAGGCTTCACTCGGTGGAGGTTATGCATCACGGAAGAATTAAAATAACTTTGTTAACTCCACTAGTAAGTTTCCAACGTTTGGGTGGTGTAACTGGCTAAAATTTGATGATCCGGTTCCGAATCCTGGTCGAGTTGAATGATTTTTCCAAGGCAAATTTAGCCCTTGTAGCCCATTTGCAAGGTAGAATTGACGCGACCCACGTATCGACAACTTGTGTCATCTTCAGGTGAAAATAGAACATTGGTTTCAGTAAATATACAAATTAAATTCATAGGAGGTGAAAGAATGGAGTGAGGAAATTTCCCAAAAAACACAGGCTATGGCTTACGCCCTCCCCACCCAATTCCCAAACCTTCCCCACTTCTCAGCCCCTTCCCCCCACACCCCTCTCAACCCTCGCACTACTTCCCAACCGACCCCCCTCTTTATATTCCTTTCCCTCCCCTGCTTTGGTTTTGTTTGCGTACTGAAACCAGTGTTCCATTATTACATGAAGATGACACTAAGTATCGAGTTGTGGAAATAAAATCTTACGAGTGGAGTTAACAAATGTATATTTGTACATTATTTTAAATTACATTCTTCCATTATAATGAACCAGATTCCTTTTTTTGAACGCCCGGTTCTTATAGATATGTAAAATGAGACTCACTTAATGCTCCTCACTATGGGTATTTTAAATTTTCTACTTATAATAAGCAATTCATTAGTCGTTTTAAGTGCATAGAAAATTAGTACTTAGATCTTTTAGTTAAGTCCACATTGCTTGGATATTTGAATGCAATCAGTACGTGTTTTCACGTAAATCTGCTGACATAACTTGCATCTGTGAAATGATTTTTTTCATATTATTTGCAAGGGATTATCAAGAAGACGATGAGAATGTAGGAGAACCTTGCAATTTTGCTCATAAATAATGTTTGTAAGCAATATCCTTTCTCTGTTGCCATTCTATGCTACTATGTGACGAACATTATTCCTTTTAATGGGCGACCCAGGCTCAGCTTTGTTATTTTTATTGATATCCGACTAAATTGTGCTGTACTCCCAAAGTTGTCTAAGTTAACCGGAAATCATGCATGAGCAAAAATCTAGTTTTATAGTGTCACTATCATTTACGAGCTGGTACAATTTCCAAGAGTGGACGACGCAGCTGTTAAGCGAGTTTGTAAAACTTGGCCACCACCACTTTTCCCGTGGATTTTATTTGGTAATTCCAATTCGCGTCATGGAGATCGACCAAACCAATACCTTTCTTATAATCTGAGATGGTACTTGTTGGGGTATATTTTTAAGGGTGACTTATCATGCCAACACTTTGAGAAGATTTTATATCGATGTTCAATTGTTGATCTATTGTTGATTTCTTTTCCTCGCGTAATTGGTCCTTTGATGATGATCTTTGCGAGCGTTTGAAAGTTTTATTTTCTCAAGCTAGAGGGATCCAAAAAATTGAAATTCATCAATTATAAAAAGGAGAGAATGACGAGTCGAACGGTTGCCAAAATATATTTTTATATTCTGGAGTATTAAGATAAGATAAGATAAAGTTTATTTACTCTGGGACCATATAATCCCATGGAGCACAAGTACATGGCATTTACATTTATTTATATTTTAAGCTGCTGATAAGATTTAGAATTAACTACTGAACTATTAACTACTGAAACCGGAATCGGAAACCAATCGACTAGAAATTTTCTATGAATGGTGCCCAAAATAAAGGACCATTCGCTCATCAAAAGGGAGGAATTGAGAAAATACGCAAAACTGTATTTTTTCCTCATTGATTTTTCCGGAAACAGGTCTCTCCTTTGCAAAATTTTCATAATGGTTGAGCGATTTATTCCCAGAGTGATGCAAATTCTTTTATTTCCTCGAACGTATTTCTAAACCTGCTTTTTCGAATGATTTTACGTCCTTGTTAGGGTCCTTCTCCGATTATACCTTCTTTGTAGTTGAGTGTGGTATCAAATCAAATACAGTGTGCCCATGCATTTTAAGGTCATTTGCAAAGGGGTTATGGCAAGTTTCTGCGAAAGAAAAGGGACAGCTTGCGTACTGGGTCCAAATAATCCCTAGATCCGCGTGAGGAAATATATGTAGTATATACTAGCTAATAAGTGGCACGAATGAAACGTTCTTCAGCGAGACAATATGACAAGATACGAGACTTAGTAACCTTTCCCACTGCGTATTCATTGATCACTATATTCCGCTTAGAACGTTGGTACATCCAATGTTAACCATCGAGATACATAGTCCAGTCAAACCTCCCAACAGAGGACTCGTTCGGGTCCGGAAAAATCGTCCGCTAATCAGAGGGGACCGAATTTACGACACGCTTCTCCATGTAGTAACTACGTCGGTACATTAAAATATTAAGGCCTTAATATATTTGCATTCATCTTTAATGTCTTAATATTGAAAAATTACACATTTCAACCAAAAATATGGAATGAAATCATTATACATTTTTTATTCAAAGAGCAGCTCGTGGTACATTAGAATCAAATTAAAGTCGTAATCGTGGCCTTTGGAAAAGAGACAATATATGCCTTTTAGCGTTTAAAACAGATTAATTAAAGTAACCGAAATAGTTATATGCACATAATTTATGAAACATTAAGTAATATTAGTTAAGGAAGAATGTCTTTCCTTTTGCCATATTTCCTCATTAATAACTTAATTGAAGGATTAATTACTCGTTGGCGTACAATAGATTGTACCCTGTTGCGTAGATTAGCTTTGGTCTGGAAAAGTTTATCAGTTCCTTCAAGTGAGGTTTATTGTTCAGGAGAGGAAACGTTTTGCAGAATATCTCGTCAAAAATGTCCGTTAATTGAGGTAATTGAAAGAAAAATGTTTCTTTTCTGTTTTCCGCCTCCGTTTTGAGAGGGTCCGCTACTTAGAGGTATCATTTCCGTAAGTTTCCATGTTCTACTGCCGGAGATTGAATAACTGTCCGTTTTTGGTGGTTTCCGTTAAGGGAGGTTTGACTGTATTACCTTATCTGTCGTATCGTTATTAAAAGAAAATATTCAGCAAATTGTGGATGCTACCTAAATGATTATAAGGGAAAATAGGTGAAGTAGCTGGCCGGTTTCGGCGCGGAATACTATGTTAAACGACGAATTAGAGCCGCAGAAATTATAATGTTGTCTCTTAAAAACATGACGGCTTCATGCAATAAATGTCTTTCATAATGTATTTACTTCGTACGAACTCCATTAATTTCAATCAAATTGATCTTAAAATAAAAAAGGCTAAAATAAACGTTTCCGTGTTCAATGACTACCATTTGACGCTTGCTTTGGAACTTTGCGAAGACGCAATAATAATTTAACTAAACAAATATTATATATTGGTCTAATATGACCTAGTATTTTAGAATTAACAATATTACACTATGGCGTTGGAACTGGTAACCTTTATTTCAACATATCATTTACTCAATATCGTATTAATGCGGTCAAAATTTTTGTAGGGTAATCCTCATTCACATGATATATCAGAATAACAAATAAATAAATTTATGGTCTGAAACAAGTACAAAAATATGATAACATTTATGAAGGTCGACTTAAGTTTGATCTCTATATATTACTCATAAAATGTAAAAAAATAACGGCAAAAATCTTTAACATAATGTTGCCGTTTTGTAACGTTTTGTAAGCTCCATCTACATAAGAGCCTTTTCGACTTTTTTCTTTCGACTTTTTCGACAACCGAGAGGTTTTTCGACTTAGCTCCTCCTATTTCGTTGTCCTGTGTATGGTATATTGTTAGATTCCTCTTAAATTCCTCATATCGTCTCCCTTTTCCTATTTCGTCCATAATCTCTATCTGCTTCCTTCCTTTTCCTCTCTTCCCAAATGATCTCCATTCAATTATACTCGTCAGCATTCCCTCTCCTTTTAATACGTGCTCCATCCATCTCCTTTGCCTCTTCCGAACCTCCGCTGCTAGCATCCTCTCCTCCCTACCGTAAGTAATACCTCATTGTCCGTCCTCGCCGCACTGTTGACTTTCCCCATCCTTCTTCACACCTACATCTCAAACGCCTCAAGTCTAAGCATATGCTACCTTTGCAATGAACAACTCTTCGAGCCAAACATCGCCATGCAACTTTTTAGGGAATTCGCTAGCCTTTTCTTTTCGTCTCTACTCTGAACCCCCTCATCACTTCCCTCCTCCTTGAAAAAGCTTTTATGTACCCGTAGTATTTTGTAACATTAGGAAAAAATGGGTTAAGTAAATTAAATAGTATTTTTATAAGCATTATTCCAGCGTATTGATGGGTTTTAGGACTTAGCTCACCCTTCATCGTTGTCATGTGTATGGCATACTGTTAGATTCCACTTTAATTTTTCATATCGTCTCCCTCTTCCTATTTCGTCCATAATCTCTATTTGCTTTCTTCCTTTTCCTCTCTTTCCAATTAATTTCCCCTCAATTATTCTCGTCGGAATTCCCTCTCCTTTTAATACGTCCTCCATCAATCTCCTTTGCCTCCTCCGAACCTCCGCTGCTAGCCTCCTCTCCTCCCCAACCGTAAGTAATTCCTCCTTGTACGTCCTCGCTTCACTGTGGACTTTCTATATCCTTCTCCACAACCACATGTCAAACGTCTCAAGTCTAAGCATATCCTATCTTTGCAATGAACAAGTCTTCGAGCAATACATCGCCATGCTCCTTTTTAGGGCGTTCGCTAGCATTTTCTTTTCGTCTCTACTCTGAAACCCCTCATCATTAACCTCCTCTTTGTAAAAGCTTTTATCTTCCCGAAGTATTTAGTAATATTAGGAAGAAATGGGTTAAGGAATTTAAAAAGCTATTTTATAAGTATTATTCCAGGGTATTGATGGGATTTGGACTTAGCTCATTCTACTCCGTTGTCCTGTGTATAGAATAAAGTTAGATTCCTCTTTAATTCCTCATATCATCTCCCTCTTCCTATTTCGTCCATAATCTCTATCTGCTTCCTTCCTTTTACTCTCTTTCCAATTGATCTTACCTCAATTATTGTCGTCAGCATTCCCTCTCCTTTTAATTCGTGCTCCTTTCATCTCCTTTCCCGCCTCCGACACTCCGGTGCTATCTTCCTTTCCTCCCCAACCGTAAATAATTCCTCCTTGTTCGTCCTCGCTGCGCTGTTGACTTTTTCCATTATTCTACACACCTACATCTCAAACGCCTCAAGTCTAAGGACATCCTACCTTTGCAATGAACAAGTCTTCCCGCCATTTATTGCCATGCTTCTCATTAGAGAATTCGCTAGCCTTTTCTTTTCATCTCTACTCGGAACCCCATCATTATTTCCCTCCTCTTTGAAAAAGCTTCACTCTAACCGCAGTATTTAGTAACATTAGGAGGAAATGGGTTAAGGAATTTAAATAGCTATTTTATAAGTATTTTTCCAGCGTATTGATGGGATTTCTACTTAGCTCATTCTACTTAGCTGTCCTGTGTATGGCATACGATTAGATTCCTCTTTAATTCTTCGTATTGTCTCCCCCTTCCTATTTAGTCCTAAATCTCTATTTGCTTCCTCCCTTTTCCTCTCTTTCCTATTATTCACCCCTCAATTATTCTCGTCATTATTTTCTCTCCTTTTAATACGTCCTCCACCAAACTCCTTTGGCTCCTCAGAACCTACGCTGCTAGCTTCCTCTCCCCCCTAACCTTAAGTAATTCCTCCTTGTTCGTCCTCGCTGCGCTGTTGACTTTCTCCATTATTCTACACACCTACATCTCAAACGTCTCAAGTCTAAGCATATCCTATCTTTGTAATGAACATGTATTCAAGCCATTCACATCCCTGCTCCTTTTTAGGAAATTCGGTAGCCTTTTCTTTTCGTCTCTTCTGAACCTCCTCATCATTTCCCTCCTCCTTGAAATAGCTTCATAATACCTGCAGTATTTAGTAACATTAGGAAAAGATGGGCTTAAGAATTTAAATAACATTTTTGTTAGTATTATTAGAGCGTATTGATATGTTTTTATACTTAACTCATTCTACTCCGTTGTCCTGTGTATGGCATACGGTTAGATTCCTCTTTTATTCCTCATATCGTCTCCCTCTTCCTATTTCGTCTATAATCTCTATCTGCTTCCTTCCTTTTTCTCTCTTCCCAAAATATTTCTCCTCAATTATTCTCGTCAGCCTTCCCTCGCCTTTTCATACGTCCTCCATCAATCTCCTTTGCCTCCTCCGAACCACCGCTGCTAGCTTCCTCTCCTCCCCAACCGTAAGTAATTCCTCCTTGTTCGTCCTCGCTGCGCTGTTACTTTCTTCATCCTTCTCAACACCTACATCTCAAGCGCCTCAAGTCTAAGCATATACTATCTTTGCAATGAAAAAGTATTCGAGCAATACATTGCTATTCTTTTTATTAAAGAATTCGCTAGCGATTTCTTTTAGTCTCTTTACCCCTCTCTCTGAACCTGAACCTCTGAACCTTACTCTGAACCCCCTCATCATTTCCCACCTCTTTGAAAAAGCATTTATGAACCCGCAGTATTTTGTAACATTAGGAATAAATGTGTTAAGGAATTTAAATAGCATTTTTATAAGTATTATTCCAGCGTATTGATGAGTTTTTGGACTTAGCTCATCCTACTCCGTTTTCCTATGTATGTCATAAAGTTAGATTCCTTGTAAAATCCTCATATGGTCTCCCTCTTCCTATTTCGTCCATAATCTCTATCTGCTTCCTTCCTTTTCTTCTCTTTTCAAATAAGCTCCCCTTAATTATTGTCGTCAGCCTTACCTCTCCTTTTAATTCGTGCTCCTACTATATCCTTTCCCTCCTCCGACCCTCTCCTGTACCGTCCTCTTCTCCCCAACCGTAGGTAATACCTCCTTGTCCGTCCTCGCTGCACCGTTGACTTTCTCTATCCTTCTACACACCTACATCCCAAACGCCTCAACTCTAAGCATATCCTACCTTTGTAATGAACAAGACTTCGGGCCATACATGGCCGTGCTCCGTATTAGGGTATTCACTAGCCTTTTCTTTGTCTCTACTCTGATCCCCCTCATCATTTCCCTCCTCTTTGAACAGCCATCGCTCTGCCCGCCGTATTACGTATCATTAGGAGAAATGGGTTAAGGATATAAAAAAATCTTTTAATAAGTATTATTCCAGCGTGTTGATATATTTTTGGACTTAGCTCATCCTACTCCGTTGTCATGTGTATGGCATAAGGTTAGATTCCTCTTCAATTCCTCATACCGTCTCCCTCTTCCTATTTCGTCCATAATTTTTATCAGCTTCATTTCTTTTCCTCTCTTCCCAATTAATCTCTTCTCAATTATTCTCGTCAGCATTCCCTCTCCTTTTAATTTGTCCTTCATCAATATCCATTGTGTCCTCCGACTTCCGCTGCTAGCTTCCTCTCCTCCCCAACCGTAAGTAATTCCTCCTTGTGCGTCCTCGCTGCGCTGTTATTTCTCAATCCTTCTCCACACCTACATCTCAAGGGCCTTAAGTTCAAGCACATCCTTCCTTTGCAATGAACAAGTCTTCGAGCCACTCACCGCCATGCTGCTTATTAGAGAATTCGCTAGCCTTTTCTATTGTCTCTACTCGGAACCCCCTCATCATTTCCATCCTCTTTGAAAAGGCTTCACTCTACCCGCAGTATTTAATAACATAAGGAAGAAATGGGTTAAGGAATTTAAATAGCATTTTTATAGGTATTATTCCTGCGTATTGATGGGTTTTTGGACTTAGCTCATCCTACCCCGTTGTCCTGTGTATAGCATAAAATAAAATTCCTCGTAATTTCCTCATATGGTCTCACTCTTCCTATTTCGTCCATAATCTGTAACTGCTTCCTTCTTTTCTTCTCTTCCCAATTGATCTCCCTACTCAATTATTGTCGACATCATTCCCTATCCTTTTTGTAAGTTCTCCGTCCCCCCCCCTTGCCTCGTCCGAACCTCCGCTGCTATCTTCCTTTCCTCCCCAACCTTAAGTATTTCCTCCTTGTTCGTCCTCGCTGCACTGTGGACTTTTTCTATCCTTCTCCACAACCACATCTCAAACGTATCAAGTCTAAGCATATCCTATCTTTGCAATGAACAAGTCTTCGAGCAATACATCACCATGCTCCTTTTTAGGGAGTTCGCTACCCTTTTCTTTTCGTCTCTACTCTGAACCGCCTCATAATTTCCCTCCTCTTTGAAAAATCTTTCATCTACCCGCGGGATTTAGTAACATTAGGAAGAAATGGTCTAAGTAATTGAAATAGCATTCTTACAAGTATTATTCTAGCGTATTGATGGGTTTTTACACTTAGCTCATCCTACTCCGTTTTCTAATGTATGGCATAAAGTAAGATTCCTTGTAAATTCCTCATATGGTCTCCCTCTTCCTCTTTTGTCCTTAATCTCTATCGTCTTCCTTCCTTTTCCTCTCTTCCCAATTGATATCATCTGAATTATTCTCGTCAGTATTCCCTCTCCTTTTACTTCGTGCTCCTACCATCACCTTTCACTCCTCCGTCCCTCCGCTGCTATCTTCCTTTCCTCCCCAACCGTAAGTAATTCCCCATTGTACGTCCTCGCTGCGCTGTTGACTTTCTCCATCCTTCTCCACACCTACATCTCAAACGCCTCAAGTCTAAGCATGTCCTACCTTTGCAATGAAGAAGTCTTCGAGCCATACATCGCCAAGTTTCTTATTGGAGAATTCGCTAGCCTTTTCTATTCGTCTCTACTCTGAACCGCCTCATCATTTGTCTCCTCTTTGAAAAATCTTTTATATACCCGCAGGATTTAGTAACATTAGGAAGAAATGGCATAAGAAATTTAAATAGCATTTTTATAAGTATTATTCCAGCGTATTGAACGGTTTTTGGACTTAGCTCATCCTACTCTGTTTTCCTAAGCATGGCATAAAGTTAGATTCCTTGTAAATTCCTCATATGGTCTCCCTCTTCGTATTTCGTCCATAATCTCTATCCTCTTCCTTCCTTATCCTCTGTTCCGAATTGTACTCTTCTTAATTATTCTCGTCAGCATTCCCTGTCCTTTTAATTCGTGCTCCTACCATCTCCTTTCCCTCCTCCGACCCTCCACTACTAACTTATCTTCTCCCCAGCTATAAGTAACTCTTCCTTCTTCGTCCTCGCTGCGCTGTTGACTTTCTCCATCCTTCTCCACACCTACATTTCAAACGCCTCAAGTCGAAGCAATTCCTACCTTTGCAATTAACAAGTCTTTGAGCCATACATCGCCATGCTTCTAATTAGAGAAATCGCTAGCCTTTTCTTTACGTCTCTACTCGGAACACCCTAATCATTTCTCTCGTCTTTGAAAAAGCATCACTCGGCCCACAGTATTTTGTAACAGGCAGAAATTTGTTAAGGAATTTACGTAGCATTATTATGTGTATTATTTTAGCGTAATGATGGGATTTGGACTTAGCTCATCCTACCCCGTTGTCCTGTGTATGGCATAGTGTTAGATTCCTCTTTAATTCCTCATATCATCTCCCTCTTCCTATTTTGTACATAATCTCTATCCGCTTCCTTCCTTTTTATCTCTTCCCAATTGGTCTCTCCTCAATTATTCTCTACATCATTCCCTCTCCTTTTAATACGTCCTCCATCAATCTCCTTTGCCTCCTCCGAACCACCGATGCTAGCTCCCTCTCCTCCCCAACCGTAAGTTATTCCTCCTTCTTCGTCCTCGCTGCACCGTTGACTTTCTCCATCCTTCTCCACACCTACATCTCAAGCGCTTCAAGTCTAAGCACATCCTCCCTTTGCAATGAAAAAGTATTCGAGCCGTACATCGCCCTGCATTTATTAGAGAATTCGCTATCCTTTTCTTTTCGTCTCTCCTCGGAACCCCCTCATCATTTCCCTCCTCTTTGAAAAAGCTTCCTACTACCCACAGTATTGTGTAATATTGGGAAGAAATGGGTTTAGAAATTCAAATAGCCTTTTTATAAGTAATATTCCTGCGTATTGATGTGTTTTTGGACTTAGCTCATCCTACTCCGTTGTCCTGTGTATGGCATAAGGTTAGATTCCTCTTTAATTCCTCATATCGTCTCCCTCTTCCTAATTCGTCCATAATCTCTATATTCTTCCTTCCTTTTCCTCTGTTCCGAATTGATCTCTTCTCAATTATTCTCGTCAGCATTCCCTCTCCTTTTAATACGTCTTCCATCAATCTCCTTTGCCTCCTCCGAACCTCCGCTGCTAGCATCCTCTCCTCCCTACCGTAAGTAATTCCTCCTTGTACGTCCTCGCTTCACTGTGGACTTTCTATATCCTTCTCCACACCTATTTCTCAAACGTCTCATGTCTAAGCATATCCTATCTTTTCAATGAACAAGTTTTCGATCCATACATCGCCATGCTCCTTTATAGGGAATTCGCTAGCCTTTTCTTTTCGTCTCTACTCTGAACCCCCTCATACTTTCACTCCTCTTTGAAAAAGCTTCCCACTACCCAAGGTATATTGTAACATTAGGAAGAAATGGGTTTAGGAATTTAAATGGCCTTTTTATAAGTAATATTCCCGCGTATTGATGGGTTTTTGGACTTAGCTCGTCCTACCCCGTTGTCCTGTGTATGGCATAAAGTTAGATTCCTCGTAAATTCCTCATATGATTTCCCGCTTCCTATCTCGTCCATTATCTCTATCTGCTTCCTTTATTTTTCTCTCTTCCCAATTGATCTTCCCTCAATTATTCTCGTCAGCATTCCCTCTTCTTTTAACACGTCTTCCATCAATCTCCTTTGCCTCCTTCGAACCTCCGCTGCTAGCATCCTCTCCTCCCTACCGTAAATAATTCCTCCTTGTTCGTCCTCGCAGCACTGTTGACTTTCACCTTCGTTCTCCACTTCTACAGCTCATGCGCCACAAGTCTAAGCACATCCTCCCTTTGCAGTGAAAAAGTATTCGAGCCGTACATCGCCATGCTCCTTTTTAGGGAATTCGCTAGCCTTTTTTTTCGTCTCTACTCTGAACCCCCTCATCCTCCTTTTACCTACCTCATAATTATCCTACCTCAATTAGTATGCGTACCTACATCTTAATTAGTGTAATGCACTTAACAGGCTTCGGGCCATACATCGCCATGCTTTTTATTAGGGAATTCACCAGCCTTTTCTTTTCGTCTCTTCTCTGAAACCCCTCATCATTTCCCTCAATTTATGATAAAGCTTTACCCTACCCGCAGTATTTAGTAACATTAGGACGAAATTAATTAAATTTTCTATAGTACATTTATAAGTATTTTCTCAGCGTATTGATGGGTTTTTGGATATTGCTCATTCTACTCCGTTGTCCTGTGATGGCATAATGTTAGATTCCTCATAAATTCCTTGTATCGTCTCCCTCCTCCTATTTCATCCATAATCTATATCTGCTTCTTTCCTTTTCCTTTCTTCCCAATTGATCTCCCCTCAATTATTCTCGTTAGCATTTCCTCTCCTTTTAATACGTGCTCCATCCATTTCCTTTTCCTCCTCCGAATCTCCGCTGCTAGCTTCCTCTCCTCCCCAACCGTAATAATTCCTCCTTGTTCGTCCTCGCTGCGCTGTTGACTTTCTCCATCCTTATCTACACCTACATCTCAAACGCCTTAAATCTTAGCACGTCCTATTTTTGCAATGAACAAGTCTTCGAGCCATACATAGCTATGCTCCTTTATAGGGAATTCACTAGCTTTTTCTTTTCGTCTCTACGCTGAACCCCCTCATCATTTCCCTCCTCTTTGAAATAGCTTCACTCTACCCGCAGTATTATGTACTTTTAAGAAGAAATATGGTTTAGGAATTTCAATAGCATTTTATTAGTATTTTTTAGCCTATTCATGGGTTTTTGGACACTACTTGTCCTTCTCCGTTATCCAATGCATGGCCCAGTATTAGTTCCCTCTTAACTACCTCATGTCGTCCTCCTATCCTTTTCCTTCCTCTTCCACCATCGCACTCCGCTTCCTTCAGGCATGGTAATTCAACTTATTCAGTCCCTACCACCTAACCAACTGTCCTTCGAAATACTTCCAAGAGATGTAATCAGCTCGACTGTCTCTATTTTGTCCACTCCCACCCTTATGTTAAGCCCTGCCTTCTTGTTCCTGGAGAATCTATTCACTTTCGTCTACTTATGGTTTATCGTCTTCTTATACTTCCCGCACTGCACCTTTTATTCATTTATCATTTACCGTAACCCCTTAGCTGACTGATACACCAGGAGTTCATTTCATTCCACACCATTTTAGGAGTGGAATGAACTTGGATCAAAATATCTCAGTATTTCTGTGGTCCGGTGGATAATGATGCCTTCATGCAATATAGAAGCATGCAGCAATTGATTTCGAGTTATCATATGAAGTTCCTTCTTCACCCCATGTATTTTTGAAAGCTTATTATTATAGTTCTTTCCTAATAGAGCGCTCGAGCTCCTTCACTCGAGTTTGAGAAGTTTTGAGCGCGATATCATTATTCATAAATTGCAATCAGTTTGACCTTATCGCAAAGGCAAGTTTACCATCCTACCGAATTCACAGATATATTACCCACTTATAGTAATGTTTTTCGAGGTGTGTGCCAAATAATACCAGCCGTTTTTCATGGATGCACTCCAGAGAGATTTGATTTAAAAAATGTGGAATATCTTACGCATTGATTCCGTTATTTAACAGCGAGTAGATTGTATTAGCTCTCTGTTATTTAAAAAAATATACATCATTTACTCACCGCAATAATGTTTACGCGGTCGAAAATATCTACGGCTGTGAATGCGTTTTCAGCTTACGAAATAAAAAAGAGTCACGTTTAAGTATTATTTATGCATATTTAGATCTAATTACTGATTATCCGAGTCACCTAAACGATTTCTTCCCCACATATATTACATTAACTTCCTTATGTTCTTACAGAGGCTGAAACAAAAATAACATAAATCCGAATATTGTCTCAATTATCACTGGGAAAGATCTCATTGTAACCACATGGTTGTCGGAAAGGGTAAGTTTGTGTATCAATGCAGATCCATCAATTAAAGTTTATTTTCTTCAAAGAAAGCATTCAATACTGGTAAAGATTGTCATAACTAAGCATGACTTGTAGGTCAAATGAACTTCCACACCAAAGTAAAAGAATTATCACTAAATATTCAAGGAATTTATTTACTATAGCAATAATACATTGATCTCCTTTTATCTAAATCTATTTTTACTATGTGCGAATAGACTCATAATTGTTGAATATAACAGGTCATAATTTTCTATTTGCTAATACAAACATAAAGTTATACAGTAATTTAGGTCATAAGTTTCAATCTTTACATACAAAGCATTCCATCAATTCAAAGAGGTCGAAAACCTCACATTCTGCTTCAGAAATAGGTTACTATGAAATAAAAAAAATCTTAAGGAAAAATCAGGTCAAAACACTTATTTTTTTAGTAACATGTGATTATTTCAATGCATTGTCCAAATTGCGGGAACCTTGTGTTAATAATCACCAGAAATACAGGTATATGATAGATAAAATCTGGAGAAAAGCACTTTTATAGCATAATTGGACAAATAAATGGGGTCGATTTTTGAATTTCATTATTAGTTCTCCATTGAAGCTTTGTTTGGATTCTAATTTTGCACTCTCCGTTTCCGTCGTCTCGAAAATCCAATCGGCTATTTGAAGATCACGGATATACACTGTCTTCAGGGCTAATGGTGTTCTGGAAAAAAATGGGAAAAAATTTAAATTAGTTTTTCATATGAGAGACACATTATTATTCGAGCGAAATAACCCTATGCGAATTTGATTTCTGTAACACAAGCTGGCAGAGGATTATAATCAAACTTTTCGGAACTCTTGAAACTCAATACCCTGCGAGAACCCTATTGGGTTGTTTTAAATCCCTGAGTTTCGAAGTGTCTATTATTCTTAAATGAATACTTTTTCTCCGCTGATCATAGTGTTATTAATTTAATCGTTTAGCACACTAACGAATGCTCTCGCATTTATCGTACATCGTGGTTTTTTATTCTAAACCTAAATTACTGCATTTCCAATCATTTTCTGAATTAAATGTAGGTATCAGTTTCAGTAGCAACGACAGTTATCTTATGCATAGTTATCTTCCATTAATATTGTGTATATTATTTTACATAAGTAATGCTCTATTGGAAAACAGATAGATGATTTTAATTATTTCGGATAAAATAATGTGAGACAGTGAAATTTGATGAATGAAAAAAAAGAGAAATGAAAAAAAAATCAGCCAATTTTAAAAATTTTTTGCAGATTATATGATCGATTGACGAATCCCGTATCCGAGCGCTTTTACAATCACTTTCGGGTGACGTAAGCAAAAATGACGAAGTTGCAAAAATAGTAAGAGGATCGGGCAAAAGGCCATTTTACGCGGAGAACTTAATTTAGCAATCTTATGCTTTCTTTCTCCCCCCCACCTACTTCAACGGTGCCAACACCTTGCTAAATGTTTGCATCCGCCGCACCTCCATCTTTCGATTAAAGAAGGCATCGGAATGCTAATCTGCGCGCGTTATACGCCCGCACTTCCAATACACTGCGCCTGAGGATATATAATTTTCCGCTAACAAAATGCACAGTGCTTACGTGCCTAAGAAATCATCTGAAGCCGTCGGGCCGGCAGTCAAATTGACCGCGCCCCGATAGCTTTTCTTGCTGTGCGCCTCGAGGTTCCGCGTGGTCCTTCGGAGTAAATATATACTCCTATTTTAACTCTGAGCATGGACCTCGCGAGGCAATATATTTCCTCTCCGTCCCCCTCCCGCCATCTTGTTCGGCAGCGCTGCGATTGGCGTTCGCCTCCCTTCTCCTTGTCCTTCCGAAGTTCCACCAATTGACGAGGGCGGCGCCCTTCCCTTCCCACAGTCAAAACCCAGCTGGCGAGTGAATTTAAGTTCGATCACCGCGATCGGTTTGCCGAAGAAATTTCACGCGGGAATTCGGTATGATAAGCTTCTTATCCGGTAGTATAGCCGTATAAATGTATGTGTAAATGTTTTAAATTAAGTCGGAAAACTATTTTACCCTTTTTTAATTTTTTAATAAATATTAAAAAATATTTTTTAATAAATAATAAAAAGTAAGAATTCATTTTTTTACAATCGGGAAACAAGGTATTCGGTAAAAAATATTTCGTAGAAAAGGCTTTCGGGAAAAAAGCTTTCGGGAAATAGGACACGTCACGATTCGGGAAAGAATACTTTCGGGAAAAACGAATCGGGAAAACGGTCGGGTACCTTCTGCGTTTTATTTAGCAAAAGCTAAGGCGTTCAGTGTAATTCTTCGGCATATTTTAGTCGATGATCAAACCAACTTACCTGTTATATTTTTTATTTTAAAGTAATTTGATGGACTCATAATAAAAACAATACACTTGAATTATATTTTCAGTCAGTTAATTTAAATATCATATCTAATTATTTCGGAGATCGTGCAAAATGTTTTGGTATTCTTCATAAATTTATTGTTTATCACCTCCCCATAAGTAATGGTAATTGATTCTTATCTTTATTTTTGACATTCAAAGGAATCTGGTCATTATTATGGTACGCAATTTAATAGTTTTCGTTATTTATTTTGCTGAAAACTGGCAAATCTATTGAATATTTCCTTACTAGTTGGCACGTTTATATCCGATTTTTTTTTTCATTTCAACAGTCTTAATGTGAAAATAGGTAATAACAATTCCTCTAGAATGCCTTATACAAGACCTTAAAAAATACTTATAGATTTCATAGACCACATAAGTTAAAATTCCTAATCTTTCGTGCAGTCGGGAGAAGAGGAGTAAATTCATATTTTTCTCATCATCAAGTATTATAGTACGCTATCCCACCATGATCTCGAGAACCATTTGTATTTACCTCTAATGAATTGGGTGTTTAATGAGACGAACTACTCCCATCATAAAAAGAGCCGCGTAATTACAATTTCTGGGATTGTGTTGCTATTGACTGGCGTACCAACAAAATTTCCATTGAAACTCCACCACGTTGAATTGCATCGTTTCTTTTCGTAAGGCTTTATCTTCCTCGCGCGCCCGTTCTCCAGACTTTCCCCTCTTCGCCCTGGGAGTGGGGGAAGCAGACGCCTTCTCCAGAGGCAGATTGTGAGCCGTGCGTGGGAAGACAATGGATTAGCTGTTCCTATGAACCCTCCTCTCGGTCCTCGAGCGATTTTTAACGCATGTGGGAGGGATGTGCGGGAGAAATGGGAAACCCTTGCGACGAGATCCTCAGAGTAAATATATGAAATATTCTATGTACTCCGGAGTAAATATATATTTACTCTCAGACTGGGACTCTGCGGAGTGTCGGGAGACCTTGAAATGGCACTTTCGAATCCATACAAAGGGGGACGAGAAACATGTGCCTCCTGGTCGGTACGGTTGACATTTTTAAGGCGGCTGAATCGCTAATCGTAAGCCTTTGCGAGCAAATTTTTAATACATTTTCAACCAAGTTTAAAACAAACCTTACACCACGCTGCACTTAAGTATATTTGCTTACGCGGTGTAAATAAACGCTCATGAAGTCAAATAAATGATGCAAGAATTGTATTTTTAAAATTTTGTCCCGTTTTAAGCAGTTTTTATGACTTGGGAAACAGCGAGGGGTACGAAATTCAAGGGAAAATTATATGTAAATGCTCGTATGTGATACTTTCGTGATACCTACCTTTCCATTTGTTATTCCGCATTATAACGATATGAAAGGTATTAATTCGCGTTTAGAAGAAAATCTATTCGTAAGTACTCGAATATATTGAGTGTGTGTGTCGTGCGCCTCAAGGCCACGTGTTAATTTAGTATTGAATTGACAAGAAACCAAATCGGTGACGTACTTAAAGTTCTAATTCCACGCTCCTCGTTCCACGTTCCTGTATCATGAATAAATCCCACTCAATATTGCAAAAATCTTCGGATTGTACTTAAACACACAAGTTTGTTCCGGTCGAGGCATCTAAAATTGCATCTTGCCGAGAACAACGATCGCGTCTTGTAAGTTCGATTAAATAGGTAACTCTTGTCTTATCGAAAATGTGGTCGTGAGACCGCGCTATTGAGAGTTTGCTTCTTTTACCAAAGTTCTCATCAATGGTCTTTGAGGTCATAGGTCATGCACTGACCTCGCTTTGCTTGGCTCGTCGGTGGAATCCGTCGCGAGTGACGTAAATTTACAACATTTCGATGAAAATACTTTAAACATATTATTTTCCTTTATCTTTTTTCGATAACATTCAAGGAATATATAAAAATTGCCAAATTCACTGTCCTTCTGAACTTCCTAATTGCACTAGATTTATTTACGAATACGTTTTATCTTGGCCACAGAATGCATTTGAAGAGAAATCTTCTTGCAAAAGCAACATAATTAAGCTCGGTGTACATAAAAGTTCATTTCCTTTGCACATCAGTTTCCGTATTCCTTCAAAGGTTAATTCCAATCGTAAGACAATGCTACGTAAACATACTGTCGAAAGAAATTTATTATTTCTCATGAGCAACTTGTTATAAAATCTTCACAAATGAACTTACTAGGCTGCAAAAAAGATTGAGAAAACTAACGACATTTGATTAACCGAAGTAGATTAAATCGATGTAAAAAAGACTGCTGGGTTACGAATATTTTTTGATAGCTGTCGGTATCTCTACAAAATTTGTGATGAAAACATTTTGACCCAGGAAAAGAAATTAATCTCTCGTATATAACGCTCGTTACGTTTACCCTACGAACAAACCGCATGATTTGTACGGCTTGTTCATTCAATTCCCGTTCAGAGATTGAATTATCTGCTTTAATCCAGTCCTCGTCTACACTGTTGGGCATCAAATTTTCCTCTCATTTAATGTTTATTCCGCTCATTCTGTGGGCCACCTTGAAATACACGCCTTTCGATGTTCAACACCGTTCCTCTCTTATGTCACTCATCATCAATCCTAGTTAACATCGGAGAACGGCCTTTTTAAATGGCTTAAATATCAAAGGACTAATAAAGTGATTTTTTCCTACTAAGTTTTAGAAGGAAGGGGAAATTGGATCAACTCAAACGACTTAAAACATACATTCCACTCACCACTGTTCCCGTCGCTTGTTCTTCTGATGTCTCTGTCGCACCTCTACTCGGGCATGGGATGTTCCTCTCCTCGATTTTTCGGACCGCCCTCGGGAGAGAGCGTCTCCTCGGAATGGCGTTCCATCGCGTCCTCCGCCGTCGCCTCTTCGCGCTGCTTATCTTCCGAGTTCTCACGATTTCGTGAAGGCGCCTGTGGCCGTTGTGGCGGCGAAGCAATCTCTCCCATGCCCGTAGGATCCTTTTGCCGCTCCACAGGCATCTCAGGAGTGGTAGGAAGACTTAACCCTTCCGCTGTCAGCTCAGGAGCGTCCAAGTCGTCTGTCTCCTCGGGAGAGGACAGGTTTTCTAACCACTGTGCTATTAGCTCAGGAGGGGATGGACTTGGTGACCGCTCTTCGGGCATCTCGGAATCGTCCACACCAATTGGCTGTTCATCTATCATCTCGGGAGCAGCTGGTTCGTGTGACCCCTCCACCCCCGTTTCTGGAATGGCTTCATTAATCGGCGGTTCCTCGGACATCTCAAAATCGACCACACCAATTGGCTGTTCCTCTGTCATCTTGGGAGAGGCTGGTTCTTGTGACCCCTCCACTCCCGTTTCTGGAGCGGCTTGATTTCTCGATGGCTCTTCGGACATCTCAGAATCGACCACGCTACTTGGCTGTTCCTCTGTCATCTCGGGAGCGGCTGGTTCGTGTGACCCCTCCGCAGCCGTTTCTGGGATGGTTTCTGTTATCGATGGCTCTTCGGACATCTCAGAATCGACCACGCTACTTGGCTGTTCCTCTGTCATCTCGGGAGCGGCTGGTTCGTGTGACCCCTCCGCAGCCGTTTCTGGGATGGTTTCTGTTATCGATGGCTCTTCGGACATCTCAGAATCGACCACGCTACTTGGCTGTTCCTCTGTCATCTCGGGAGTGGCTGGTTCGTGTGACCCCTCCGCAGCCGTTTCTGGGATGGTTTCTGTTATCGACGGCTCTCCGGACATCACAGAATCGACCACGCTACTTGGCTGTTCCTCTGTCATCTCAGGAGCGGCTGGTTCGTGTGACCCCTCCGCAGCCGTTTCTGGTTCGGTTTCATTTCTCGATGGGTCTTCGGACATCTCAGAATCGACCACGCTACTTGGCTGTTCCTCTGTCATCTCGGGAGCGGCTGGTTCGTGTGACCCCTCCGCAGCCGTTTCTGGTTCGGTTTCATTTCTCGACGGGTCTCCGGACATCTCAGAATCGACCACTCTACTTGGCTGCTCCTCTGTCATCTCGGGAGCGGCTGGTTCGTGTGACCCCTCCGCAGCCGTTTCTGGTTCGGTTTCATTTCTCGATGGGTCTTCGGACATCTCAGAATCGACCACGCTACTTGGCTGTTCCTCTGCCATCTCGGGAGCGGCTGGTTCGTGTGACCCCTCCACTTCCGTTTCTGGGAAGGCTTCAGCAGTCGATCCCTGTTCTGGGATCCAAGGTATTCCCTCCGGATCCTCCACGGAGACGGTCGAGGAGTCAGAATCTAATACCCTTGATAGCTGCCTTTCCCTGTCAAGAGCTTCCAAGAGCAATTGGGTTACGGTCACATCTGGATTCGTTAAATGAATGTAAATGTCACCATCAGGAAGCGGGATAACAACCCAATCGACGGGATAGCGGTAAAAATCGAAATCTGCCATCGTGGACGGTGCTTTTCTCAAATGACGGCCACTCGTTCCCGCAGTAATTCGTGCACTAGCCCACGGATCCTCTTTTGCCTCGCGTCGGCCCGCTGTAGCCCGCCGGACTGTCGCCTCCCTGTCCCGCCCCCCTTGCCCTGATCTCCCCCCTTCCCCTGATCTCCCCCCTTCCCCCTGATCTCCCCCCTTCCCCTGACCTTCCCCTCTCCCCTGACCTCCCCCGCTCCTGACCTCCCACCCTCCCCTGACCTCCCCTCCTTCGACAACGTGTACCCAATGCTCGGCGGTAGAAATTCGCGCGCGCTTTCATGCTAGACGCTACATTAACTTTCGGCTAAGGCCGCTTTGCACGGTACATTTCATTGTACAAACGAATGTATCATAGAATGTACAAGAAACTGAATGGAAATAGAGCAGGTTCTATTTGCCGTTAAGTCATTCAGACAATCAAACAATTTACCGCTTTACATGGTACAATTTTCCTCATGCAAGAGTTCATTCATTCGTATGTACAATAAAATGCACCATGTAAAGCGGCCTTTAGTCTCGACAATACACCCTTCAGGTGACTCGCCGGACTGGGGAGGTTAATAGAGCATTGTTTCGGCGTGAGGGAATTCCTAAGTTCTTTATGAATCTACGGGTGTGTGATTTCTTATTTCATGCATTATATTTTACTCATATTTATTATTATTTAGTCATAATTATTCCTGCACCTTAGTATCATGCAAATGGTCTATTCGTTCAGCACCATTAATGATGTATTTTCTCCCCTAAGTCTATTCCATCTGCGATCTGTGACGCCGAGGGAACGCCAGAGTGGAATGGAAGAAATATTATTCATATTATCTGCCTGCGTAGGGCTCTCTATAATCTCCTTTGCCCGTCATAGTCTTCTGATCGAGACAATTACCGGTATTACCACTCACAGGTTACCTTCTTCACTTCCATCTATATTTCATCGAGTTTTTCCTCCTATAAATGAAGAATAACCGAATCGACTTCATCGTTATTCATTTCTTCATCCGACATCGTGGACAGCGCTTTTCGTCAAGTTGACAGCCATCTTTCCCGCAGCAATTCGTACATCTGCCTGCGGATCCACCGTTGCCATTCGCCTGACTGTCGCCGCACAGTCCCGCCCCACTCTTGAATAAACGAGATAAAATTGTTGAGGACTTCTGTACGCTTACATCGGCCCTCGGAAAATGTGAAAAAGCCCAACCTAACACACCGAAACCTCGACCACAGATTCAATTGCGGCCGAATGAGATAGAAGTGAAATTAGAAAGTTGTCACACCAGTTTAAATAAAAGTTAAGAGTCCGTTTTGATGATGTAGTCAAATAGATTATAATTTGGATATTCTTTAATGCCGTGTGGTAATGGTTAAATCATAAGCGTTGTGTCCCACCCTGTTTTCTCAGTGGGAGAAAGTGATACGTTACACTTGAACCGGGATTGCTTAGCACTTCACTGGTAAAACAAGGTAAAACGTAATCTGGTGCAGTAGAAGGTAATTGAAATATGGACTTCTAGATGTATAATTCAGTTGTTTTTTAAGACATACACTCTTGAAGTTTTTATTAATATCAGATAGTTCACATTTTTCCTCCCATTCATCTTTCGTAATAACTTCTCCATTTCGCTGTTGAGTATCTTCGGGCAGAATTTATGCTTTGGTACGGCTCTCTGATTCTTCATATCTTGGGCTAGCGTGGTGACTCCCCTGCATGATCCTAAATATTTGATATAACTTCCCTCAGTTTCAGTCCGGTGACATTTTCACTAAAGTGTATAGCTTACCAATTTTTTGTAATTTTTTCTTTCTCCCGCATTTTCCTTTCCGACAGTTTTTATTCCAAGTGATTTCTCGCCTGACTTAACTATTCCTTATAATTCTTCGATTTTATTCCTTATATGTACCTCAGGTTTGTTTAGGTCAGTGTTGACGTGTTTTCATTTCCTTCTGACCTCTGTTTTTTTATAAACGGTTCTTCGGTGATCCATTCCTTCTTCATGACATTTAATTCAAATTAAATTATGTGAAAATTATGAAGTTAATAGACTTTTGCATCTATTAGTAATCCCTTTGAAATATGATGGTCTCTTAAAATAAGTCAATCTTAAAAAAAATTGTATTGTGGGAAACGATCAATTAATGTTTTTTTTAATACTGAGCAAAGCAAACATCGTTTTTTGTGTTTTTTATGGATAAGAGCCTGTCTTGATTAATCGTGTTAGTTTGGTGGTAAGTTCGAAAGGTTTGTGCTTATCACTACATCAGGCTAGCATCATCCTTGGGCAACACCAAACCATGAAACTAGTGAATGTAATGAGTTTTATAATATTCTTGGAAACTATAATATCAGTAATTTGAAGAAGCAGGAGTCGATCTGGTGGGTGGATGTGCCAACGCTTTTGTATTTTTACAAATGTTGAAGCTAGAGCGTTGAATTGATTTCATTTCTGGTAGAAAAGCCATAAAAACTCTATTATGGAAGCTTTTCTCGTCAATGACGAAAACTACTTTATGGCTACACCTGCACCTCTATTAGTGAAATGCTACGTCGGTCATTTAAGTGATCTAGGTCACGTCGTCATTCATATTTTGCGAAGGTCGTTCATAAATACTGCAAATAATTGTTGCGGCTCGTGAGATGTATTCGCTTTCAGTGCTCATCGATCTCTATGAAAATTCGTTATTGTATCTAAATCAACGCGAGCGCAGCTCTCGTTGACCATTTCTGGTGGTATATTTTTTCGGCAAGGCTCATAAATAAAGGTGATTGCACAAAGAACAATTATTAATCACTGCACATTTTAAGTCCCCATATCATAGCTGATGATGCTGCTGAGTAGCCACTTTTAAGACTATTATCGACTAATATAACCATACTTAGAGTGGACTAGTGGGGACTAGTTGGGCCCTTACTATTTTTTGCAAAGTCTATTTTGGTGGCGACTTCTGTCTTGAGACGCTAGGTAAAGCTTGCAGCCCTATTTTCTCGTTTGTGGCCTCTAAACAAGGAACGGAAGCACTTGAGCGTTTACGATTCCGTCTACTTCACTGACAGCAATACAACACTTCTCCGACAAATGCAACCATCGTCTGGCCACCATTTACTCCGGGGAAGTATAGCCGACAATGATAATTTGCTCTTTTTGACTTCATCCTGTTTCCTGGTCTTTTACTGTAAAATCATTGCACTACATTAATATATTGAGACGCTTGAACCTTGAAAATTTTCTTGAATCAATACGATTTTTCAAACGAGACTTAACATCAGTGCAGTACCAGTTATCATTGCAATGCAAGACACTGCATATAAAGCCTCAAATATTAATTATAAGGAAGAAAAGTAGGAGTTACAACAATTTTTGGGTGTAGGACCAATATTTATAATGGGCTACCTACTCGATTCAAGGGGCTTTGATTTTATCCCTTTTCATGGGTTGCGAGATAAAGAAAAAGTTAGGAATAAAAAGTGATGATCGGTTAGTGAATAATTTAATAGCTTGGAAAATTGACTACCGAAAATGTTGCAAGACCTTTGACATAAGCTGATTTAATGACAAATAAGGTCGAATCAAAAGCAATTAAAACCTAATCATGTGACCAACAACCCCTCATATTTGGGGCAAGCATCAAAGATTGGTTTCATATATGCTTAGACGCTACATGCTCCATTTTAACGGGATTTCAAGTGGAAAAGCAATTCCATTTTTAAAGAATGAAGATTTCATTGACTCTTACAATTTTGTGAGCGCGTCGTGTTCCCTATTTTAACCTTTTCAATTATGTAATTCATAAAGAGTTGCGACTATACGCGAAAAGGTAATATAAACATACATGAATCTTTGGAAAATCGTTAATCTGACCTGTTTCGTGGTGAATTAGGGCAATTAATTCACATTACATAGCTTTGTCTTATTTCTTTAATCAATAAAGCATTTTTATCGAAAAATATTCCGTGTTTTAAACGTGTACCTATTTCATAAACTTCTCTCTTCATGTATTTTTGCAAAATTCCTTCATATCGATTAAATCGTTGCCGATTCAGTATACTTGTTTTTCTCGCACTTTTTCAGCTCAAGCAACCTTTTTTCTCTCCTCCTCAGTCTTATACATGCGGTATTTAGGGTATTTGGTTCAGTACTTATGTGTTTAATGAGGTATTGAGCACCTATGAATGTTCCTGTATTCTAATAAATGCTTGTTAAAATTTATTCATTTATTGCTCTATAAGAGTCATGATTGGTACAATCTGCAAGTGGCACATTAACCCGAATATCCGTTGAACTGAGTTGATGACTTCCTTTTCAGCGAGTGGATGGAATATAATATGTATCCCTTGGTTAGGAATATATTAAGGGATTGTGACTAACATTTGCTCTACACTAAGTTCGGTAAATGTCCGCTTCCGTCACACACCTTTCAAAAATTGTTTTCGACCCTTTCCACGTAGCGTATCACCGCGAAATTTTTGTGACAAAAACTAGAAAGATGCCGGTATCTTGTGATAATTTTATTTTGGGGGAATAAGTAATTTACGATAAATAGGAAATTTTCAAAGCTTGAGGTGACGTTTTTCCCGGGCCGCCATTGCACTGTTTCTACTTTTGACCGCAGCGTAGCGCGACAGTCGCTGAGTTGCGTTTACCTACTAACATCTCCCGTTCCATGTTAATGAGACGTATTGTCTAGAAAAAAATCTCCCTCGAGACGGTTGGTGATTAGAAGGGTGGAAATAGGTGGTGTATGCATGTAGAGACGTATATTTTCTATAAAAAAATCTCCCTCGTGACGGTTGGTGATTAGAAGGGTGGAAATAGGTGGTGGAGGCATGTAGAGACGTATATTGTAGAGATGAAGTTACAAATATCCCTCTGTCGGAGCTTTCGCGAAACTGAGAAAATGGCGTCGAAAAAGTCGGAAAAATGACGAAAATTGGTCATTTTCTAACGTGAATATCTCAAAAACCTGTGGCATAACAACTTTGCTGTATCTTTTGTTTTGTACTGTGATTCTTCAAGAACTAAACTATGCCACAGTCATTATCCTTAATATCACCAATTTCTGGGAATAAGTGTTTGAAAGGTGTGTGACGGAAGCGGACATTTACCCTAAGTTCTTTCACGATTTTGAAGTTGACTAGAGTGGTAATCGTGCGTCGGCCTTTCCTTTAACTAAATGCGTTGAATTTTTTCGTAGTTTAATTAAGTAGGGAAACTACTTACCGTTATTTCAAAATAAAACGCCTTGGGACATGTACTCCGGGGATGTTAGCTTTTGATCAAGCTAGTGAAAAAAGTAGGAAAGTACTATTTCCACTCGAAATAGTAATGAATCTTTGGTTATCGAATTTGATGTGACGACTTCATTGGACTGCGCGTGAGGAGCTGGTGGGGAAGAGATGGGAGGATCGGGGGGTGAGGGGAGGGGGCGGGAGTAGGTGGTGGTGACGTCGATTAGCAAGTGCATAAATTCCTCCGCCATGACGCAGTCTTCGTTAGCGAGGGGAAGATTAAATTGGAGGCCATTGGACGATTCAGATGGAGAAAGGTTCTTTTTCTGTGATACCGACAGAACAAGGGGCCTCTATGGGAGGCCGTGTTTAACGTTCCATGAAGTAGGAAAACTGTACGTTGTATTCTCCCGTGAATGTGCGCAGTATTTCCCCATCTCGGCTTCTCCATTTCCTCCGAATGATTCCAATGTCGTTCTCAAACTTGGAATGACAAAAACTCTAAAATGTTATAGCTATCGGTCTATTCGTCATTTCTTAAAATATTTCAATCTGCATGTGGAAGGAAAAAGTCGGGGAAGAAGACGAGAGGTGACTTAAAATGACCATAGATTCACGAGCGGCCGAACCGCAGTTCCTTTTAGGAGATGAAAACGACAGCTCCCGAAGAAGAAAATTGGCAACAGCGACGGCGTCGGGGAATTTTGAAGCTCGCCGGCAGACTATATAAGGGTGGGGGCATGTACATCTTGGAGTGTGACGGCATTTATATACCTATATACCTATATACATCTCGGAGTAAACCCGTGAAGCGATGTCCGCCGCTCGCCTCTCGTCTTGGTGGGGAAGAGATGGGAGGATCGGGGGGCGAGGGGAGTGGGCGGGAGTAGGCGGTGGTGGCGTCGATTAGCAAGTGCATAAATTCCTCCGCCATGACGCAGTCTTCGTTAGCGAGGGGAAGATTAAATTGGAGGCCATTGGACGATTCAGATGGAGAAAGGTTCTTTTTCTGTGATACCGACAGAACAAGGGCCTTTTGTCTATGATGTCGTGGAGGGCAGTTAATCATGTGGACTATGAGACTCCGAGGAAGGATTCGGACGGAGCCAACACCTCTTGCTAAATATCTCCAGCAGAAATATAAATTAGAAGTTCGGGAGAGGAAATGCATAGGGCATAAAGGCATTTTCCGAGGGGCATAAAGGGGCATTTTCCGATTAAGATAGAAGGCACACAAATACTGACGTGATTCAAATAGCAAACATAAAGCCAGTATATGAAGAGTTAACCCGTTTTGCCGTGTTATACTTTAAAACATTTTACTTAAGTGAACAGAGAGAGAATAAAAAGCTCAAAGAAAATATTTTAAACCTGGACATAGATGGAATGTATAATTATGAAAGACCTGAATCCATCTTAAAATAGACAATTGGGATAATTGTGGACCGGGCAGCAAGAGAAGATAGGCACACGGGGCAAAAGTTGTAAATAATAACAAACCTTGAAAATAATGCTGCTACGCCGCAAACACGACGACGGACCCTGAAGTTCCTGACTCCGGAGAGATAGCGGGGGAGGGCGGTTCCGGGAGACAGGCCAGTCTGGGGAAAAATCTCTCGCGCCCAGAGAAAAGGGAATATTCCCCAGTGTATCCCGGGGCAAGGATCCAGGAAGGAAGAGCCTGATCCGGCCCTCTACTGTCGGCGCAGAAATTATGTGCACTCGAGTTTGGGTACAAATAAAAAGTTAACGAAAAGACTTACAGAGAAACTAATGACACCATCATTTTTCTCATTCATTTCTACGATATGTAATAGTAAATTTTATTTTTTTTTGATGAATTTTTATATTTTTTACTACAGTTATAACGTAAAAAGTACCAGTTATTTACGGCGCGCGGGAAAAGCTCCGACTTTGATACTTCGTAAGTCAAACACAAGATCTTCAATGTCAACTATATTTATGTAAATGGAGGATAGATATGTTTGCTATAGATTGTGCGTGTTGGAGCTATGTATGTTTCATAGAAATGAAGTTATTATTAATTTTTTAAAGTTTTTGAATTTCAAAATCGGGGCATCGTAAGATTTCGTTCTTGGTCTCGTTGCAATTCGCATGTCTTGAACGTTTCCAATATGTTATTGTCCAAAACATCTATTAGCGCGTTTAATTTAATTCGAGTAATATTTATAATGGACGAAGTGAGAGGTCATGTTAGTCGAAACGCCTAGCCGAATCGGTGCTGTGTTGCCGCGTACACCCGCTCGGTAGTAGGGGAGGCCGTGTTTAACGTTCCATGAAGTAGGAAAACTGTACGTTGTATTCTCCAGTGAATGTGCGCAGTATTTACCCCTCTCGGCTTCTCCATTTCCTCCGAGTGATTCCAATGTCGTTCTCAAACTTGGAATGACAAAAAATCTAAAATGTTATAGCTTTCGGTATATTCGTCATTTCTTAAAATATTTCATACTACGGCGGCTTAATTACACTGGCCGCCACGTATTGAAAACTTTAATCTGTGTTCGCGGAAATCAATTGTTGGAGTGATCGCGGTATTTTGTTAAAAATCTACCGCGGCTTCGTGTCTCTTTCGAAAGGAATAAAATCCAAACCTTGAGCGTTTATCATTATGTCTCCATGAAAAATGTTTCATCTTTAATGAATGTTAGCTGCTGATACTAATTGTACGCGTTGGGTACTTGATAAATATTTCGAAGGACCAGGCGGATCACGATAATTGAGAATGCAAAACGTCAGATTGATGATTTTATGACAAAAAGGAGAACTCTCAAGCAGAACCGTTCTACATGGCGACCAAAAGCTGACTGACTGCCCGCCGCACCGGAACACGTGGGGCAGTCACACAATTTGACTTACTTATTCAATACAAATTTGACTTACTCATTACAAAATAATGACGAATCACCTTTGGTGGGAATTCAAACTGGATTACTAAGACTTCAAACGCTAATGTATTTCATAAATTCAGTAACCTTCCACAGCAAGTAACGTTTAACGTAAGTAGTTGATATTCATTCTTTTCATAAGTTCAATAATTTTCCGCAGTACTTTTTTTAATTGAAATTAATCTTTGAAAAATTCGACGTTGAAAACTCTTTGTATATTTCGAATGTATTCGCAAACGCTGTCAAATCTCTCGCAGTGTTCGCGGGAATGAATTGATGGTCATATCGAAGTATTACGAATATAATATACCGTGTTTCATCTCTTTCGAACGAAATTAAATAAAAACCGTGACCGTAAAAGTTATGTCTCCATGACAAACGTTTAGAGTTAAAATTTTAGTAAACGTTAACTGTTGATACCGATTAATTTCATACTTTCAGTAATATTCCGCGGCAATCGTTGAAAATTAAAAGTTATCTTTGAAAAATTGAACTTTGAAAACTCTTAGCAAAATTGGATTTTTCTGAGATTTTTTCCAAATTCAGGGAGTGCATTTTCGGCCACTGTTTCCAAACTTCTATAGAAATTTTCCGAATACATTCGCCCTAATTTTTATAATCCTTAAAATGCTTCAATCCTTAAATAAATTTATTAATTGCTTTAGATAAAAATATACTCAAAGGTTTCATTTGAAAGAACTCATCTTTTCTATTGCATCAGTTTGTCTTTATTAACTCGCTTTCGCAACATTTTGATTGATTATTTGATAGTATGCATTAATAATTTAAATACATTAGAGTGGATCTACACAATCGACAGATCAACGGCAGAATTGAATTATCTGCTATTTTGTGTGGCGAAATCCTTTGTATCTTCTTGGACTCTGCTTCTTTTTAATATTTCAACAAATGCTGCAGTGAGCTTTTCCTCTGAACAAATTTAGGTTCAATAGTTGCGAAATAGTGAGTGTGTAATAAAATTAACTTCATAAATGTAATCAATCATCCATATTTTTTGTGACTTTTCTGTAAAGTATTTTTTTGGAAAAAAATATATATATTATCCATTGCTGTACTGAATCGCCTTTGGATAAATAAACATTTAATTTACAATTTGTGATATTTGGTGGTGGTTTGATGTTTGTTAGAATTGCTAGTGTTAATGCTTCCTTTGAAAGATTTTATCTTTACAATTGTATCAGGTGTTCATCAGATTGCCTTAGTTGAAATTAAGCCTCTTTCGTAGCATTTTGATCAATATTTTCATAAAATATTGAACCGACCTTGACCTCTGGACCTAACACAGCCCTACTTGAGGTTGGAAAATAAATGTTAACTTCACCGTTCGTGTCTGAAATAATGTTGGCAAATTTTTCATGTGCTCCTCATTCTACCTAATGGATGGTTATCATTTATTGTTGGGCGGTGAACATTTTTCGTGCCAATAAAAAATATTCTTTTTTTAGAGCTTGGCACTTGCATCAAGTAATTCCGACAGTCCGATCTTAGCAAAAGTGTTACCTTGGGAAGCAAACATCGTACTCTTCCAAAACTCGTGCTACATTAATTTGACATCCCCACCGACCATTAATCACTTCAACCTTTATAAGATAATGACGATCACAATGTATTACGCTCAACACAAGGAATACGAGGCTGTGTTGTTCTTAAAATTTTACTTCGCCATTTATATTAACGTCCGAAAGTCAAGTGGAGAGGTAACTGGGGCACACTAGCTTATAGTAAATACATGGTTCATCATCATCTGGTGTCTGCCTGCTGGCAGGTCCCGTACTCCAATGCTGTCTCAATCCGCTTTTGTCCCCTCCTCCCTCTCTTTTTCTTTCCTTCAATTGAACCCTCAAGTGCCACAGTTATTATACTTTTCCCTCTCATCACATGGCCCAACCAGTTTCCTTTCCTTTTCCTTATTTCCTTCAGGAGCGATCTTCCTTCTTTTACTTTGCTCAAAACCTCTTTATTTCTCATCTTATCTACCCATCTTACTTTTTCCATCCTTCTCCACACCCACATCTCATAAGCTTCTATTCTATTCCTTTCCCTCTTACCTAATGTCAACGCTTCACATCCATACATGAAAACGCTCCATGAATAACACTTATCTAGTCTCTTTCTCAGCTCCAGATCCAGGCTTTTATTGCATAGAAAGTTTTTCTTCGGGCTGAAGGCCTCTTTTGCCATTGCTATCCTTGCTTTTATTTCTGCAATATTTCTCCAGTCGTCTGTCACCATCGTTCCGGTGTACCGGTAGCTTTTAACTTTTACTATTTCTCCTACATTTCTTTCCGCACTCGTATAATTTACACAGTTTACTGGCATCACCTTTGTCTTTCCTAGGTTTATCTTCATCCCATATTCCTTCATCCCTTCTTCCAAAACCTTTATCTACCTTTGAAGTGATTGCATATCATCTGCTTATAATACCATGTCATCTGCGAATCTTATGCTTCTTATGTTCCTACCTCCAATGCTGACTCCTTCCTCTCTCCCATCAAAAGATTTATGGATCATGTCCTCGACATATATATTGAACAAGGTTGGCGACAGACAGCATCCCTGCCTTACTCCTCTACCAAGATCCACCCATTCTGTCATATCCTCATTTATTTTTAATGCTTCTTTTTGCCTCATATATAATTATCTAATGAGTTTTCTCTCCTTCCATACCAACCCTTTCTCTTTTAGAATTTCGAACAATTTCTTCCATTCAACCCGATCAAAAGCCTTTTCCACATCGATAAAACAAAGTGCCATTCCTTTTCCTCTGTCTATATACCTTTCTCCAGTTATTCTCAACAGGCCAATGGCGTCCCTTGTTCCTTTCCCTTTCCGGAAACCAAATTGTTCCTCCCCTGCATTTTCTTCCATTATTCTTGTTAATCTCATGTTCAAAACTCTCAACATTATTTTGGCTGCGTGTGTAATTAGGCTTATCGTTCTATGTTCTGTACATTTCTGTGTACCAGGCTTCATAGGAATGGGTACCATCACTGTTTCAACAAAATCTTGAGGCCATTCACCAGTGTGATGTATTTGGTTACACATTTTAACAATTTCCTCCACGCCCTCGACATTCAAGCACTTGAAAAATTCTATAGGGATCCAATTCCTGTTTTCTTCCCTTTTTTCATTTCTTCAATTGCTTTTTCTACTTCCCTCTTCAACACAAATAAACCTCTATCTTCAGGGGGCAGCATTTCTTCTGCCTCCAAGTCCAAATCCACTGGCTTCTCCTTCGAGCAATTCAGGTCTTCCAAATATTCTGTCCATCTTTCTGTTATTTCTTTCCTCTCATACGTAATTCTGCCGTCTATACTCTCAATTTCTCTCATTTTACTCTTCATTTTCCTATTATCGAAGGTTGAATAATGAATTCAAGAGGGAAACTCAAAAGGCAAGAGAAAGGAAAGTATGACCTGATGTATAGGAAGGTAAGGGCAGTAACAAGTAACAGTTACTGCCCTTAACTTCCTATACATCAGGTCATACTTTACTTTCTCTTGCCTTTTGAGTTTCCCTCTTCAATTCATTATTCAACCTTCGATACATTTCTCTTTCTTGCTCGCCATTCTTGTTTTTATACTTCCTCCTTTCTTCCATCTTCTTCAACATCTCCTCTGTTACCCAGAGCTTCTTCGCTCTGATTCCTTCATAGTATCCTATTTCTTTTTCTGCTTCTCTTACTTTAGAATTTTTTTATCCTCATCCAAATTTCTTCATTTCCTTTCGACCTTTTGTAATTGCTTCAGACAGTTTTTCCCCTATATCTTCCCTATCCATTTCCTCCCATCTTTTTCAGGTTCCATTTCTTTACTACTTTGGCCTTTTCCACTCTCTTCAATGTTAGCTGAATTTTAATTCTTATTAGGGCATGGTCACTTTTGATATCAGCTCCCGGCAACCCGTTTGATTTCTTAATTACATGGTTGCAGCTCTAAAAATACGAGACGATGATTAGAAAATTTAAAGCTGCTGTATAAGATTTAACTCAGTAGTAAAGAATACTCCGATAATAGATGACCTTTTAGCGATATGTCAGGCAAATCGGTAAATCGATCAGGGAATATAAAAATTGGATATCCGTAGCCATCCTGATATTGGGCATTGGACATAAATTTGCGATCGGTTCTGCAAAACTTTTCGTCTAGGTGGGGATAGGTGATTCTCCGGACAATTCAAATCTCTCCTTTTCCTGGAGAATCGAATCGCGTATGTGGAAATAGTTCGAGATGGATCGAGGGAGTCGTCAATCCCGCTACCCACCTGATTTAAAGGGAGATGCGAATCCTAGCCTCCTCCGGTAGAGTTTCCCGAGTTCGTGGCTGGGAGGGCCGAACGCATATCAGGTGAAAGGATAATACTACTTGCTCTCAGAAGTAAACGCGTCGGTAAATTTGCTTACTTTATAAATAGATACCTATCACCGAATTCAATCAATATAGCTTTTTTTTCAAATTATTTATTTACAATGAATAATACCAATATTCTAGCCTGACTCAAATACGGCGGTGAAATACTTTAAGCTGCCCAGAGAAAAAAATTGCCTTTATCGGCAATGGAACCACTTGCCTTGAGTCTTTTGAAAGGGAGAAGCGAATCACAGCCTTCATTCGATAGTTTCCCGAGTTCATGAGTAGGGGTGGCGAACGCATACCTGATGACAAGCGCAAGACTACTTACAGATGAAAAATGTGAAGGTAAATTTTGTCATTTTATAATTAGATCCCTATCACCGTCAATATAGCATGTTTTCAAATTATTAATTCACATGGATTTATGCCGATATTCAAGCCTATCGCTAATACGGTGGTGGTGTACTTTTAAATTCCCCAGAGAAAAAAATATCTGGCCTGGATCGGGAATGGAACCTTAGATCGTATGCTTCCTGGCCAACGCACAGAAACGAGGCTATATCTCTTCTGTTTTTTTTTTGTTGTCGATTTTGCTTACTTCCAAGGAGGTATTTAATAACTGCAAACCTGATCTGTGAATTAATCGTCGCAAGTATTTTGTGAAACACAAAAATTCCTGAGATAATTTTTATATGGTCTGTCTTTCACACGTGGAAATTGATCCTTCCATCGTGTTAGTTTTTCTGATTTAATTATGCTTACCAACTTACCGCTCAACAAGTAGGAGGGTCGTGGAAATTGGGCTTGTGTGGCCGATTGAGCTTTTGTCTTATTTCCCGATTAAAAGCGGTCAGATCCTTTGTTGCAGCCCAAACTTTTCCTCGAAATCCCCTTCCATACTCTTTTGCCTGGTGGAGAGCACTTGGGATTCCTGTACCTATTTTTTGTTTGAAAACTTGCGCGCAAAATCGTATCTCATTAAAATTCAGTCAGTTTGGCATAATAGCAAAGAAAGGTATATCATCTTTTCAAATTTCCCCAAAATATTATCCACTTATCATAATGCTTTACGAGGTATTTGCCAAAAATACCGGCCGTTTTTACAGGTAAATGATGCGGGTATGCAAACCAGAAAGAATTTATTTAAAATTGAGAAATATATTTCGCATGGATTCCGTCATGAATTAAACAGTGAGTGATTTTATATCTATCTCTCTAGATATACAATCACTCACTGCTGTTTAAAAGAAGTACATAATTTACTCATTGCTTTAATTTATACAGCAGGTCGCAGAAAAATCTACGGCTGTAAATACGTTTCCAGCTTACGACAGAAAGTTCTGAGTTAAGTTAAAGTCATCTCAATGTATATTTAGCTCATTAATGATAATCTGAATCACCTTAAACGATAGTTTGCCCCACTTGTCCTACAATATCATCTTCGTGCTTCTTAACGCTACTGAAATTAAAAAATCAAATTCGAATATTGTCTTAACACTAGAACGCCCAGGGGGGTCATTTTGACCCAAACGTGATTTTAAATTCATTTTTTAAAATTTATTTTAATGAGAACAGGCTTTCCTCCCGGAGCATTTATTCATTTTAACATGTGTTTATGTCCAAAAATTTTCACCTTCCTGGAGTAATCCGTAAATTTGTTTTTTTTAGAACTTACCTTACACGCCCATACGGATCATTTTGACCTAGATATGCTCTTTGTATCATCACCAAAACTTCTTTTTTATTTGTATGTATTTGTCGTTCTGCTACAGATGTTATCCATCCCATTTTGTACTATCTTCCTCATTCGGTTACCTTCCATGTCTGGATCACCTTTCACATATTCTCATGTATCTTCCTTCCACTTCGTAAAGCCACCATTTTCATTTTTTGTCCGGTCGATTCATGGCATGTTTAGTAATTAATTTGTTGGAAATACACAGTATACCTTATCACTATTTTAGAGTGCAGAGAATACAATATTTCTCCTCATTGACTTTTAGACTACGCTCGCTTTGTTGCCACCAGCTCTGATTTTTATTTATTTATTTATCTTCACTATCCCGAATACAGCACAATGGGTCAGTTTAACTTGGGTGAATAACAGTAACAACGGACGAGACACAAACATCCATGTCCTGGGCAGATAATATACTGCCCAGGCGAGGGCTTTAACCCGCCGCCACCGGGGCAGACAATTTTTTCTCCAAATGACAAGTGAAAAATAAAACTTAAGTCTTCTTCTTTGTTCCATAGAGTGAAGTTTGTAGCTAAAATTTTGAGTTTTATGGTGATAGTGGTTTTGAAGTTCTCTCTATTCAAATATGTCTCTGAGTCGCTCATTATCATCTGTTGAAATTCGCGCGGAGCTGCAAATGATTCAGGAGGATGAGTCAGATGGTGGAGAGTTTTTATTTGACAGCTCCAATGATGAGCAGATTTGAAACTTGCGAAGAATCAATCAATTCTTCCGAAAGTGACGATGAATGCGGTCAAGACAAATGAGAGAGCGCATATAAAGATAAGCTTCATATTTGGTAAAATGATGCATATTATTTTCATTCGTACATTCATATTTTTCACAATTTTGTTGTAATAGGTATGTTTAATTTCGGTAGGACAAAAAATTCGTCATAAAACAGTCCTACATCTTGTATGTAGAGGACAGGACGACGCGGCCGAGGATAACCGTCTAAATGGTCAACGAATTTCAGACTATGTAGTATGCGTCTCATGCTTTCTTTGCTTCGCCAATGCAGAAATATGAACACACACAACTTCTGTACATATGTGAAATTTGGCTCAATTGCTCAAGGAAAAATCCACTATTTTAGTGAGAACTGTAAATCGCTCTAGAAGAGAAGTACCGATCTCTCAAAAAAATGCATGGAGAACTGTATTCCACAAGAGTACTGAAATCTTACGATGTTACATTAACGATTTAGCAAGGAAATTGTGGGGAATATGTCCTAGTTTTGAGTTCTCTTGACTCCAGTGTTAGTATAACTAATTCTGAGAAAATATTCCTCATCCTGTTTCGCGCTATCATGAAACGAATATGGGGGTGGACACAGTGGAAAAAAATGCCACGCAGTACATAGTCAAAGCGTTATCAATAAGATGGCCAATTCATAGTTTCCATAACATTCTAGATCTGGCAGCAATCAATTCCGTTGTGATCTACAAGGCCGTCACTGGGAGGAAAAGTTCACGAATGAATTGAGTCCAACAACTTACAGAGGAACTACGCAATAGTTACTTGAATAAGAGATGGATTCTGGAACAACCTATTAAAATTATAAACGCAAACAGGCTGAGGTATCAAACTACAGAGAATTATATTGGAAATAAAAGGCCAATACTGCAAGACGGAGACCAGCGGGTAGTGTGCCATAAAAAAATTGTATACCTACACATGTGCCAAATGCGTTGACAAAAATCAGTAAAATCATTATTATTATTACAAAAAATAAGTGACAAAATGTATTTTATGCCCAATACATCAGGTTTATAAATGTGTATCACTGCAATAATTAGAATCCCTCAGTTGCTCTTGATTTTCCGGAAAATGCCTACTTCGACCGAAAAATAATATTTTGAGCCTGTTACTTGCTACAAAACTTTGAAAAATAATAGACATGTATTAAATAATATAAAGGGTCTTCGTAGTGTATTGAGCTATGGCACTATAGGCAAGTAAAATGAAATAAAATTGAAAAAGAAAATGATAAATGGACACAAATGCCGTAAGTTTATGCATCAATAAATCAACTGAATTGTCAAAGTTATGATTGTTATAAAGTGAAAATATCGATGACTGTGAATAGAAAGAGTGGCAGTTTGTAGTAAAAATGTAAACTTAACAGTGCAAAGTGAGTAATTATTTCATTAATTACTGTGGGTCAAAAGGACCCGCTTTGGGCGTTGAATGATGTTGAAAAGTCCGGGCGTCCTACATAAAAAGTATAATAGCAAAAAAAAAGAAAATATATAAAACAAAAAAATAATATAAATGGAGAAAAAAATAAAAGAATATTATACTCCACACAAAAATGAACAGAAAAAATAAAATAATTGGAAAAAATAATTTTAAAAAAATATATAAATACATAAATGCTTCGTGCTTATAATTTGTGCTTAAAATTGTATCTATGCCCCCTTTTGTAAATTTCCCCTTAGGTTAGTTTTGTTTATTCTATATACCAAAAATAATGTTTACTTTCAAACTTCACACAAACCACACATCAAACTCCAAATATAAATCCCCCGCCATGCACCTTATTGTTACCAAACCGGTTGTGGTGAGTTCCTCTCGCCGGGACGGTGAAGCTGTCGCGCCTCCGGCGCATCCATTCCGCCTGGGACAGTGTTAATTACGACTGGAAAAAAAATCATCCAAACCACTCCTGGGTACATTTCTTGGTAATCGGAAAGGGGAAGTTTGTAAATCAATGCAGATCCATCAAATGAGGTTTATTTCGCACTACAAGCATTTAATAAGAGTATCTACAGCTTTTCATTACAAAGCTTTACTCATGCCACTACAAGGATTTAATAAGAGTACCTACAGCTTTTCATCACAAAGTATGACATGGATAAAATGAACTTAAAAAGTAGAAAATGATTGCAAGTACAAATGAAATTTATCCTCCAAGGAAATGATAGTATGCCATCTAAAACTATTTTTACTATGTGCTAATAGATAAGTTTTGAACAGTACTACAGGTCATCAGTTTCTTTCTTATCTTTACATGCAATACGTTCCTTCAATTCAAAGAGGTTTAAACCCTAATTAATTTTCTGTGAACACTCTAACATCTGAAGAAAAAATGAATTTGTAACACTATTTTTTTAGTACCATGTGATTATTTCAAAGTTTTGCCAAATTTCGGGAACCGTGTCTTAAAAACCACTTCCTACAAGCACTAGTATTGGACGGATAAAATCTGGAGAAAAGCACTATTAACATTTCACTGATCAAATTGCTGCAGCCAAGTCTTGCATTTCACTTCTAGTTCTCCATACAGCTTGCTTTGTGAACTAACTTTGTACTCTCATTTCCCGTTGCCTCAAAGATCCATCTCGCGATGAGAAGGTCTCAGATCTCATTCTTCGTCGCTATTGTTGTTCTGGAAAAAATGAAAAAAAATGAAAATTAGTGTTTCATATAAATAACTACATGATTTAAGAGGTACATTATTATTCGAGGGAAATATCCTCATGCGAATATGATTACTCTACTAGCAGCGGGTAAAGGATTATAATTGATTTTTCCGGAACACATGGAAGTCATCAACTTCTGAGTAAATTTTTTTCTCCACCGTTCGGATTGAATGGATTGGATATTTGGGGAGGCGACCGACGGCTAAGGTCATTTGCGCCTTAGGGGATAGGAAAGGGAGGAAGGGTGGATAGAAACCCGGCGTCGGCATTAACCTGCTCTTAACGAAAGGCGCCAAGGGGACCACGGTTTAACGTCTCATCCGACAGACGGAGTACTCTACTTGAAGTGTCCTCCACAAGACACTCAAGTAGGGATCGGGTTCCTCTGAAAAACATCCGCCTCTGCAGGGATTTGAACCCTGGTAGGCGAGTACTCTAGCCACCACACCAACCCGATCCCCCTCCACCGTTCATGGTGTTATTAATTCAATGGTGTTGCACGAGAACGAATACTCTCGTTATTATAATTGATCGTTATTATAATTGATCATTATTATTGAATGCTAAATCGAAGTTACTGCATTGCTAATCATTTTCTGTATTAAATGTAAGTATCTATGTTGGTAGCAACAACAGTTTTCATGTACAGAGTTTGCTTCCAGAAATGTTTTACGTATTATTTTACGTGTAGAATGCTTCTGTGGAAAATATTTAGTCGATTTAAACATTTAGGATGATAATATGTGCGGGACAATGAAATATATTTCAGCCGATTCTAAAAAGTTGAGGCCGATTACATGACCGATAGACTTATCTCGCATCCGAGAGCTTTTACAATCACTTTCGGGTGGCGTGAGCGAAAACGACGGAGTTGTAAAAGTAGTCAGAGGATGGGGAAAAAGGTATTTTTACGCGGGGAACTTAGTCGAACAATCCTTTCATGTATGGTCGCTGTTTTTCTTCTTTCCCGTACCCTAAAGTGCCTACACCTTGCTATATATGTCGCTAAAATATATTTCGCTTTTTTCGCTAAAATAAGGCATCGGAATGATAAACTGCACGGGCAAAACGACCGCACTTCCCATATACTGCGCCTGAGGGTGTATAATTTTTCGCTATTAAATTGCAGAGTGCTTGCGTGCCTAAGAAATCAGCTGAAGCCGTCAGGCAGGCCGTCAACTCGACCGCGTCCCGATAGTTTCCCGCGTTGCGGTCAGAGGCGACGCGTGGACGCTCAGAGTAAACGTTTATTCCTATCTCTACTCGGAGCGTGAGCCGCGGAGGACAATTCTCTCTCCTCTCCCACCTCTCTGTCTCCCTCCCGCCATCTTGTTCGGCAGCGCAACCATTGACGCCCGCCTCCCTTCTCCTCTCTCTACCGAAGTTCCGCCACGTGACGAGAGCAGCGCTATTCCCTTCCCACAACCAAGGCTCAGCTGGAGGGTGAATTTAAACTCGATCACCGCAATCGATTTGCCGAAGAAGTTTCACGCAAGAATTGGGTATAATATGCTTCTCATCCTGCTGTATAATCGTATTTATCTATGTGGAAATGTATTAACTCAAATTAAGTTGGAAAAACTATTTTACCAAGGTTTTTTTCTCACAGTTCTGCGTTTTACTTAGCAAAAGCGAAGACGTTCAGTGTAATTCTTCGGCATATTTTGGTCAATGATGAAACCAACTTACCTGTTATATTTTTATTTTTTAAGTGGTTTGAAAGACTCATTATAAAAAAATAAATATGCATTATATTTTCAGTTATTTATTTTAAATATGATTATTATTTCGGAGACCGTGGATAATGTCTTGGCATCCTTAAAATTATTTTTACACTATCCGATACGTAATGGTAAGTGAATCTTATCTTTATTTTGATATTTTAATATTTTACGTTATTTATTTTGCTGAAAACTAGCAACTCTATTGAATGTTTCCTCATTTATTGGCACGTTCATTTCCGATTATTGTCTTTTTATTTCAAAAGTATTAGTGTGAAAAGAAATAATATCTATCAATTCCTCTCAATTACTGTATGAATGACCTTAAAAATATTGGTTATATAGTCCACGGTAGTTAAAATTCTTAATTATATGCGTAATCGTGAGAGAGGAGTATTGTTTTTCTTTTCTTAAAGTTAAGGATTAAGTTTTCTCAGCGCGGTCTCGAGAAGCGTTTGCATTTCCATTTAATACATTGGGTGTATAATGAGACTCACAATCCCCAGTGTATAAGGAGCCGTGGAGATGAAAATTCTAGTGTTGTATGGCTATAGACTGACGTAGATACCAACGGTGAGACTACATTATTCCTCCTTTCTCTCCGTGAGGCTTTCCTTCTTCGTGCGCCCGTTCTCCAGTCTTCCCCTCTTTCGCCCTGGGAGAAGGGAAAGCAGATTGCCTCTGGAGGGAGAAGGTGAGTCTTGCGTGGGAGGACAATGGGTAAAACTGTTCCCACATACACTTCACTCGGTGCTCGTGCGATATCGAGGCCTTTATTGGAGGGTTGTGGGGGAGTAATAATGAACTCTCGTGACTAGAACATTGCGGAGGTTCGGGAGACCTTATAATGGCAAGTTCGAATCCACACGAAGGGGGACACGAAGCATCCCGGTCGGTTCGGTTGAAATTTTTAGAGCGGCTGAAGCGCTAATCGTAAGCCGTTGCGGGCAAATTTTTTAATCAATTTTCAATCAAGTTTAAAACAAACCTTATCACGCGCTACACATAAGAATATCTGCTTACGCGGTGTAAATAAACGCTCATGAGGTCAAATAAATGGCGCAAGAGTTGTACTTTTAAATTTTTGTCCCGTTTTAAGCAGTTTTTATGACTCGGGATACAGCGAGGGGTACGAAATTCAAGGGAAAATTATATGTAAATGCCAGTATGTGATACTTTTGTGATAACTTTACATTTGTTATCCAGCATTATATTGATATGAAAGGTATTATTTCGCGTTTAGAAGAAAATCTGTTCAGAAGTACTCGAATATATTGAGTGTATGTGTCACGTGCCACGAGTTAATTAGTATTATTAAGGCCACGAGTTAATTAGTATTGAATTCGAACTCGAAACCGAATCGGTGACGTACCTAAATTTCTAATTCCACGCTCCTCGTTCCACGTTCGTGCATCATGCATGAATTCCACTCAATATCGCGGTTCGGTTAAAATTTTTAGGGCGGCTGAAGCGCTAATTCTGAGCCGTTGAGGGCAGATTTTCATAACTTTTCAAGCGTTTAACATAATGATATCTGCTTAAACGGTGTAAATAACCATTCATCTTCCTTTAAGACGAAATTTTTAAAAGTCTATTCATGCACAATTTATATCAATTACTATGAGCATTGTTTTTCCCACCTTATGAACAGATGTATTCAATTGAAGTGTGATCCAAGAAATTTTCCGACTCACTAGAAAAGTTATTGAATTGTGTAATCAATGATTCACAATGACAGATTTTTGTAACTTTTCTAGCAAGTTTAAAACAAACCTTGGTCCGCGCTTCACATACGTATATGTGCTTACATGGTGTAAATAAACGTTCATGAAGTCATAGAAATGATGCAAGAAATACATTCTGTAAATTTTTTTAATTATTTTTTATGACTTGGGGAACTGCGAGGATGTCGAAATACAAGCGAAAATTAAATGGAAAAGAGAGTCTGTTACTCTGCATGAACCCTTTTTATTTGTTAGCCAGCAGTAAAATGATGTGAAAAGTATTATTTCGCGTTTAGAAAAAAAATCTAGTCACATGTTGTCGAATATTTAGAAATATATATCACGTGCCATAAGGCAACGTGTTAAATTAGTATTGAATCGACAAGAAACCAAATCAGCACCATTCAATTATTTTCACTTTTATCGATTCGTATTACCACTGTGTACTCGTATGCATAGTTTCGCGCAAATCTATACGTAAACGAAAAACGCTCCTACCACCTCAAGGCGTTTCATAGTCAAGTGAAATTTGCAACTCTACCAACTTTCTTGGTAATATGCACAATCGGATGATCTCAGTAAAAGTCAAATTCTTTACATACCCAAGAGCTATGATCGATGCAGCAGTGCCTGTCGAAAATTTTCCATTACGCGATATAAATTACCAATGGGCGCAGCACTGCACATCGGGGGGTGAGGGGAGGGACAGGAGTAGGCGGTTGACGTCGATTAGCATGTGCATAAATTCATCCGTCATGACGCAGTCTTCCTTAGCGAGGGGAAGATTAAATTCGAGGCCATTGGACGATTCAAATGGAGACAGGTTCTTTTTCTGTGATACCGACAGAACAAGGGGTCTCTATGGGAGGCCGTGTTTAACGTTCCATGAAGTAGGAAAACTGTACGTTGTATTCTTCCGTGAAAGTGCGCAGTTATTTCCCCTCTGGGCTTCTCCATTTCCTCCGAATGATGCCAATGTCGTTCTCAAACTTGGAATGACAAAAACTCTAAAATTTTATAGCTATCGGTCTATTCGTCAATTCTTAAAATATTTCAATCTGCATGTGGAAGGAAAAAGTCGGGGAAGAAGACGAGAGGTGACTTAAAATGACCATAGATTCACGAGCGGCCGAACCGCAGTTCCTTTTAGGAGATGAAAACGACAGCTCCCGAAGAAAAAATTGGCAACAGCGACGGCGTCGGGGAATTTTGAAGCTCGCCGGCAGACTATATAAGGGTGGGGGCATGTACATCTTGGAGTGTGACGGCATTTATATACCTATATACCTATATACATCTCGGAGTAAACCCGTGAAGCGATGTCCGCCGCTCGCCTCTCGTCTTGGTGGGGAAGAGATGGGAGGATCGGGGGGCGAGGGGAGTGGGCGGGAGTAGGCGGTGGTGGCGTCGATTAGCAAGTGCATAAATTCCTCCGCCATGACGCAGTCTTCGTTAGCGAGGGGAAGATTAAATTGGAGGCCATTGGACGATTCAGATGGAGAAAGGTTCTTTTTCTGTGATACCGACAGAACAAGGGCCTTTTGTCTATGATGTCGTGGAGGGCAGTTAATCATGTGGACTATGAGACTCCGAGGAAGGATTCGGACGGAGCCAACACCTCTTGCTAAATATCTCCAGCAGAAATATAAATTAGAAGTTCGGGAGAGGAAATGCATAGGGCATAAAGGCATTTTCCGAGGGGCATAAAGGGGCATTTTCCGATTAAGATAAGTGGCACACAAATACTGACGTGATTCAAATAGCAAACATAAAGCCAGTATATGAAGAGTTAACCCGTTTTGCCATGTTATACTTTAAAACATTTTACTTAAGTGAACAGAGAGAGAATAAAAAGCTCAAAGAAAATATTTTAAACGTGGACATAGATGGAATGTATAAATATGAAAGACCTGAATCCATCTTAAAATAGACAATTGGGAGAATTGTGGACCGGGCTTCAAGAGAAGATAGGCACACGGGGCAAAAGTTGTAAATAATAACAAACCTTGAAAATAATGCTGCTACGCCGCAAACACGACGACGGGCCCTGAAGTTCCTGACTCCGGAGAGATAGCGGGGGAGGGCGGTTCCGGGAGACAGGCCAGTCTGGGGAAAAATCTCTCGCGCCCAGAGAAAAGGGAATATTCCCCAGTGTATCCCGGGGCAAGGATCCAGGAAGGAAGAGCCTGATCCGGCCCTCTACTGTCGGCGCAGAAATTATGTGCACTCGAGTTTGGGTACAAATAAAAAGTTAACGAAAAGACTTACAGAGAAACTAATGACACCATCATTTTTCTCATTCATTTCTACGATATGTAATAGTAAATTTTATTTTTTTTTGATGAATTTTTATATTTTTTACTACAGTTATAACGTAAAAAGTACCAGTTATTTACGGCGCGCGGGAAAAGCTCCGACTTTGATACTTCGTAAGTCAAACACAAGATCTTCAATGTCAACTATATTTATGTAAATGGAGGATAGATATGTTTGCTATAGATTGTGCGAGTTGGAGCTATGTATGTTTCATAAAAATGAAGTTATTATTAATTTTTTAAAGTTATTGCATTTCAAAATCGGGGCATCGTAAGATTTCGTTCTTGGTCTCGTTGCAATTCGCATCTCTTGAACGTTTCCAATATGTTATTGTCCAAAACATCTGTTAGCGCGTTTCATTTAAATCGAGTAATATTTATAATGGACGAAGTGAGAGGTAATGTTAGGCGAAACGCCTAGCCGAATCGGTGCTGTGTTGCCGCGTACACCCGCTCGGTAGTAGGGGAGGCCGTGTTTAACGTTCCATGAAGTAGGAAAACTGTACGTTGTATTCTCCAGTGAATGTGCGCAGTATTTACCCCTCTCGGCTTCTCCATTTCCTCCGAGTGATTCCAATGTCGTTCTCAAACTTTGAATGACAAAAAATTAAAATGTTATAGCTATCGGTATATTCGTCATTTCTTAAAATACTTCATACTACGGCGGCTTAATTACATTGGCCGCCGCGTATTGAAAACTTTAACCTGTGTTCGCGAAAATCAATTGTTGGAGTGATCGCGGTATTTTGTTAAAAATCTACCGCGGCTTCGTGTCTCTTTCGAAAGGAATAAAATTCAAATTGAGCGTTTATCATTATGTCTGCATGAAAAATGTTTCGTTTCAACTTTAATGAATGTTAGCTGCTGATACTAATTGTACGCGTTGGGTGCTTGATAAATATTCCGAAGGACCAGGCGGATCACGATAATTGAAAATGCAAAACGTCAGATTGATGATTTTATGACAAAAAGGAGAACTCTCATGCAGAACCGTTCTACATGGCTACCAAAAGCTGACTGACTGCCCGCCGCACCGGAACACGTGGGGCAGTCACACAATTTGACTTACTTATTCAATACAAATTTGACTTACTCATTACAAAATAATGACGAATCACCTTTGGTGGGAATTCAAACTGGATTACTAAGACTTCAAACGCTAATGTATTTCATAAATTCAGTAACCTTCCACAGCAAGTAACGTTTAACGTAAGTAGTTGATATTCATTCTTTTCATAAGTTCAATAATTTTCCGCAGTACTTTTTTTAATTGAAATTAATCTTTGAAAAATTCGACGTTGAAAACTCTTTGTATATTTCGAATGTATTCGCAAACGCTGTCAAATCTCTCGCAGTGTTCGCGGGAATGAATTGATGGTCATATCGAAGTATTACGAATATAATATACCGTGTTTCATCTCTTTCGAACGAAATTAAATAAAAACCGTGACCGTAAAAGTTATGTCTCCATGACAAACGTTTAGAGTTAAAATTTTAGTAAACGTTAACTGTTGATACCGAATAATTTCATACTTTCAGTAACATTCCGCGGCAATCGTTGAAAATTAAAAGTTATCTTTGAAAAATTGAACTTTGAAAACTCTTAGCAAAATTGGATTTTTCTGAGATTTTTTCCAAATTCAGGGAGTGCATTTTCGGCCACTGTTTCCAAACTTCTATAGAAATTTTCCGAATACCTTCGCCCTAATTTTTATAATCCTTAAAATGCTTCAATCCTTAAATAAATTTATTAATTGCTTTAGATAAAAATATACTCAAAGGTTTCATTTGAAAGAACTCATCTTTTCTATTGCATCAGTTTGTCTTTATTAACTCGCTTTCGCAACATTTTGATTGATTATTTGATAGTATGCATTAATAATTTAAATACATTAGAGTGGATCTACACAATCGACAGATCAACGGCAGAATTGAATTATCTGCTATTTTGTGTGGCGAAATCCTTTGTATCTTCTTGGACTCTGCTTCTTTTTAATATTTCAACAAATGCTGCAGTGAGCTTTTCCTCTGAACAAATTTAGGTTCAATAGTTGCGAAATAGTGAGTGTGTAATAAAATTCACTTCATGAATGTAATCAATCATCCATATTTTTTGTGACTTTTCTGTAAAGTATTTTTTTGGAAAAAAATATATATATTATCCATTGCTGTACTGAATCGCCTTTGGATAAATAAACATTTAATTCACAATTTGTGATATTTGGTGGTGGTTTGATGCTTGTTAGAATTGCTAGTGTTAATGCTTCCTTTGAAAGATTTTATCTTTACAATTGTATCAGGTGTTCATCAACTTGCCTTAGTTGAAATTAAGCTTCTTTCGTAGCATTTTGATCAATATTTTCATAAAATATTGAACCGACCTTGACCTCTGGACCTAACACAGCCCTACTTGAGGTTGGAAAATAAATGTTAACTTCACCGTTCGTGTCTGAAATAATGTTGGCAAATTTTTCATGTGCTCCTCATTCTACCTAATGGATGGTTATCATTTATTTTTGGGCGGTGAACATTTTTCGTGCCAATAAAAAATATTCTTTTTTTAGAGCTTGGCACTTGCATCAAGTAATTCCGACAGTCCGATCTTAGCAAAAGTGTTACCTTGGGAAGCAAACATCGTACTCTTCCAAAACTCGTGCTACATTAATTTGACATCCCCACCGACCATTAATCACTTCAACCTTTATAGCATAATGACGATCACAATGTATTACGCTCAACACAAGGAATACGAGGATGTGTTGTTCTTAAAATTTTACTTCGCCATTTATATTAACGTCCGAAAGTCAAGTCGAGAGGTAACTGGGGCACACTAGCTTATAGTAAATACATGGTTCATCATCATCTGGTGTCTGCCTGCTGGCAGGTCCCGTACTCCAATGCTGTCTCAATCCGCTTCTGTCCCCTCCTTCCTCTCTTTTTCTTTCCGTCAATTGAACCCTCAAGCGCCACAGTTATTATACTTTTCCTTCTCATCACATGACCCAACCAGTTTCCTTTCCTTTTCCTTATTTCCTTTAGGAGCGATCTTCCTTCTTTTACTTTGCTCAAAACCTCTTCATTTCTCATCTTATCTGCCCACTTACTTTTTCCATCCTTCTCCACACCCACATTTCATAAGCTTCTATTCTATTCCTTTCCCTCTTACCTAATGTCCACGCTTCACATCCATACATGAAAACGCTCCATGAATAACACTTAGCTAGTCTCTTTCTCCGCTCCAGATCCAGGCTTTTATTGCATAGCAAGTTTTTCTTCGGGCTGAAGGCCTGTTTTGCCATTTCTATCCTTGCTTTTATTTCTGCAATATTTCTCCAGTCGTCTGTCACCATCGTTCCGGGGTACCGGTAGCTTTTAACTTTTCCTATTACACCTTCATTTATTTCCACACTCGTATAATTTACACAGTTTACTGGCATCACCTTTGTCTTTCCTAGGTTTATCTTCATCCCATATTCCTTCATCCCTTCTTCCAAAACCTTTATCAACCTTTGAAGTGACTGCATATCATCTGCTTATATTACCATGTCATCTGCGAATCTTATACTTCTTATGTTCCTACCTCCAATGCTGACTCCTTCCTCTCTCCCATCAAAAGATTTATAGATCATGTCCTCAACATATATATTGAACAAGGTTGGCGACAGACAGCATCACTTCCTTACTCCTCTACCAAGATCCACCCATTCTGTCATATCCTCATTTATTTTTAATGCTTCTTTTTGCCTCATATATAATCCTCTAATGAGTTTTCTCTCTTTCCATACCAACCCTTTCTCTTTTAGAATTTCGAACAATTTCTTCCATTCAACCCGATCAAAAGCCTTTTCCAGATCGATAAAACTAAGTGCCATTCCTTTTCCTCTGTCTATATACCTTTCTCCAGTTATTCTTAACAGGCCAATGGCGTCCCTTGTTCCTTTCCTTTTCCGGAAACCAAATTGTTCCTCCCCTGCATTCTCTTCCATTATTCTTGTTAGTCTCATGTTCAAAACTCTCAACATTATTTTGGCTGCGTGTGTAATTAGGCTTATCGTTCTATGTTCTGTACATTTCTGTGTACCAGGCTTCATAGGAATGGGTACCATCACTGTTTCAACAAAATCTTGAACCCATTCACCAGTGTGATGTATTTGGTTACACATTTTAACAATTTCCTACACGCCCTCGACATTCAAGCACTTGAAAAATTCTATAGGGATCCAATTCCTGTTGCCTTCCCTTTTTTCATTTCTTCAATTGCTTTTTCTACTTCCCTCTTCAACACTAATAAACCTCTATCTTCAGGGGGCAGGATTTCTTCTGCCTCCAAGTCCAAATCCTCTGGCTTCTCCTTCGAGCAATTCAGGTCTTCCAAATATTCTGTCCATCTTTCTGTTATTTCTTTCCTCTCATACGTAATTCTGCCGTCTATACTCTCAATTTCTCTCATTTTACTCTTCATTTTCCTATTATCAGTTGTTACTGCCCTTACCTTCTTATACATCAGGTAATACTTTCCGTTCTCTTGCCTTTTGAGTTTCCCTCTTCAATTCATTATTCCACCTTCGATACATTTCTCTTTCTTGCTCGCCTTTCTTGTTTTTATACTTCCTCCTTTCTTCCATCTTCTTCAACATCTCCTCTGTTACCCAGGGCTTCTTCGCTCTGATTCCTTCATAGTATCCTATTTCTTTTTCTGCTTCACTTACTATAGAATTTTTTTATCCTCATCCAAATTTCTTCACTTCCTTTCGATCTTTTGTAATTGCTTCAGACAGTTTTTCCCCCATATATCTTCCCTACCCATTTCCTCCATCTTTTTCAGGTTCCATTTCTTTATTACTTTGGCCTTTTCCACTCTCTTCAATGTTAGCTGAATTTTAATTCTTATTAGGGCATGGTCACTTTTGATATCAGCTCCCGGCAACCCGTTTGATTTCTTAATTACATGGTTGCAGTTCTAAAAATACGAGACGACGATTAGAAAATTGAAAGCTTCTGTATAAGATTTAATTCAGCAGTAAAAAATACTCCGATAATAGATGACCTTTTAGCGATATGTCAGGCAAATCGGTAAATCGATCAGGGAATATAAAAATTGGATATCCGTAGCCACCCTGATATTGGACATTGGACATAAATTTTCGATCGGTTCTGCAAAACTTTTCGTCTAGGTGGGGATTGGTGATTCTCCGGACAATTCAAATCTCTCCTTTTCCTGGAGAATCGAATCGCGGATGTGGAAATAGTTCGAGATGGATCGAGGGAGTCGTCAATCCCGCAACCCACCTGATTTAAAGGGAGATGCGAATCCTAGTCTTCCTCCGGTAGAGTTTCCCTAGTTCGTGGCTGGGAGGGTCGAACGCATATCAGGTGAAAGGATAATACTACTTGCTCTCAGAAGTAAACGCATCGGTAAATTTGCTTACTTTATAAATAGATACCTATCACCGAATACAATCAATATAGCTTTTTTTTCAAATTATTTATTTACAAGGATTAATACCAATATTCTAGCCTGACTCAAATACGGCGGTGAAATACTTAAAGCTGCCCAGAGAAAAAAATTGCCTTTATCGGCAATGGAACCACTTGCCTTGAGCTTTGACTGACGGCCGCCAATTTTTTGAAAGGGAGAAGCGAATCACAGCCTTCATTCGATAGTTTCCCGAGTTCTTGACTAGGAGTGGCGAACGTATACCTGATGACAAGCGCAAGACTACTTACAGATGAAAAATGTGAAGATAAATTTTGTCATTTTATAATTAGATCCCTATCAAGTCAATATAGCATGTTTTCAAATTATTAATTCACATGGATTTATGCCGATATTCAAGCCTATCGCTGATACGGTGGTGGTATACTTTTAAATTCCCCAGAGAAAAAAATATCTGGCCTGGATCGGGAATGGAACCTTAGATCGTATGCTTCAATGATGATTTAATTATGCTTACCAACTTACCGCTCAACAAGTAGTAGGGTCGTGGAAATTGGGCTTGTGTGGCCGATTGAGCTTTTGTCTTATTTCCCGATTAAAAGCGGTCAGATCCTTTGTTGCAGCCCAAACTTTTCCTCGAAATCCCGTTCCATACTCTTTTGCCTGGTGGAGAGCACTCGGGATTCTTGAACCTATTTTTTGTACGAAAACTTGCGCGCAAAATCGTATCTCATTAAAATTCAGTCAGTTTGGCATAATAGCAAAGAAAGGTTTATCATATTTTCAAATTTCCCCAAAATATTATCCACTTATCATAATGCTTTACGAGGTATTTGCCAAAAATACCGGCCGTTTTTACAGGTAAATGAGACGGGTTTGCAAACCAGAAAGAATTTATTTAAAAGTGAGAAATATATTTCGCATGGATTCCGTCATGAATTAAACTGTGAGTGATTTTAATTCTGTCTCTCTAGATATACAATCACTCACTGCTGTTTAAAAGAAGTACATAATTTACTCATTGCATTAATTTATACAGCAGGTCGCAGAAAAATCTACGGCTGTAAATACGTTTCCAGCTTACGACAGAAAGTACTGAGTTAAGTTAAAGTCATCTCAATGTATATTTAGCTCATTAATGATAATCTGAATCACCTAAAACGATAGTTTGCCCCACTTGTCCTACAATATCATCTTCGTGCTTCTTAACGCTACTGAAATTAAAAAATCAAATTCGAATATTGTCTTAACACTAGAACGCCCAGGGGGGTCATTTTGACCCAAACGTGATTTTAAATTCATTTTTTAAAATTTATTTTAATGAGAGCAGGCTTTCCTCCCGGAGCATTTATTCATTTTAACATGTGTTTATGTCCAAAAATTTTCACCTTCCTGGAGTAATCCGTAAATTTGTTTTTTTTTTTAGAACTTACTTACACGCCCATACGGATCATTTTGACCTAGATATGCTCTTTGTATCATCACCAAAACTTCTTTTTTATTTGTATGTATTTGTCGTTCTGCTACAGATGTTGTCCATCCCATTTTGTACTATCTTCCTCATTCGGTTACCTTCCATGTCTGGATCACCTTTCACATATTCTCATATATCTTCCTTCCACTTCGTAAAGCCACCATTTTCCTTTTTTGTCATGTCGATTCATGGCATATTTAGTAATTAATTTGTTGGAAATACACAGTATACCTTATCACTATTTTAGAGTGCAGAGAATACAATATTACTCCTCACTGACGTTTAGACTACGCTCGCTTTGTTGCCACCAGCCGTGATTTTTATTTATTTATTTATCTTCACTATCCCGAATACAGCACAATGGGCCAATTTAACTTGGGTGATTAACAGTAGCAACGGACGAGACACAAACATCCATGTCCTGGGCAGATAATATACTGCCCAGGCGGGACTCAAACCCGCGACCCTCGGGTTAGCAGGCGAGGGCTTTAACCCGCCGCCACCGGGGCAGACGATTTTTTCTCCAAATGACAAGTGGAAAATAAAACTTAAGCCTTCTTCTTTGTTCCATAGAGTGAAGTTTGTAGCTAAAATTTTGAGTTTTATGGTGATAGTGGTTTTGAAGTTCTCTCTATTCAAATATGTCTCGGAGTCGCTCATTATAATCCGTTGAAATTCGTGCGGAGCTGCAAATGATTCAGGAGGATGAGTCAGGTGGTGGAGAGTTTTTATTTGACAGCTCGAATGATGAGCAGATTTGAAACTTGCGAAGAATCAATCAATTTTTCCGAAAGTGACGATGACTGCGGTCAAGACAAATTAGAGAGCGCATATAAAGATTAGCTTAATATTTGGTAAAATGATGCATATTATTTTCATTCGTACATTCATATTTTTCACAATTTTATTGTAATGGGTATGTTTAATTTCGGTAGGACGAAAAATTCGTCATAAAACAGTCCTACATCTTGTATTTAGACGACAGGGACGACGCGGCCGAGGATAACCCTCTAAATGGTCAACGAATTTCAGACTATGTAGTATGCGTCTCATGCTTTCTTTGCTTCGCCAATGCAGAAATATGAACACACACAACTTCTGTACATATGTCAAATTTGGCTCAATTGCTCAAGGAAAAATCCACTATTTTAGTGAGAACTGTAAATCGCTCTAGAAGAGAAGTACCGATCTCTCAAAAAAATGCATGGAGAACTGTATTCCACAAGAGTACTGAAATCTTACGATGTTACATTAACGATTTAGCAAGGAAATTGTGGGGAATATGTCCTAGTTTTGAGTTCTCTTGACTCCAGTGTTAGTATAACTAATTCTGAGAAAATATTATCTGCGTTATCAATAAGATGGCCAATTCATAGTTTCCATAACATTCTAGATCTGGCAGCAATCAATTCCGTTGTGATATACATGGCCGTCACTGGGAGGAAAATTTCACGAATGAATTGAGTCCAACAACTTGCAGAGGAACTACGCAATAGTTACATGAATAAGAGATGGAGTCTGGAACAACCTATTAAAATTATAAATGCAAACAGGCTGAGGTTTCAAACAACAGAGAATTATATTGGAAATAAAAGGACAATTCTGCAAGACGGAGGCCAGCGGGAAGTGTGCCATAAAAAAATTGTATACCTACACATGTGCCAAATGCGTTGACAAAAATCAGTAAAATCATTATTATTATTACAAAAAATAAGTGACAAAATGTATTTTATGCCTAATACATCAGGTTTATAAATGTGTATCACTGCAATAATTAGAATCCCTCAGTTGCTCTTGATTTTCCGGAAAATTCCTACTTCGACCGAAAAATAATATTTTGAGCCTGTTACTTGCTACAAAACTTTGAAAAATAATAGACATGTATTAAATAATATAAAGGGTCTTCGTAGTGTATTGAGCTATGGCACTATAGGCAAGTAAAATGAAATAAAATTGAAAAAGAAAATGATAAATGGAAACAAATGCCGTAAGATTATGCATCAATAAATCAACTGAATTGTCAAAGTTATGATTGTTATAAAGTGAAAATATCGATGACTGTGAATAGAAAGAGTGGCAGTTTGTAGTAAAAATGTAAACTTAACAGTGCAAAGTGAGTAATTATTTCATTAATTACTGTGGGTCAAAAGGACCCGCTTTGGGCGTTGAATGATGTTGAAAAGTCCGGGCGTCCTACATAAAAAGTATAATAGCAAAAAAAAAGAAAATATATAAAACAAAAAAATAATATAAATGGAGAAAAAAATAAAAGAATATTATACTCCACACAAAAATGAACAGAAAAAATAAAATAATTGGAAAAAATAATTTTAAAAAAATATATAAATACATAAATGCTTTGTGCTTATAATTTGTGCTTAAAATTGTATCTATGCCCCCTTTTGTAAATTTCCCCTTAGGTTAGTTTTGTTTATTCTATATACCAAAAATATTGTTTACTTTCAAACTTCACACAAACCACACATCAAACTCCAAATATAAATCCCCCGCCATGCACCTTATTGTTACCAAACCGGTTGTGGTGAGTTCCTCTTACCGGGACGGAGAAGCTGTCGCGCCTCCGGCGCATCCATTCCGCCTGGTACAGTGTTAATTACGACTGGAAAAAAATCATCCAAACCACTCCTGGGTACATTTCTTGGTAATCGGAAAGGGGAAGTTTGTAAATCAATGCAGATCCATCAAATGAGATTTATTTCGCACTACAAGCATTTAATAAGAGTATCTACAGCTTTTCATTACAAAGCATTACTCATGCCACTACAAGGATTTAATAAGAGTACCTACAGCTTTTCATCACAAAGTATGACATATGGATAAAATGAACTTAAAAAGTAGAAAATGATTGCAAGTACAAATGAAATTTATCCTCCAAGGAAATGATAGTATGCCATCTAAAACTATTTTTACTATGTGCTAATTGATAAGTTTTGAACAGTACTACAGGTCATCAGTTTCTTTCTTATCTTTACATGCAAAACGTTCCTTCAATTCAAAGAGGTTTAAACCTTATTATTCTGCTTCAGAAATAATTTTCTGTGAACACTCTAACATCTGAAGAAAAAATGAATTTGTAACACTATTTTTTTAGTACCATGTGATTATTTCAAAGTTTTGCCAAATTTCGGGAACCGTGTCTTAAAAACCACTTCCTACAAGCACTAGTATTGGACGGATAAAATCTGGAGAAAAGCACTATTAACATTTCACTGATCAAATTGCTGCAGCCAAGTCTTGCATTTCACTTCTAGTTCTCCATACAGCTTGCTTTGTGAACTAACTTTGTACTCTCATTTCCCGTTGCCTCAAAGATCCATCTCGCGATGAGAAGGTCTCGGATCTCATTCTTCGTCGCTATTGTTGTTCTGGAAAAAATGAAAAAAAAATGAAAATTAGTGTTTCATATAAATATCAACATGATTTGAGAGGTACATTATTATTCGAGGGAAACATCCTCATGCGAATATGATTACTCTACTAGCAGCGGGTAAAGGATAATAATTGATTTTTCCGGAACACATGGAAGTCATAACCTTCTGAGTAAATTAAGTAAATTTTTTTCTCCACCGTTCGGATTGGATATTTGGGGAGGCGACCGAGGGCTAAGGTCATTTGCGCCTTAGGGGATAGGAAAGGGAGGAAGGGTGGATAGAAACCCGGCGTCGGCATTAGCCTGCTCTTAACGAAAGGCGCCAAGGGGACCACGGTTTAACGTCTCATCCGACAGACGGAGTACTCTACTTGAAGTGTCCTCCACAAGACACTCAAGTAGGGATCGGGTTCCTCTGAAAAACATCCGCCTCTGCAGGGATTTGAACCCTGGCCGCCCGTGTGGTAGGCGAGTACTCTAGCCACCACACCAACCCGATCCCCCTCCATCGTTCATGGTGTTGCACGAGAACGAATACTCTCGTTATTATAATTGATCGTTATTATTGAATGCTAAATCCAAATTACTGCATTTCCAATCATTTTCTCTATTAAATGTAGGTATCTATGTTGGTAGCAACAACAGTTTTCATGTACAGAGTTTGCTTCCAGAAATGTTGTACGTATTATTTTACGTGTAGAATGCTTCTTTGGAAAATATTTAGTCGATTTAAACTTTTAGGATGATAGATAATATGTGCGGGACAATGAAATATATTTCAGCCGATTCTAAAAAGTTGAGGCCGATTAGTTGACCGATAGACTTATCTCGCATCCGAGTGCTTTTACAATCACTTTCGGGTGGCATGAGCGAAAACGACGGAGTTGTAAAAGTAGTCAGAGGATGGGGAAAAAGGTATTTTTTCGCGGGGATCTTAATCGAACAATCCTTTCGTGTATGGTTGCTGTCTTTCTTTTTTCCCTTACCTTAAAGTGCCTACACCTTGCTATGTATGTCGCTAAAATGTATTTCGCTTTTTTCGTAAAATAAGGCATCGGAATGATAAACTGCACGGGCAAAACGACCGCACTTCCCATATACTGCGCCTGAGGGTGTATAATTTTTCGCTATTAAATTGCAGAGTGCTTGCGTGCCTAAGAAATCAGCTGAAGCCGTCAGGCAGGCCGTCAACTCGACCGCGTCCCGATAGTTTCCCGCGTTGCGGTCAGAGGCGACGCGTGGACGCTCAGAGTAAATGTTTATTCCTATCAAAAATAAATAAAATAATTCCCGCTAAAATAAGTCATCGGAATGATAAACTACACGGGAAAAACGACCGCATTTCCCATATACTGCGCCTGAGGGTATATAATTTTTCGCTATTAAATTGCAGAGTGCTTGCGTGCCTAAGAAATCAGCTGAAGCCGTCAATTCGATCGCGTCCCGAGAGTTTCCCGCGTTGCGGTCAGAGGCGACGCGTGGACGCTCAGAGTAAACGTTTATTCCTATCTCTACTCGGAGCGTGAGCCGCGGAGGACAATTCTCTCTCCTCTCCCACCTCTCTGTCTCCCTCCCGCCATCTTGTTCGGCAGCGCAACCATTGACGCCCGCCTCCCGGGAGGTGCCTCCCTTCTCCTCTCTCTACCGAAGTTCCGCCACGTGACGAGAGCAGCGCTATTCCCTTCCCACAGCCAAGGCTCAGCTGGAGGGTGAATTTAAACTCGATCACCGCAATTGATTTGCCGAAGAAGTTTCACGCAAGAATTCGGTATAATATGCTTCTCATCCTGCTGTATAATCGTATTTATCTATGTGGAAATGTATTAACTCAAATTAAGTTGGAAAAACTATTTTACCAAGGTTTTTTTCTCACAGTTCTGCGTTTTATTTAGCAAAAGCGATGACGTTCAGTGTAATTCTTCGGCATATTTTGGTCAATGATGAAACCAACTTACCTGTTATATTTTTATTTTTTAAGTGGTTTGAAAGACTCATTATAAAAAAATAAATGTGCATTATCTTTTCAGTTATTTATTTTAAATATGATTATTACTTCGGAGACCGTGGATAATGTCTTTGCATCCTTAAAATTGTTTTTACACCATCCGATACGTAATGTTAAGTGAATTTTATCTTTATTTTGATCTTTTAATATTTTACGTTATTTATTTTGCTGAAAACTAGCAACTCTATTGAATGTTTCCTCATTTATTGGCACGTTCATTTCCGATTATTGTTTTTCATTTCAAAAGTATTAGTGTGAAAAGAAATTATATCTATCAATTCCTCTCAATTACTGTATGAATGACCTTAAAAATATTGGTTTTATAGTCCACGGTAGTTAAAATTCTTAATTATATGCGTAATCGTGAGAGAGGAGTATTGTTTTTCTTTTCTTAAAGTTAAGGATTAAGTTTTCTCAGCGCGGTCTCGAGAAGCGTTTGCATTTCCATTTAATACATTGGGTGTATAATGAGACTCACAATCCCCAGTGTATAAGGAGCCGTGGAGATGAAAATTCTAGTGTTGTATGGCTATAGACTGACGTAGATACCAACGGTGAGACTACATTATTCCTCCTTTCTTGCCGTGAGGCTTTCCTTCTTAGCGCGCCCGTTCTCCAGTCTTCCCCTCTTTCGCCCTGGGAGAAGGGAAAGCAGATTGCCTCTGGAGGGAGAAGGTGAGTCTTGCGTGGGAGGACAATGGGTAAAGCTGTTCCCACATACACTCCACTCGGTGCTCGAGCGATATCGAGGCCTTTATTGGAGGGTTGTGGGGGAGTAATAATGAACTCTCGTGACTAGAACATTGCGGAGGTTCGGGAGACCTTAGAGTGGCAAGTTCGAATCCACACGAAGGGGGACACGAAGCATCCCGGTCGGTTCGGTTGAAATTTTTAGAGCGGCTGAAGCGCTAATCGTAAGCCGTTGCGGGCAAATTTTTTAATCAATTTTCAATCAAGTTTAAAACAAACCTTATCACGCGCTACACATAAGAATATCTGCTTACGCGGTGTAAATAAACGCTCATGAGGTCAAATAAATGGCGCAAGAGTTGTACTTTTAAATTTTTGTCCCGTTTTAAGCAGTTTTTATGACTCGGGATACAGCGAGGGGTACGAAATTCAAGGGAAAATTATATGTAAATGCCAGTATGTGATACTTTTGTGATAACTTTACATTTGTAATCCAATATTATATTGATATGAAAGGTATTATTTCGCGTTTAGAAGAAAATCTGTTCAGAAGAACTCGAATATATTGAGTGTATGTGTCACGTGCCACGAGTTAATTAGTATTATTAAGGCCACGAGTTAATTAGTATTGAATTCGAACTCGAAACCGAATCGGTGACGTACCTCGTTCCACGTTCGTGCATCATGCATGAATTCCACTCAATATCGCGGTTCGGTTAAAATTTTTAGGGCGGCTGAAGCGCTAATTCTGAGCCGTTGAGGGCAGATTTTCATAACTTTTCAAGCGTTTAACATAATGATATCTGCTTAAACGGTGTAAATAACCATTCATCTTCCTTTAAGACGAAATTTTTAAAAGTCTATTCATGCACAATTTATATCAATTACTATGAGCATGGTTTTTCCCACCTTATGAACAGATGTATTCAATTGAAGTGTGATCCAAGAAATTTTCCGACTCACTAGAAAAGTTATTGAATTGTGTAATCAATGATTCACAATGACAGATTTTTGTAACTTTTCTAGCAAGTTTAAAACAAACCTTGGTCCGCGCTTCACATACGTATATCTGCTTACATGGTGTAAATAAACGTTCATGAAGTCATAGAAATGATGCAAGAAATACATTCTGTAAATTTTTTTAATTATTTTTTATGACTTGGGGAACTGCGAGGATTTCGAAATACAAGCGAAAATTAAATGGAAATGAGAGTCTGTTACTCTGCATGAACCCTTTTTATTTGTTAGCCAGCAGTAAAATGATGTGAAAAGTATTATTTCGCGTTTAGAAAAAAAATCTAGTCACATGTTGTCAAATATTTAGAAATATATATCACGTGCCATAAGGCAACGTGTTAACTTAGTATTGAATCGACAAGAAACCAAATCAGCGCCATTCAATTATTTTCACTTTTATCGATTCGTATTACCACTGTGTACTCGTATGCATAGTTTCGCGCAAATCTATACGTAAACGAAAAACGCTCCTACCACCTCAAGGCGTTTCATAGTCAAGTGAAATTTGCAACTCTACCAACTTTCTTGGTAATGTGCACAATCGGATGATCTCAGTAAAAGTCAAATTCTTTACATACCCAAGAGCTATGATCGATGCAGCAGTGCCTGTCGAAAATTTTCCATTACTCAATATAAATTACCAATGGGCGCAGCACTGCACATCGGGGGTGAAGGGAGGGGGCGGGAGTAGGCGGTGGTGACGTCGATTAGCAAGTGCATAAATTCCTCCGTCATGACGCAGTCTTCGTTAGCGAGGGGAAGATTAAATTCGAGGCCATTGGACGATTCAGATGGAGACAGGTTCTTTTTCTGTGATACCAACAGAACAAGGGGCCTCTATGGGAGGCCGTGTTTAACGTTCCATGAAGTAGGTCCATCAGTCCAACTGTACGTTGTATTCTCCCGTGAAAGTGCGCAGTATTTCCCCCTCTCGGCTTCTCCATTTCCTCCGAATGATTCCAATGTCGTTCTCAAACTTGGAATGACAAAAACTCTAAAATGTTATAGCTATCGGTCTATTCGTCATTTCTTAAAATATTTCAATCTTCATGTGGAAGGAAAAAGTCGGGGAAGAAGACGAGAGGTGACTTAAAATGACCATAGATTCACGAGCGGCCGAACCGCAGTTCCTTTTAGGAGATGAAAACGACAGCTCCCGAAGAAAAAATTGGCAACAGCGACGGCGTCGGGGAATTTTGAAGTTCGCCGGCAGACTATATAAGGGTGGGGGCATGTACATCTTGGAGTGTGACGGCATTTATATACCTATATACCTATATACATCTCGGAGTAAACCCGTGAAGCGATGTCCGCCGCTCGCCTCTCGTCTTGGTGGGGAAGAGATGGGAGGATCGGGGGGCGAGGGGAGTGGGCGGGAGTAGGCGGTGGTGGCGTCGATTAGCAAGTGCATAAATTCCTCCGCCATGACGCAGTCTTCGTTAGCGAGGGGAAGATTAAATTGGAGGCCATTGGACGATTCAGATGGAGAAAGGTTCTTTTTCTGTGATACCGACAGAACAAGGGCCTTTTGTCTATGATGTCGTGGAGGGCAGTTAATCATGTGGACTATGAGACTCCGAGGAAGGATTCGGACGGAGCCAACACCTCTTGCTAAATATCTCCAGCAGAAATATAAATTAGAAGTTCGGGAGAGGAAATGCATAGGGCATAAAGGCATTTTCCGAGGGGCATAAAGGGGCATTTTCCGATTAAGATAAGTGGCACACAAATACTGACGTGATTCAAATAGCAAACATAAAGCCAGTATATGAAGAGTTAACCCGTTTTGCCGTGTTATACTTTAAAACATTTTACTTAAGTGAACAGAGAGAGAATAAAAAGCTCAAAGAAAATATTTTAAACCTGGACATAGATGGAATGTATAATTATGAAAGACCTGAATCCATCTTAAAATAGACAATTGGGATAATTGTGGACCGGGCAGCAAGAGAAGATAGGCACACGGGGCAAAAGTTGTAAATAATAACAAACCTTGAAAATAATGCTGCTACGCCCCAAACACGACGACGGGCCCTGAAGTTCCGGACTCCGGAGAGATAGCGGGGGAAGGCGGTTCCGGGAGACAGGCCAGTCTGGGGAAAAGTCTCTCGCGCCCAGAGAAATGGGAATATTCCCCAGTGTATCCCGGGGCAAAGATCCAGGAAGGAAGAGCCTGATCCGGCCCTCTACTGTCGGCGCAGAAATTATGTGCACTCGAGTTTGGGTACAAATAAAAAGTTAACAAAAAGACTTAGAGAGAAACTAATGACACCATCATTTTTCTCATTCATTTCTACGATATGTAATAGTAAATTTTATTTTTTTTGATGAATTTTTATATTTTTTACTACAGTTATAACGTAAAAAGTACCAGTTATTTACGGCGCGCGGGAAAAGCTCCGACTTTGATACTTTGTAAGTCAAACACAAGATCTTCAATGTCAACTATATTTATGTAAATGGAGGATAGATATGTTTGCTATAGATTGTGCGAGTTGGAGCTATGTATGTTCCATAGAAATAAAGATATTATTAATTTTTTAAAGTTTTTGCATTTCAAAATTGGGGCATCGTAAGATTTCGTTCTTGGTCTCGTTGCAATTCGCATGTCTTGAACGTTTCCAATATGTTATTGTCCAAAACATCTATTCGCGCGTTTAATTTAAATCGAGTAATATTTATAATGGACGAAGTGAGAGGTCATGTTATGCGAAACGCCTAGCCGAATCGGTGCTGTGTTGCCGCGTACACCCGCTCGGTAGTAGGGGAGGCCGTGTTTAACGTTCCATGAAGTAGGAAAACTGTACGTTGTATTCTCCAGTGAATGTGCGCAGTATTTACCCCTCTCGGCTTCTCCATTTCCTCCGAGTGATTCCAATGTCGTTCTCAAACTTGGAATGACAAAAAATTAAAATGATATAGCTATCGGTATATTCGTCATTTCTTAAAATATTTCATACTACCGCGGCTTAATTACATTGGCCGCCGCGTATTGAAAACTTTAACCTGTGTTCGCGAAAATCAATTGTTGGAGTGATCGCGGTATTTTGTTAAAAATCTACCGCGGCTTCGTGACTCTTTCGAAAGGAATAAAATCCAAACCTTGAGCGTTTATCATTATGTCTCCATGAAAAATGTTTAGTTTCAACTTTAATGAATGTTAGCTGCTGATACTAATTGTACGCGTTGGGTACTTGATAAATATTCCGAAGGAATAGGCGGATCACGATAATTGAAAATGCAAAACGTCAGATTGATGATTTTATGACAAAAAGGAGAACTCTCAAGCATAACCGTTCTACATGGCGACCAAAAGCTGACTGACTGCCCGCCGCACCGGAACACGTGGGACAGTCACACAATTGGACTTACTTATTCAATACAAATTTGACTTACTCATTACAAAATAATGACGAATCACCTTTGGTGGGAATTCAAACTGGATTACTAAGACTTCAAACGCTAATGTATTTCATAAATTCAGTAACCTTCCACAGCAAGTAGCGTTTAACGTAAGTAGTTGATATTCATTCTTTTCATATGTTCAATAATTTTCCGCAGTACTTTTTTTAATTGAAATTAATCTGAAAAATTCGACGTTGAAAACTCTTTGTATATTTCGAATGTATTCGCAATCGCTGTCAAATCTATCCCAGTGTTCGCAGGAATTAATTGATGGTCATATCGAAGTATTACGAATATAATATACCGTGTTTCATCTCTTTCGAACGAAATTTAACAAAAACCGTGACCGTAAAAGTTATGTCTCCATGACAAACGTTTAGAGTTAAAATTTTAGTAAACGTTAACTGTTGATACCGATTAATTTCATACTTTCAGTAATATTCCGCGGCAATCGTTGAAAATCAAAAGTTATCTTTGAAAAATTGAACTTTGAAAACTCTTAGCAAAATTGGATTTTTCTGAGATTTCTGCCAAATTCAGGGAGTGCATTTTCGGCCACTGTTTCTAAACTTCTATAGAAATTTTCCGAACACCTTCACCCTTATTTTTATAATCCTTAAAATGCTTCAATCCTTAAATAAATTTATTAATTGCTTTAGATAAAAATATACTCAAAGGTTTCATTTGAAAGAACTCATCTTTTCTATTGCATCAGTTTGTCTTTATTAACTCGGTTACGCAACATTTTGATTGATTATTTGATAGTATGCATTAATAATTTAAATACATTAGAGTGCATCTACACAATCGACAGATCAACGGCAGAATTGAATTATCTGCAATTTTGTGTGGCGAAATGCTTTGTATCTTCTTGGACTCTGCTACTTTTTAATATTTCAACAAATGCTGCAGTGAGTTTTCCTCTGAACAAAGTTAGGTTCAATAGTTGCGAAATAGTGAGTGTGTAATAAAATTCACTTCATGAATGTAATCAATCATCCATATTTTTAGTGACTTTTCTGTAAAGTAGTATTTTGGAAAAAAATTATCTATTATCCATTGCTATACTGAATCGCCTTTGGATAAATAAGCAATTAATTCACAATTTGTGATATTTGGTGGTGGTTTGATGCTTGTTAGAATTGCTAGTGTTAATGCTTCCTTTGAAAGATTTTATCTTTACAATTGTATCAGGTGTTCATCAGATTGCCTTAGTTGAATTTAAGCCTCTTTCGTAGCATTTTGATCAATATTTTCATAAAATATTGAACCGACCTTGACCTCTGGACCTAACACAGCCCTACTTGAGGTTGGGAAATTAATGTTAACTTCACCGTTCGTGTCTGAAATAATGTTGACAAATTTTTCATGTGCTCCTCATTCTACCTAATGGATGGTTATCATTTATTGTTGGGCGGTGAACATTTTTCGTGCCAATAAAAAATATTCTTTTTTTAGAGCTTGGCACTTGCATCAAGTAATTCCGACAGTCCAATCTTAGCAAAAGTGTTACCTTGGGAAGCAAACATCGTACTCTTCCAAAACTCGTGCTACAATAATTTGACATCCCCACCGACCATTAATTAACTTCAACCTTTATAAGATAATGACGATCACAATGTATTACGCTCAACACAAGGAATACGAGGCTGTGTTGTTCGTAAAATTTTACTTCGCCATTTATATTTACTTCCGAAAGTCAAGTCGAGAGGTAACTGGAGCACACTAGCTTATAGTAAATACATGGTTCATCATCATCTGGTGTTCTGCCTGCTGGCAGGTCCCGTACGCCACTGCTGTCTCCATCCGCTTCTGTCCAGAGCTCCCTTCTTTGCTTCATCATAGCTGTTGTTCTTCACCTGATCCTCCAATTTAACTCTTCTCCTTCCTCTCTTTTTCTTTCCTTCAAATTAACCCTCAAGTGCCACAGTTATTATACTTTTCCCTCTCATCACATGGACCAACCAGTTTCCTTTCCTTTTCCTTATTTCCTTTAGGAGCGATCTTCCTTCTTTTACTTTGCTCAAAACCTCTTTATTTCTCATCTTATCTACCCATCTTACTTTTTCCATCCTTCTCCACACCCACATTTCATAAGCTTCTATTCTATTCCTTTCCCTCTTACCTAATGTCCACGCTTCACATCCATACATGAAAACGCTCCATGAATAACACTTAGCTAGTCTCTTTCTCCGCTCCAGATCCAGGCTTTTATTGCATAGCAAGTTTTTCTTCGGGCTGAAGGCCTGTTTTGCCATTTCTATCCTTGCTTTTATTTCTGCAATATTTCTCCAGTCGTCTGTCACCATCGTTCCGGGGTACCGGTAGCTTTTAACTTTTCCTATTACACCTTCATTTATTTCCACACTCGTATAATTTACACAGTTTACTGGCATCACCTTTGTCTTTCCTAGGTTTATCTTCATCCCATATTCCTTCATCCCTTCTTCCAAAACCTTTATCAACCTTTGAAGTGATTGCATATCATCTGCTTATATTACCATGTAATCTGCGAATCTTATACTTCTTATGTTCCTACCCCCAATGCTGACTCCTTCCTCTCTCCCATCAAAAGATTTATGGATCATTTCCTCAACATATATATTGAACAAGGTTGGCGACAGACAGGCCAATGGCGTTCCTTGTTCCTTTCCCTTTCCGGAAACCAAATTGTTCCTCCCCTGCATTCTCTTCCATTATTCTTGTTAGTCTCATGTTCAAAACTCTCAACATTATTTTGGCGTGTGTAATTAGGCTTATCGTTCTATGTTCTGTACATTTCTGTGTACCAGGCTTCATAGGAATGGGTACCATCACTGTTTCAACAAAATCTTGAACCCATTCACCAGTGTGATGTATTTGGTTACACATTTTAACAATTTCCTCCACGCCCTCGACATTCAAGCACTTGAAAAATTCTATAGGGATCCAATTCCTGTTGCCTTCCCTTTTTTCATTTCTTCAATTGCTTTTTCTACTTCCCTCTTCAACACTAATAAACCTCTATCTTCAGGGGGCAGGATTTCTTCTGCCTCCAAGTCCAAATCCTCTGGCTTCTCCTTCGAGCAATTCAGGTCTTCCAAATATTCTGTCCATCTTTCTGTTATTTCTTTCCTCTCATACGTAATTCTGCCGTCTATACTCTCAATTTCTCTCATTTTACTCTTCATTTTCCTATTATCAGTAGTTACTGCCCTTACCTTCCGATACATCAGGTCATACTTTCCTTTCTCTTGCCTTTTTGAGTTTCCCTCTTCAATTCATTATTCAACCTTCGATACATTTCTCTTTCTTGCTCGCCATTCTTGTTTTTATACTTCCTCCTTTCTTCCATGTTCTTCAACATCTCCTCTGTTACCCAAGGCTTCTTCGCTCTGATTCCTTCATAGTATCCTATTTCTTTTTCTGCTTCACTTACTATAGAATTTTTTTATCCTCATCCAAATTTCTTCATTTCCTTTCGATCTTTTGTAATTGCTTCAGACAGTTTTTCCCCTATATCTTCCCTACCCATTTCCTCCATCTTTTTCAGGTTCCTTTTCTTTACTACTTTGGCCTTTTCCACTCTCTTCAATGTTAGCTGAATTTTAATTCTTATTAGGTCATGGTCACTTTTGATATCAGCTCCCGGCAACCCGTTTGATTTCTTAATTGCATGGTTGCAGTTCTAAAAATACGAGACGATGATTAGAAAATTTAAAGCTGCTGTATAAGATTTACTTCAGCAGTAAAGAATACTCCGATAATAGATGACCTTTTAGCGATATGTCAGGGAAATCGGTAAATCGATCAGGGAATATAAAAATTGGATATCCGTAGCCACCCTGATATTGGACATTGGACATAAATTTGCGATCGGTTCTGCAAAACTTTTCGTCTAGGTGGGGATTGGTGATTCTCCGGACAATTCAAATCTCTCCTTTTCCTGGAGAATCGAATCGCGGATGTGGAAATAGTTCGAGATGGATCTAGGGAGTCGTCAATCCCGCAACCCACCTGATTTAAAGGGAGATGCGAATCCTAGCCTTCCTCCGGTAGAGTTTCCCGAGTTCGTGGCTGGGAGGGTCGAACGCATATCAGGTGAAAAGGATAATACTACTTGCTCTCAGAAGTGAACTCGTCGGTAAATTTGCTAACTTTATAAATAGATACCTATCACCGAATACAATCAGTATAGCTTTTTTTTCAAATTATTTATTTATAAGGATTAATACCAATATTCTAGCCTGACGCAAATACGGCGGTGAAATACTTAAAACTGCCCAGAGAAAAAAATTGCCTTTATCGGCAATGGAACCACTTGCCTTGAGTTTTGACTGACGGCCGCCGATTTTTTGAAAGGGAGAAGCGAATCACAGCCTTCATTCGATAGTTTCCCGAGTTCATGAGTAGGGGTGGCGAACGCATACCTGATGACAAGCGCAAGACTACTTACAGATGAAAAAAGTGAAGGTAAATTTTGTCATTTTATAATTAGATCCCTATCACCGTCAATATAGCATGTTTACAAATTATTAATTCACATGGATTTATGCCGATATTCAAGCCTATCGCTAATACGGTGGTGGTATACTTTTAAATTACCCAGAGAAAAAAAATATTTGGCCTGGATCGGGAATGGAACCTCAGATCGTATGCTTCCTTGCCAACGCACAGAACCGAGGCTATATCTCTTCTGTTTTTTGTTGTCGCTTCTGCTTACTTCCAAGGAGGTATTTAATAACTGCAAACCTGATCTGTGAATTAATCTTCGCAAGTATTTTGGGAAACACAAAAATTCCTGAGATAATTTTTATATGGTCCGTCTTTCACACGTGGAAATTGATCCTTCCATTGTGTTAGTTTTTCTGATTTAATTATGCTTACCAACTTACCGCTCAACAAGTAGGAGGGTCGTGAAAATTGGGCTTGTGTTGCCGATTGAGCTTTTTTCTGATTTCCCGATTAAAGTCGGTCAGATCCTTTGTTGCAGCCCAAACTTTTCTTCGAAATCCCGTTCCATACTCTTTTGCCTGGTGGAGAGCACTCGGGATTCTTGAACCTATTTTTTGTTTGAAAACTTGCGCGCAAAATCGTATCTCATTAAAATTCAGTCAGTTTGGCATAATAGCAAAGAAAGGTTTATCATCTTTTCAAATTTCCCCAAAATATTATCCACTTATCATAATGCTTTACGAGGTATTTGCCAAAAATACCGGCCGTTTTTACAGGTAAATGATACGGGTTTGCAAACCAGAAAGAATTTATTTAAAATTGAGAAATGTATTTCGCATGGATTCCGTCATGAATAAAACAGTGAGTGATTTTATATCTATCTCTCTAGATATACAATCACTCTCTCCTGTTTAAAAAAGTACATAATTTACTCTATCCCCATGTATATGTTGTGGATGGCGTTAGCATAAATGCGACAGATGAAGTGAAATACCTGGGAGTTACGATAACTTCGAACCTATGGTGGGGGACACATATAAGAAATATTTGTGGCAGAGCCCTGAAGAAGCTAGGATTTGTCAAGCGTTTTGTGGGAAGATTTTCGGATGAGAAAGTGAAAGAAAGGTGCTATTTCGCACTCGTCCGACCACACCTTGAATATGCAGCGAGCATATGCGATCCGGCGGAGAAAGACCTAGTCCATGAACTTAATAAAATACAAAGGAAAGCTGAGCGATTCGTCAAAAACTGCTACGGCCGTACAGAAAGCGTTACACAGATTTTGAACGATTTAGGGTGGGAGCCGCTAGGGACTCGGAGGCTACGCGCTAGTCTTAGTTTGCTTGAGCAATTGAGAATGGATATATTTCAGAGCGACACGGAGAACATCATATTAGAACCACATTATATCTCCAGGTCCGACAGAATCGATAAATTAAGAGAGATATTTTGCCGAACGGATAGGTATGGGAATTCGTTTTTCCCCCGAACAGTTAAGGACTTTAATAAATGCTAGGCGGAAATTTTTTTTTTATTTTAATTTTTATTTTTATTAACGGCTGGTGTCCTAACACCTCCCGCCACATGCCTTTTGAGGTGGCTTGCGGGGTAGTATGTAGATGTAGATGTACTCATTGTATTAATTTATACAGCAGGTCGCAGAAAAATCTACGGCTGTAAATACGTTTCCAGCTAACGACAGAAAGTACTGAGTTAAGTTAAAGTCATCTCAATGTATATTTAGCTCATTAATGATAATCTGAATCACCTAAAACGATAGTTAGCCCCACTTGTCCTACAATATCAACTTCATGCTTCTTAACGCTACTGAAATTAATAAATCAAATTCGAATATTGTCTTAACTCTAGAACGCCCAGGCGGGTCATTTTGACCCAAACGTGATTTTAAATTCATTTTTTAAAATTTATTTTAATGAGAGCAGGCTTTCCTCCCGGAGCATTTATTCATTTTAACATGTGTTTATGTCCAAAAATTTTCACCTTCCTGGAGTAATCCGTAAATTAATTTTTTTTTAGAATTTACCTTGCACGCCCATACGGATCATTTTGACCTAGATATGCATTTGCTCTTTGTATCATCACCAAAACTTCTTTTTTATTTGTATGTATTTGTCGTAATGATACAGATGTTGTCCATCCCATTTTGTACTATCTTCCTCATTCGGTTACCTTCCATGTCTGGATCACCTTTCACATATTCTTATATATCTTCCCTCCACTTCGTAAACCCACCATTTTCATTTTTTGTCCGGTCGATTCATGGCATGTTTAGTAATTAATTTGTTGGAAATACACAGTATACCTTATCACTATTTTAGAGTGCAGAGAATACAATATTACTCCTCACTGACGTTTAGACTACGCTCGCTTTGTTGCCACCAGCTCTGATTTTTATTTATTTATTTATCTTCACTATCCCGAATACAGCACAATGGGTCAGTTTAACTTGGGTGAATAACAGTAACAACGGACGAGACACAAACATCCATGTCCTGGGCAGATAATATACTGCCCAGGCGGGACTCAAACCCGCGACCCTCGGGTTAGCAGGCGAAGGCTTTAACCCGCCGCCACCGGGGCAGACGGTTTTTTCTCAAAATGACAAGTGGAAAATAAAACTTAAGTCTTCTTCTTTGTTCCATAGAGTGAAGTTTGTAGCTAAAATTTTGAGTTTTATGGTGATAGTGCTTTTGAAGTTCTCTCTATTCAAATATGTCTCTGGGTCGCTCATTATAATCCGTTGAAATTCGTGCTTAGCTGTAAATGATTCAGGAGGATGAGTCAGATGGTGGAGAGTTTTTATTTGACAGCTCCAATGATGAGCAGATTTGAAACTTGCGAAGAATCAATCAATTCTTCCGAAAGTGACGATGAATGCGGTCAAGACAAATGAGAAAGCGCACATAAAGATTGGCTTAATATTTGGTTAAATGATGTATATTATTTTCATTTGTAGATATGAATGGTGCCTTTGCTTCGCCAATGCAGAAATATGAACACAGACAACTTCTTTACATATCTCAAATTTGGCTCAATTGCTCAAGGAAAAATCCACTATTTTAGTGAGAACTGTAAATCGCTCTAGAAGAGAAGTACCAATCTCTCAATAAAATGCATGGAGAACTGTATTCCACAAGAGTACTGTAATCTTACGATGTTACATTAACGATTTAGCAAGGAAATGTGGGAAATATGTCCTAGTTTAGAGTTCTCATCACTCCAGTGTTAGTATAACTAATTCTGAGAAAATATTCTTCGTCCTGTTTCGCGCTATCATGCAACGAATATGGGGGTGGACACAGTGGAAAAAAATGCCACGCAGTACATAGTCAAAGCGTTATCAATAAGATGGCCAATTCATAGTTTCCATAACATTCTAGATCTGGCAGCAAACAATTCCGTTGTGGTATACAAGGCCGTCACTGGGAGGAAAATTTCACGAATGAATTGAGTCCAACAACTTACAGAGGAACTACGCAATAGTTACTTGAATAAGAGATGGAGTCTGGAACAACCTATTAAAATTATAAATGCAAACAGGCTGAGGTTTCAAACTACAGAGAATTATATTGGAAATTAAAGGCCAATTCTGCAAGACGGAGGCCAGCGGGAAGTGTGCCATAAAAAAATTGTATACGCATGTGCCAAATGCATTGACAAAAATCAGTAAAATCATTATTATTATTACAAAAAAATGAGCAACAAATGTATTTTATGCCCAATAATTCAGGTTTATAAATGTGTATCTCTGCAATAATTAGAATCCCTCAGTTGCTCTTGATTTTCCGGAAAATTCCTACTTCGACCGAAAAATAATATTTTGAGCCTGTTACTTGCTACCAAACTTTGAAAAATAATAGATATGTATTAAATAATATAAAGGGTCTTCGTAGTGTATTGAGCTATGACACAATAGGCAAGTAAAATGGAATAAAATTGAAAAAGAAAACGATAAATTGACACAAATGCCGTAAGTTTATACATCAATAAATCAACTAAATTATCAACGTTATGATTGTTATGAAGTGAAAATATCGATGACTGTGAATAGAAAGAGTGGCAGTTTGTAGTAAAAATGTAAACTTAACAGTGAAAAGTGAGGAATTATTTCATTAATTACTGTGGGTCAAAAGGACCCGCTTTGGGCGTTGAATGATGTTGAAAAGTCCGGGCGTCCTACATAAAAAGTATAATAGCAAAAAAAAGTATATATATATAACAAAAAATAATATAAATGGAGAAAAAAAATAAAAGAATATTATACTCCACACAAAAATGAACAAAAAAATAAAATAATTGGAAAAAATAATTTAAAAAAAATATATAAATACATAAATGCTTCGTGCTTATAATTTGTGTTTAAAATTGTATCTATGCCCCCTTTTGTAAATTTCCCCTTAGGTTAGTGTTGTTTATTCTATATACCAAAAATAATGTTTACTTTCAAACTTCACACAAACCACACATCAAACTCCAAATATAAATCCCCCGCCATGCACCTTATTGTTACCAAACCGGTTGTGGTGAGTTCCTCTCACCGGGACGGTGAAGCTGTCGCGCCTCCGGCGCATCCATTCCGCCTGGGACAGTGTTAATTACGACTGGAAAAAAATCATCCAAACCACTCCTGGGTACATTTCTTGGTAATCGGAAAGGGGAAGTTTGTAAATCAATGCAGATCCATCAAATGAGATTTATTTCGCACTACAAGCATTTAATAAGAGTATCTACAGCTTTTCATTACAAAGCATTACTCATGCCACTACAAGGATTTAATAAGAGTACCTACAGCTTTTCATCACAAAGTATGACATATGGATAAAATGAACTTAAAAAGTAGAAAATGATTGCAAGTACAAATGAAATTTATCCTCCAAGGAAATGATAGTATGCCATCTAAAACTATTTTTACTATGTGCTAATTGATAAGTTTTGAACAGTACTACAGGTCATCAGTTTCTTTCTTATCTTTACATGCAAAACGTTCCTTCAATTCAAAGAGGTTTAAACCTTATTATTCTGCTTCAGAAATAATTTTCTGTGAACACTCTAACATCTGAAGAAAAAATGAATTTGTAACACTATTTTTTTAGTACCATGTGATTATTTCAAAGTTTTGCCAAATTTCGGGAACCGTGTCTTAAAAACCACTTCCTACAAGCACTATTATAGGACGGATAAAATCTGGAGAAAAGCACTATTAACATTTCACTGATCAAATTGCTGCAGCCAAGTCTTGCATTTCACTTCTAGTTCTCCATACAGCTTCCTTTGTGAACTAACTTTGTACTCTCATTTCCCGTTGCCTCAAAGATCCATCTCGCGATGAGAAGGTCTCGGATCTCATTCTTCGTCGCTATTGTTGTTCTGGAAAAAATGAAAAAAAATGAAAATTAGTGTTTCTTATAAATAACAACATGATTTGAGAGGTACATTATTATTCGAGGGAAACATCCTCATGCGAATATGATTACTCTACTAGCAGCGGGTAAAGGATTATAATTGATTTTTCCGGAACACATGGAAGTCATAACCTTCTGAGTAAATTAAGTAAATTTTTTTCTCCACCGTTCGGATTGGATATTTGGGGAGGCGACAGACGGCTAAGGTCATTTGCGCCTTAGGGGATAGGAAAGGGAGGAAGGGTGGATAGAAACCCGGCGTCGGCATTAGCCTGCTCTTAACGAAAGGCGCCAAGGGGACCACGGTTTAACGTCTCATCCGACAGACGGAGTACTCTACTTGAAGTGTCCTCCACAAGACACTCAAGTAGGGATCGGGTTCCTCTGAAAAACATCCGCCTCTGCAGGGATTTGAACCCTGGCCGCCCGTGTGGTAGGCGAGTACTCTAGCCACCACACCAACCCGATCCCCCTCCATCGTTCATGGTGTTGCACGAGAACGAATACTCTCGTTATTATAATTGATCGTTATTATTGAATGCTAAATCCAAATTACTGCATTTCCAATCATTTTCTCTATTAAATGTAGGTATCTATGTTGGTAGCAACAACAGTTTTCATGTACAGAGTTTGCTTCCAGAAATGTTTTACGTATTATTTTACGTGTAGAATGCTTCTTTGGAAAATATTTAGTCAATGTTAACATTTAGGATGATAGATAATATGTGCGGGACAACGAAATATATTTCAGCCGATTCTAAAAAGTTGAGGCCGATTAGTTGACCGATAGACTTATCTCGCATCCGAGAGCTTTTACAATCACTTTCGGGTGGCGTGAGCGAAAACGACGGAGTTGTAAAAGTAGTTAGAGGATGGGGAAAAAGGTATTTTTACGCGGGGAACTTAGTCGAACAATCCTTTCATGTATGGTCGCTGTTTTTCTTTTTTCCCCTACCCTAAAGTGCCTACACCTTGCTATATATGTCGCTAAAATATATTTCGCTTTTTTCGCTAAAATAAGGCATCGGAATGATAAACTGCACGGGCAAAACGACCGCACTTCCCATATACTGCGCCTGAGGGTGTATAATTTTTCGCTATTAAATTGCAGAGTGCTTGCGTGCCTAAGAAATCAGCTTAAGCCGTCAGGCAGGCCGTCAACTCGACCGCGTCCCGATAGTTTCCCGCGTTGCGGTCAGAGGCGACGCGTGGACGCTCAGAGTAAACGTTTATTCCTATCTCTACTCGGAGCGTGAGCCGCGGAGGACAATTCTCTCTCCTCTCCCACCTCTCTGTCTCCCTCCCGCCATCTTGTTCGGCAGCGCAACCATTGACGCCCGCCTCCCGGGAGGTGCCTCCCTTCTCCTCTCTCTACCGAAGTTCCGCCACGTGACGAGAGCAGCGCTATTCCCTTCCCACAGCCAAGGCTCAGCTGGAGGGTGAATTTAAACTCGATCACCGAAATCGATTTGCCGAAGAAGTTTCACGCAAGAATTGGGTATAATATGCTTCTCATCCTGCTGTATAATCGTATTTATCTATGTGGAAATGTATTAACTCAAATTAAGTTGGAAAAACTATTTTACCAAGGTTTTTTTCTCACAGTTCTGCGTTTTATTTAGCAAAAGCGAAGACGTTCAGTGTAATTCTTCGGCATATTTTGGTCAATGATGAAACCAACTTACCTGTTATATTTTTATTTTTTAAGTGGTTTGAAAGACTCATTATAAAAAAATAAATGTGCATTATCTTTTCAGTTATTTATTTTAAATATGATTATTACTTCGGAGACCGTGGATAATGTCTTGGCATCCCAAAAATTGTTTTTACACTATCCGATACGTAATGTTAAGTGAATTTTATCTTTATTTTGATATTTTAATATTTTACGTTATTTATTTTGCTGAAAACTAGCAACTCTATTGAATGTTTCCTCATTTATTGGCACGTTCATTTCCGATTATTGTCTTTTCATTTCAAAAGTATTAGTGTGAAAAGAAATTATATCTATCAATTCCTCTCAATTACTGTATGAATGACCTTAAAAATATTGGTTTTATAGTCCACGGTAGTTAAAATTCTTAATTATATGCGTAATCGTGAGAGAGGAGTATTGTTTTTCTTTTCTTAAAGTTAAGGATTAAGTTTACTCAGCTCGGTCTCGAGAAGCTTTTGCATTTCCATTTAATACATTGGGTGTATAATGAGACTCACAATCCCCAGTGTATAAGGAGCCGTGGAGATGAAAATTCTAGTGTTGTATGGCTATAGACTGACGTAGATACCAACGGTGAGACTACATTATTCCTCCTTTCTCTCCGTGAGGCTTTCCATCTTCGTGCGCCCGTTCTCCAGTCTTCCCCTCTTTCGCCCTGGGAGAAGGGAAAGCAGATTGCCTCTGGAGGGAGAAGGTGAGTCTTGCGTGGGAGGACAATGGGTAAAACTGTTCCCACATACACTCCACTCGGTGCTCGAGCGATATCGAGGCCTTTATTGGAGGGTTGTGGGGGAGTAATAATGAACTCTCGTGACTAGAACATTGCGGAGGTTCGGGAGACCTTATAATGGCAAGTTCGAATCCACACGAAGGGGGACACGAAGCATCCCGGTCGGTTCGGTTGAAATTTTTAGAGCGGCTGAAGCGCTAATCGTAAGCCGTTGCGGGCAAATTTTTTAATTAATTTTCAATCAAGTTTAAAACAAACCTTATCACGCGCTACACATAAGAATACCTGCTTACGCGGTGTAAATAAACGCTCATGAGGTCAAATAAATGGTGCAAGATTTGTACTTTTAAATTTTTGTCCCGTTTTAAGCAGTTTTTATGACTCGGGATATAGCGAGGGGTACGAAATTCAAGGGAAAATTATATGTAAATGCCAGTATGTGATACTTTTGTGATAACTTTACATTTGTTATCCAGCATTATATTGATATGAAAGGTATTATTTCGCGTTTAGAAGAAAATCTGTTCAGAAGTACTCGAATATATTGAGTGTATGTGTCACGTGCCACGAGTTAATTAGTATTATTAAGGCCACGAGTTATTTAGTATGAATTCGAACTCGAAACCGAATCGGTGACGTACCTAAATTTCTAATTCCACGCTCCTCGTTCCACGTTCGTGCATCATGCATGAATTCCACTCAATATCGCGGTTCGGTTAAAATTTTTAGGGCGGCTGAAGCGCTAATTCTGAGCCGTTGAGGGCAGATTTTCATAACTTTTCAAGCGTTTAACATAATGATATCTGCTTAAACGGTGTAAATAACCATTCATCTTCCTTTAAGACGAAATTTTTAAAAGTCTATTCATGCACAATTTATATCAATTACTATGAGCATGGTTTTTCCCACCTTATGAACAGATGTATTCAATTGAAGTGTGATCCAAGAAATTTTCCGACTCACTAGAAAAGTTATTGAATTGTGTAATCAATGATTCACAATGACAGATTTTTGTAACTTTTCTAGCAAGTTTAAAACAAACCTTGGTCCGCGCTTCACATACGTATATGTGCTTACATGGTGTAAATAAACGTTCATGAAGTCATAGAAATGATGCAAGAAATACATTCTGTAAATTTTTTTAATTATTTTTTATGACTTGGGGAACTGCGAGGATGTCGAAATACAAGCGAAAATTAAATGGAAAAGAGAGTCTGTTACTCTGCATGAACCCTTTTTATTTGTTAGCCAGCAGTAAAATTATGTGAAAAGTATTATTTCGCGTTTAGAAAAAAAATCTAGTCACATGTTGTCGAATATTTAGAAATATATATCACGTGCCATAAGGCAACGTGTTAAATTAGTATTGAATCGACAAGAAACCAAATCAGCACCATTCAATTATTTTCACTTTTATCGATTCGTATTACCACTGTGTACTCGTATGCATAGTTTCGCGCAAATCTATACGTAAACGAAAAACGCTCCTACCACCTCAAGGCGTTTCACAGTCAAGTGAAATTTGCACATCTACCAACTTTCTTGGTAATATGCACAATCGGATGATCTCAGTAAAAGTCAAATTCTTTACATACCCAAGAGCTATGATCGATGCAGCAGTGCCTGTCGAAAATTTTCCATTACTCGATATAAATTACCAATGGGCGCAGCACTGCACATCCTTATGGCGCGGAAAATTCCACGAAATCTCATTCACCAATTGAAGCAAACTTTCCCGTCATCACTGAAATTCATTTGCGAAATATTATTTGTCTGATCATTCTGACGATTACTCACTGGGTAAGGCGGCCTTTTGAGTGTTCGTCCCTCTCCTCCTCCCACTCAGTGACGCATCGTACGCTTTAGGTGTTCGCATCGATTAACACGTAGCCTTATGGTTCTTGATGAATATATTTCGACATAATGTATTTATATACATCAACGGTCTTTGTGACATTAGATCGAGCACCCACCTCTCTTCGCTTAGCTCGTCGGTGGAATCCGTCGCATGTGGCGGAAATTTACAATATGACGATGAAAATACTCGCTTATTAGCAGTTCTTCATATCTTCTCAGATACCACTCAAGGAATACACATTAACTGCCAAAGTCACTGTCCTTCTGGACTTCGCAAGTTACACCAGATTAATATACGCGTACCTTTTGTCTTGGCTACAGGATGCATTTGAAGAGAAATCGTCTTGAAAATAACGGCACATTTAATCATGGTGTATTTACACGGCCATTTCCTTCACACACCAGTTTATGTATCACTTCAATGGTAAATTTTGATTATAAGGTAATGCTGCGTTAACAAACACCCCGTCGAAGGAATTTATTATTTTTCATACACAACGTGTCATAATTTCCCAAAAGCGACCTTTATAGGCTGCAAAAATAATTAACACATCTAACGACATTGAAGTGACCGAAGTAGATTAAATCAATGTGAAATGAACTGCTGGGTTACGGAGAATTTTTTCATAGCTGTCGGTATCACTCCAAATGTGTGATAAAAACAGTTGACCTCGCAAAAGAAAGGTCTATCATATATTTAATGCTTGTTACGTTTACCCTACGAAAAAAACCGCATTTATTATAAGGCTTGTTCATACAAAACCCGTTCAGCGAGTGAATAATCTGCTCTCATCCAGGCGTTGCCTACACTGTTGGACATGAAATTTGCCTCTGCTTTGATATTTATTCTCTCTCACTGTGTTGGTCATCTTGAAATTCACCCATTTCAATTCACACAGTTCGTGTCTTGTTTCACTCGTCATCGATATAGCTCGTCATCCTAGTTGACATCGGAGATTGGCCTTTGAATGGCTTGAATATTAATGGACTAATAGAGTGATTTTATTCCTACTGTGTTTTAGAAGGAAGGAGAAACTTGGATCACCTCAAGCGACTTAAAACGAAATTGCGACTCACCCATGTTCTTATCGCTTGGCCGCTCTCCTGTCATATCTGGAGCGTCTCCATCAGGTGACCGCTCTGCTGGTATGTTGGGAGTGGCTCCATCATTCGATCCCTCCCCAGGATTCATAGGTGCGGCTCTCTGCGAATCCTGCTGGGAGCTGGTCGAGGAGGCTTGTTCAGTTGCTCTATCTCGTTGCTCTTCTTCTTCAACAATTTGCAAGAGTAATTCACTGACATCCTCATCTTCAATGGCTATTTGTAAGTAAGCATTGCCGTCATCATGTTGGACACAAATCCACCCAACTTCTCTGCGATTAATTTCCTCATTCGACATCGTGGACAGCGCCTTTAGTCAAAATGACCACTGCTCTATACCGTAGCTATTCATGAACTCGCACGCAGATCCACGGTTGCAGCTAGGCTCACGGTCCTGCTACCCTCTCGCCCCTGACCGCCCCTCTCGCCCCTGACCGCCCCTCTCGCCCTAGACCTCCCCTCTCGCCCCAGACCTCCCCTCTCGCCCCAGACCGCCCACCTCGCCCCTCTCGCCACCCTCGCCTCTCTCGCCACCCTCGCCCCCTCGCCCCCCTCGCCCCCCTCGCCCCCTCGCCCCCCTCGCCCCCCTCGCCCCCTGGCCTCACTCGCCCCCTCGCCCCCCTGGCCTCACTCGCCCCCCTCGCCCCCCTGGCTCCACTCGCCCCCCTGGCTCCACTCGCCCCCCTCGCCCCACTCGCCCCCCTCGCCCCCCTGGCACCACTCGCCCCCCTGGCACCACTCGCCCCCCTGGCACCACTCGCCCCCCTGGCACCACTCGCCCCCCTGGCACCACTCGCCCCCCTGGCCCCATTCGCCCCCCTCGCCCCCCTGGCCCCATTCGCCCCCCTCGCCCCCCTAACCCCCCTCGCCCCCCTCGCCCCTGACCACCCTCCTTCCACGGAGTGTATCCACATCAACTCACTGGAACTCATAGCGCGTACATAAACTTCCGGTCAGACCCGGCAGCACACCCTTCTGGCGGCTCACCGGATTTCGGCGATTTATGTAGATTTCTTGCTGGAAGGTCATTCGTTAGTTTTTTATGAATGTATGGGTGTGTGATTGTTTATGCCATACATTATGTATATTTACTCATAATTATTCCTGCAGCTTTTTATCTTGCCAATTGGCGATTGATTTAGGACAATTAACTATGTATTTGTAAACTCCCCTAAGCCCATTCTATGTGCGATCTAGTGGCGCCTTTATATGTACAAGGGAACGCCAGAATGGGGTACAAGCAATATTCATCGAATTATCTATCTGCGTACGCCTCTCTATAATCTCCTATGCCCGTCATCTCCTTTTGATCGAGGCAATTTACAGTATCAGTACTCACAGGTTACCTTCTTCACTTCCATCCTCATATCATCTAGTTTTAATGGAAGATTTAATTGTTGTGGACTTTGTTATATAAATTTACATCGGTCTTTGGAAAATGTGAAAAAGCCCAATCTAAAACATCGAGTTCTCGACCGCAGATTCAATTGTGGCCAAAGTAGATTCAGGTGAAATTGTAGAGTTGTCACACGAATTTAAGGACAAGTTAGATTCCGTTTTATGAAGTAGTCAGAAAGATTATAATTTGGATGTTCCATGAAGTTATGTTTTAATTTTTAAATCGAAAATGTAATGTCCCATCCTGTTTTTCAGTGGGAGAACGTAATACGTTATACTTGAACTGGGAGTGTTTTGCACTTCACTGGTAAAATAAGATAAAACGCAATCTGGCGAAATAGAAGGTTATTAAAATTAGGACTTCTAAATGTATTATTCAGTTGTTATGAATGAAATTGGCTTAAAGGTTTTTTTTCCATAGCATGGTGCGTCCGTTAGTCTCTTATAATGAAGTCAATCTTGTAATAATTTTCATTTTAGAAAATAATAATTGAATGTTGTTTTCAAATAATAAGCATTTCAAATATAATTGTTTTAAAAATATAATGATGGGTTATAATCAGTCTTGATTAATCGTGCTAGTTCAACGAAAAGTTGGAAAGGTTTGCGATCGTGCTCAGGAGAGCACGATCCTTGGGCAACACGAAACCATGAAGCTGGAGAATGTCATGGTTTTTATAGCATTTTCGGAAACTATAATATCTGTTCTCTGAAGAAGAAGTCCACGTGTTTGGTGGATGTGCCAAAGGCTTTGTACTTTTATCAATGTTGAGGTCAGAGCGTTGAGGTAATTCAGTTCTCAGTGGAAAAGCCATAAAAAACTCCCATTACGAAGCTTTATCTAACGGAAACTGGAGTGAAAATAAAATTCGTGGAAAAAGTATGAGCACGAAATAAACAACACTTGGCAAGAAAGCAAAAGGCACGATAGCTCACGTGTATAAGAACTTATTGCTGCTTTTCAGGCCGACTTTTCCATTGTTCTCATGACATCTTTCTTTTTTTATTTTAGGTTATTTTTTCCTCAGAAAGCTGCTAGAAATGCAGTCGCTGTTTCTATACCTCTGCCGCACAACGGTTTATTCATATACTGGCTCATTTATTTTCATTCCTGCGAGATTTTCTTTATTCAGATTCTTAAACTCAACCTTCCCGGTTAAAAGAAACCCATTTGGGAGTGGAATGTAATTCTTTTTGCTTCTTCTTATAATGATTGCTGTTTTAATTGATGTACTTTTCGGTGCGGGCACCCAAGTGTACAGAAAACACCTCTGTTTCTGTTGCCTGCGGCATTTTATGTCGTTACATACCCTTCAGTTGATAAGTTGGATCGGGTCAGGCGATACTTTGAGAAAAAGTGACATGAAAAAATAAAACTTAAACGATGTATTTTTCACACTTTATTTGGAATACCAAACCCTACCGGTTTCGACACCCTTGTGTCATTTTCAAGGGTACTCTGACATTCTCCCAGCGGCGAGCCCATATATATATTATAAAAAAAGGTGTCACAGGCGTGACTGGCAGTTACACATAGAACACAATAAAAGAAAAACTCACAGATATTTTTTTATATATTCGGCGGAAACAACCACCTTCCTCAGAAATAAGAAGGTACTGATATATATATATATATATATATATATATTTTTTTTTTTCTCAAAGAGGGAGGGAGGGTACTGCAGGAGTGGTTGGGGTAGGGGCTTAGAGGGTGTGAATAAATAGGAATTGGGAACGTGTTGAAGGTCAGGATGATGGGAGTGCTATTTAAAGGCGGGACAGGTACATGATTAAGTGGGTGCAGATTAAGCGTTACAATTTCATTTAACAATTTCGGTCCCAAAGCCTTAGATGCTGATATGATCTCAAAGTTTTCTTAAAAACATCCAGCTTTGCACCATTGTCATGAACATTTAAAATCTCTACTCTAAAATCCGGCATGTGATTAAAACCAGATAAATGAGATGGAACAATTGATTTTTTATCACCATGAATAAAAGAATAAAAATGCTCTTTTGTCCTAATGTTAAAACTTCTATCGGTCCGTCCTATATTAACACAATTGCAGTCCCGAGTACCACATCTTAGCAAATACACTCCACTTTTGTCTAAGGAATTAATAAAGTCTTTGGAATTAAAAATTAAATTTCCAATAGTCATTCTGGAATAAAAGCAAACCTTCAAATTTATATTACGAAAAATTCTATTAATGCTATTGGACAAGGAGTTGTTTATGAAATGCACCTTCGTCCATTTCTTATCGGAGGGCTCAATTTGAGAAAGGCCTGTGGATGACGAGATAGTCAACCTTCTTTTGTTTCCTCTTGAGTAATTTGTCAGTGAGGGAAGGGACCGGAAGACTCATAGCCGTTCCTGGTAGAAGGGAGTTTAATGGTGTTCAATTATTTGTGAAGATCTCCCTCCAAATACATTAAACCATGCTATGTTGTCCACACTTTCGTGCTCCAGCCATTTTTTGCTAGCATACAAATAAGTCTGTAAAACCTGGAATTAGGGTGGATTTTGGGGACTGTTATTGGGAAGTTAAATTTAAACGAGAATCGATCGACACAGAAAAGCCACGAAATTCTTGAGTTCTCAATATGAACTCGTGAATTTCTCACGATTATGCTTAGGTGCACCGATCATTTTTTACCCAGAGTATGGCTAACTGTGTGTAATCGACCGTCAGCAAGGCTTCAAATACCGCAGCTATAGTGAGCTTAATGCTTGTATGCATTAACAGCTATGCTTAAACTAATGATGTGCTACGTCGATCATTTAAGTGATGTAGTGTACGTCGTTAATCCAATTCTTCGAGCCAAGAGATTGAAAATGTCTTTCATAAATATTGTTGCGTCTCGTGACATGCATTCGCTTCCAATGATAATCGATCTCTATGAAAAGTCGTGGTTCTATTAAAATCAACGAGAATCCAGCTCTCGTTGAGCATATTTTTTAGACAAGGCTTTTAAATAAGGGTGATGTTACAAAGGAAAAATTCTTAATCGCTGCAATTGTTAAGTCTCCATATTTTGTCGGCCCCGGTGGCGACGGGGTAGTCCTCGTTTTCTATTCCGAGAGTCGCGGATTCGAGTCCCGCCTGAGTGGTTTTTTTCAACACTCAGAACATGGATATTGGTATTTCGTCTGCTGTTGATGTTAATCACCAGATGTAAAAGGCTTTTGATTCCGGGATTGTGAATGTAAGTAATTTAATAAAATAATATATGATGACGTTGTTGATTAGCCGCGTTTATTACCGACTAATACTAAACTATGACCTACTATGATGGCCATCTTTCGAGTGGGTAGCCAATTTCATACCTGTACTATTCTTTTTGAAGTCTATTTTCGTGACCGCTTCTGTCATGAATCGCTAGCAAAAGCCTCCGCTCCTATTTTCCTCTTTGCGACTTTTGAACGGGGAACGGAAGTACTTAAGTTTTACGAATCCGCCCACTTCACTGGCAGCAATTCAGCACTCCTCCGACATATACGACCGTGGTGTGACCTCCATTTTCCTCAGGAAACTGTAGTTTACAATGATAATTTGAACTATTTGACTGCAACCTGTTTCCTGGTCTTTTACTGTATAATAATTATACACAATTTATCTATTGAGACGTGAGAACCTTAAATATTATCGTCAAACAAATACGATTTTTCAAACGAGACTAATCATCGGTGCAGTAACAATTATCATTTCAATGCTAATCACTGCAGATAATTACTCAATTATTAATGATAAGCAAAAAAAGCCGGAGTTACTACTATATTTGGTTGTAAGATTTATAGTGGGCGACAAAAACTTGATTCAAGGGCTTTAATTCTATCCCTTTTTTCTGGGTTGCAAGATACGGAAAAAATTAGGAATTTAATATGATGGTCGGTTAGTGAATATTTAATAGCGTTGTAAGTTGAACCGAAAATGGTACAAGTTTGACATAAGCTGATTTAATAAGAAATTCGAATCAAAAGCAATAAATGTATGATATTGTGTCCAACAATCCCTCATATTTGGGGCAAGCGACAAAGAGCCATTTCATATATCCTTTAACGTATTTAATTAACTTCTCTCCTCATGCATATTTGCACAATTCCATCATATCTTATAATTCGTTGCTGATACATTTTATAGTTGTCTTTCTCTCACTTAATGAAACTCGAGCAACCTTTTTTTCCACCTCGGTCTTATGCATAAAAGTTTTTGGAACCTATTTTCTTCAGTAGTCTATTTGTTCAGAGTTTAATTTGGGATTGAACACCAATGTAAATGTTCCTATATTCATTTATACGGTCCTTAGAATTGATTCTGTTTAGTGTTCTTTTAGGGTAATGATAAGTACAATCTGCATTAAGTGCAAGAAACCGAAAATTCGTTGTTCAGAGTCAGGGGTGCCCGTCCCCCCCAATGCTGATGGCGCATTCCCCCCCAAAACAAACAACCCCCTCCCCCACCCTGGTATCCAGCTTCTTACCAGGTTATAATTTGATAGCCTGTCTAAGGTAGCATGGAATAACGCTATGGGGGACGGAGGATTCGGGAAGTTTTTTAATTATTAGCTTCATAAAATCGTTTTTAACACTTTTCTGGCAATCGACATCTATATACTACCCCGCGAGCCGCCGCTTGAGCTTGTGGCAGGGGGTGGTAGGTCACCAGCCGTGTAAAATTGTAAACGTTTTGGAAGTGAAATGGTGACATGTCCTATGAGAGTGTATTTGGAGGAGCTCAGTTTTTATTGTGGTCGCTTATTGTGCGCGGAAAGATCGAGTGTTTGAACCTATCTATTAGGCTGAGTATCTCTCTTATTTTATCGCATCTGTCAGACCTAGAAATGTAGTGAGGCGTCATGATAGTATTCTCTGTGTCACTCTGAAAAATATCAGTTCTGAATTTATCAAGCAGCCTAAGCCTAGCGTGCAGCCTCCGAGTCTCTAAGGGCTTCCACCTTAATCCCTCTGACAGTTGTGTAACACAATATGCTCTTTCGTAGCAGTTTTTAACGAAGCGTGCTGATTTTCTTTGTATTTTGTTAATTTTTTTGGTAAAATTTGGTCATGACCAGGGTCCCAACTTCTCACGGCGCATTCGAGGTGTGGCCTATTCAGGGCGAAATAGCATCTCTTTGACTTTTTCGTCCGAGGACCTTCCTATATTACGCTTAAATCTTATATCTTCAATAAATCTTAAAGGCAATAAAATCTTAAATTATTCACGTTGTCGACCATTGTGATATCCATATTTTTAGAGTTAGTTTTGAGGCTTTGGCTACAATGATTTATGACCAAACCTTGATAAACTAACTCTTAAAAAATATAAATAAAATCTTAAGCAAACTATTGTGCTTGTATAAGGGAACTAATTAAAACTTAATACAATGCTACAATAAACCATAAGGATGTGATAGTTTATTTTTTACCTTAGCATGCTTAAAAAAAGGAATAAATTGTAAAAATGAGAATCGTTTAGTTCTTATATTTTATTAAAGTAACTGAAGGCTTCTTTCAGATTTCGAATAAGAAAAAACATGGGGAGTATATTGAATATTGTGCTCCAAAAACTACACAGCTGGATCTTGTTTCTAACAAAATTGGCGGTCAACTTACTGCAAAGACGCTATTATGATACGTTATACCACACCTTACAGCTGTATACAGCTCTCGCGAAAGCTTATAGCGTTCGGATGCGCGGCATTTGTGTTGTCCTCGTCATACAAATTTCATATTTTGAAATGCACTCATGCACAAATGCTGTCTTCGCTTTCCCCTACGTCCCTTTTCCCTACCCCTTCCACCAAACTTTACCCCTCCACGACATCTTCTGCGATTCCTCCGCCATTATATTTCTCGTGAGCTATACCAGTGAAATGTGCAAAAAAATAGGACATAAGCCAAATATTTTAAATTAAGATTTGTTTGTAATTAAATGGAACCCATTTACATCATTATTCATTGCTATTATTAACAAATTATACTGGTAAAAAACTCAAATAATAATAATAAAATAATACAGATAAAATCAGTACTGGTGGTGGTGGTAATATTTTGACTACCATACCCTTGATGTCCTTTATACAGTAGTAGTTTTTTTCTTTGTCTATTTGACAAAGCAAAATATTGTATAACTTCACTGTTATGAATGGGTTTTTAAATGTCTTTTTCGGAAGAAAGGACAAGCATGTCGGAGAGCCAGACATCTCCCATGCTGCTTCTCAGCCTATTTTTGACAATTCTTAATCTGCTCATATCCCTCTCTGCTGAGCAACTTGTTGCTGGCAATGTCAGAAGTATCTGGTATAGCAACGTTAGGTAAGGAAATACAGAAATATTTAATAAACAGCTATAAGGCCCAATGAATCCTTTGATCTAATGACCCATTGATCCAGAAATCTTTGTTCTGCTATATTAGAATCTGTACTTGGACCATCAGGCTTGTCGTTACAAGAATCTTAAGTGTCACTTTCGTCATTATTTCGGCTCAGACTCTCGCCATTCAAGCTCAGCACATCTGATAAATCAATGCTCGGGTAGCTAACTTTGCACAGTTGAGTAAATACATTAACGTCTTCACTAAGTTCTTCACCATCGATTGCGTAATACTCACACAAGTCATTGAGAATCGGCTGTAGGGTACTATCCATATTTTTAACAACATTGAGTAAACCTTCGTGGGAAAAGTAAGTCATTTGTTTGACAATATTCAGAGAGCTTTCTGGAAACCGATCCCGCGTCTGAAGACTTAGGGAATCAAGGATGTGAAAGTACACGTCTGATCTTATTTTCGCTTATTTCATTTCTGATCTTATTTAGAATATGTGTACATATATATTGTAACCTTTTCCTTCGTCCTTTTCGGAACGCAGGTGCGCTCGTGAAGGGAAAGGGGTGGGGGCGGGGATCGCTGGACGTCAATATTATTAAATATTTATTATAAGCTAATATAGTTTTACAATAAAAAAACTGATAATAGCGTTATTCTGTTATATCTAGCTCTGCTATTTTGCCTAATTTCAACCCATCTCTAAAAATAATGTTACTAAAAAATAAGAAAATATATTTGAATTGAATGTTTCAGATGTAGAGATAAAGTTAATTACCGAAGGGGAGGAGGGTACGAGGGGTTGAGACAAATGCTACGGTTGTCGACTAAAGGGAAGTGGGGGTAAAAAATCACTGTAAAAGGTAACGTGCAGTGTATGCTCGATCCGTAAGTCTAAGCCTGTTGACTCTACTGCGATGTGACCCATTGGCAGATGTTGGGAGGAGGGGGCGGGAATAAGACCAGAGGGATGCTGAGTCAGTGATGCTACTGGGTTACGTTCGGGGATCTTATGGTGGCCTCGACGGCGGCGTGGTGCGGCAGACAAGGAAGAGTATAGAGAGACGCGACCGGAATATAAAAGCTTTCGGCTGGCTGAATGATTCTCTGTAACGTCACATGTTTTACTATACTACACTTAACGCTTAACATTCATTTATCATTATAACCTTTCTATACGTATATAAATTACTGTAAACGGGTAAAATTATATACATTTAGTGAATTTCTTTATGCATTTGAAAAATCCCCCCCCAAATTTTTTATTCCCCCCGCCCAAATTTTTTTCTATGGCGCAACTTGCGCCACTTACTAAGCCATACATCCCCCCTGTGGGTGGCCCTGTTCAGAGTCTTCTTTTTCAATTAGTGGATGCAATATTTTAGGTAACCCTTGGTTTGGAATTAACTAAAGGGATTGGAAAAAACATTTCCTCCACACTAAGTTCCTTCATTATTCTGGAGATGGTTGTTTGTTAATCGTGGGTCGTTGAGTGTGCTTTTTCATAAATTAAATGCGTTGAATTTTATCGCATAGTAATTAACTAGGGAAACTACTTTCCGTCTTTTAAAATAGATCGCCTTGAAATATGAATATCGGGGATTATTAGCTTTTGATCAAGCCAGGGTTATGAGAAATACCCTTTACACTCCAAAAATATGACTCTTTGGTTATCGAATAAGATCAAACCGAACCGAACTAAAGCTGCAAGTCTAGGACCAAAGTCAGTAGAAATATATCTTTACAATAAATTGCCTCAGAAATACAAGGATATAAAATACATTTCCAGGTTTAAAATGCAAATAAAAATTTTTTGACTAAGAAAATTATTACAGTGTGCCCGAGTTGATCAATGATAAAATATGGCTTGGGTATGTGAAATAAGACCTCAATGAGTGAAACATGAGATTTGTAAAATATGACTTGTGCAAATGTAACCATGAACAAAATGTATAACTTCTTTGTGTATGTATATATTTTTTATACTAATCTATGAACGCTTTTTCATGTCGTGTCCTATATTCTAGCTCTATGTCTCAATCCTTGGACAAATAAATATTATTATTATTATAGAATTAGATGTGACGACTTCATTGATATAATAGTGGAAGGAAAATAAGAGGTAAGGACGACGACGACGACGGAGTGTTCACAGATTCACGAACGACCGAACTGCAATTCCTATAGGGAGATTAAAAAAAACAGCTCCCGAAAAAGAAAATTGGCAACAGCTACCGCGTCGTGGAATTTTGAGATACGTCAGTAGACTAATTAAGAGTGGGGCGATAGCGTAACGGCATGTATATAAATCTCGGAGACTACCCGTGAAGCGATGTCTGCCGCTCTCCTCGCCTCTTGTGGGCGCCTGTGGAGCTGGAAGTGAGGAGATCGGCGAGTACCTACTACCCCACTTACTAAGCCATAGTCCTAGAAGGACCTGTGGCATAGACTGACAGGGCACCACCCTGAAAAATAAGTGTGGAGAAAAGATGCGCTGGACAGGTTAAAAATGATTGTTAAGGGGTGCTCGTAAGAATTATTGCTTCTGATTTAACTCGCAAGCTTTATCTTTAGAACAGACGCGATCATACAATGAGATAATTTCCAAGCGTGACAGATTTGAGTAGGAATTCTTTCATCACTGGCTCGATTTACAATTGCAAAAGAGCATGTCGAAGTAAAAACTCTTCCGAATATAAGTTATGAAATAATATATTTGCTGCCGTTATCGCCTTTCCTTTAGAAATTCATTGTAGTGGTACGTCGCATCAATGAAATAATGCGATCAGAGATTCAATTGGTTTGACTCTTTATGGATAATTCAATCATGATAAATATTCTCTTCCCCCTTCTGCTTCAACCTTTCTCCCGCAACGTAAAAGGAACGTTCTGGGGCGTTGAGGTCAACTTTAGGATCCGTCCCCATCTCAGGCAAACGCTATCGGCTTCTCGCTTCTCCTTCGAAGTCTTTCGACCCCCCAAGGCCAAGGGGAGGCTTATCGCGCGAGCGGTTCACCTCCCATTCCCCCTGCACCCGCCTCACCTACCCACACTCCAAGCTGCCCCACGGGGAGGCTAAAAGCGCGAGCAGTTCGCTTCCCATTCCCCCTGCACTCGCCGCATCCGCCCACCCACCGAGCTGCCCCATGGCCTCGGCGAGGCTTATCGCGCGAGCGGTTCACCTCCCATTCCCCTGCACCCGCAGCACCCGCCACACCTACCCGCACTCCAAGCTGCCCCACGGGGAGGCTAATCGCGCGAGCAGTTCGCTTCCCATTCCCCCTGCACTCGCCTCATCCGCCCACCCACCAAGCTGCCCCATGGCCTCGGCGAGGCTTATCGCGCGAGCGGTTCACCTCCCACTCCCTCTGCACCCGCTGCTGCACACATAATCCTCCAATGGCACCCTTCCGACTATAGCCCCATGCCTTAATATTAGCGGCAATTCTAATGGGTTTTAAGCGATTTTCTGTAATTAACAGATTTGCATGGAACTATTCACGCGCGCTCTCATTGGTAACGTGGAGAGAATAGTGGAAAAAATTGCATATTATCGATTAGGTTTCTTGGCAATTAAATCGTAATTTGATATGTAGCCTTAGGCCACTTGATTTCAAAATAATTCGAAGTCAAATGCATATATTCTCTCTATCGCAAAATCATACATTTCATATAATTATAATGGTACCTAATAAATAACAAGGCATCGTACTGATAAAAAACACGTGTTTACTTACCATCATCGCTTAAATGCTGTATTCCACGCCGTAAAACCTAGTCATAACAATGCTTTAATTGATAACGAGACGAAAATTTTAAAATATGATTCCTAGGTCATTCATATTATTACGCTGAATCGGATTGGATACGATACTTTCTTAGTGTTCGCAAACAAAAAGTAGTTATTGAAGGTATTAACTTTGATATGGTTAAAGTCACTTCCGTTGTTCCACAAGGAAGCATGATCGGTTGTCTTTTATTCATTACCATCTCTGCCCGCCTCGCGTTGTAATGCCTCCTTTTCTTTCTGAGTGGGCACACATATACAACGCAGACAAATTCATATATACAAAATAAATTAAAGACTATGATTTTTTGTAGTCCAATGAATTCCTCGCACTTACACAGGAATTCGTAACGCACAAATGATGGCATGATTTTCCATTCCATGGCTATAATGCGGTTTCCAAGTGAAGGGAATAGTTTATCGTTGGAGTAGTGCAAAAATTTCAGATTTTTGAGCTTAAAATATCCAATTTTAGGAAAAAGCAAAACGCGTTCGAAAATCGAATGCGAGATTTAAAAATAAGGCAACGAATACATCTCTGCAACCAATCTTATTCTATGTGAAAATAAATTACGTACCTTTAAATAAAAATTATGTATCACAGATGCGATTCTGAAGCACGTGCTTGAGCAACTCGTTAACGATCTGCTTCGTTGCTTGCTTGTAGTTCCTCGCTTGTTTGAGAAGCTCGCGTGCCAACACTTATTTGTTGAAACGATTCTCGATCCACCTATTTTATATAATCGTTTCAACAAATAAGTGTTGGCACGCGAGCTTCTCAAACAAGCGAAGAACGACAAGCAAGCAACGAAGCAGATCGTATACAATGGATTTAATAATTCATAAACCTTCGCAGGCGCGCGCAACAACTCGCAAAAGTTTCTTAGCAATCTGATGAATGGTATTGGTACGCATAAATGACGAGCAAACATACATTCATTTTTATGCACGAGATTTACATAAATGACAGAATTTCACGAGAAGGTAGGATAATAAGACTATTTGCAGATGATGCGACCATCTACCACAAAATGAGTGGGGACGTGGACTAGGCCTGGGCGTATTGAAAATCAATATCGGATTACGATGATTTATAAATATCGATAATTGACGATAACGATAGCTAATATCGGGACGATAAATATCGGGACCGATAAATATATTGGAACGATAAATCTCGGGACCGATAAATATATCGGAACGATGAATATCGAGACCGATAAATATATCGGAACGATAAGTATGGGTACCAATATATCGGAACGATTAATATTGGGATTATAAATATATCGGGTCGATAAATATCGGTACCGATAAATATCGAAATTAAAATATCGATAATTGACGATAAGGATAACTAACATCGGGACGATAAATATCGGGACCGATAAATATATCGGAACGATAAATCTCGGGACCGATAAATATATCGGAACGATAAATATCGGGGCCGATAAATATATCGGAACGATAAATATCGGTACCAATAAATATATCGGAACGATAAATATCGGGATTATAAATATATCGGGTCGATAAATATCGGCACCGATAAATATATCGGGACGATAAATATCGGGACCGATATTTCAATGATTCTTCCCTCTGGGTATTGATGAGCACATTTTTGGATATGCACTTTCTGGTAATTTTCCAGTACTCTCCCGTGTTATTGTACTTGCGCTATTTATGATTTTCAATCTGTTATCATTTTTTGTTTACGTGAAATTGAATTAAATGTCCATCATTTGTTACTCAATTTCTTAGTAGTTAATGGACAAAATAAATGTATCATTACCATTCATAGATAATAATATCTATGTATTCATAGATATAAATAATGCATTTTATTAATTTCAAATTTTATCCCCAAGTGCAGTATTAAAAATTGATTAGTTTCAGCGGAACAATTAAAGAATACAAATGTCCCGATTTATGCCAAACTAATTTTATTTGACGTAGAAATGTATTTACGTCAGTACCCAGTGAGGCATTAGAGGCATCAAAAGATATCCTGAGGAATTCACCGGAAAATCCCAGATAGGTAGAGGAATTAATAATGTTAATGGAAACGTGCCCCAAACAAAATTTCTCCCTGCTCAATAAAAAATTTTACCAACAGAACGAGGGCCATCCAATGGGATAGCATTTTTCACCTATAATTGCGGAGATAATCACGAACCGCTTTTAAATTAAACTTATTAATCTGAATAACTTTTAAACCCCGTTTATAATTGTTTCCATTTCGTAGACGATGTCCTATTTTTCTGGACAAGAAGCTATCGACAGGTGGATAATTTTTTTAAACTCATGAACTCCGTCCACAGTTTGATTGAATTATTGAGGCTTTGACATAAAATGAACGTTTTGATTAGCCTTAGTCAACACGAAATGGTAAGTTTTCAAACGTACTTACTCTAGCTTAAATATAGGCCAACCCAACGGCTGTCTTTTCCCGACAAGATTTTCCGGCGCCATAACATGATAATTTATCGGGCACGATTACGCAATTTTTATCGGGTGATAAATCACGATATTTCATCGGGAAGGCGATTTTTATCGAGCGATAAATCGTGATATTTTATCGGGGCGGCGATTTTTTATCGGATGATACATCGTGATATTTTATCAGGAGGAGATTTTTTATCGGATGATATATCGTAATATTCTATCGGAAGGCGATTTTTATCAGGCCCGATATTTTTTAATTGGATGATATATCGTGATATTTTATCGGGAGGCGATTTTTTTATTGAATGATATATCGTGATATTTTTATCAGAAGGCGATTTTTATCGGACAACGATTTATCGCCTATGTTCAAAACTCAATATCGGATTCCCGATATATTTAAATATCGTGATATGTCACGATATATCGATATATCGCGCAGGCCTAACGTGGACTCGTACCCTCCCTCCACACCCCTTTCTCTTACCCACTCTCCAATCCCCATTCCATATTCTCTCTTCACACTTCCCTCCTCGTTCCCTCTCTCCACCCTTCCCTTCTCTTATATACCCTCTAGACCCTTTCCTCTACCCCTTCTCTACACTCCTTTCCCGTACCCTATCCCTACGTACCCTTTCTCGTTCCCCATCTCCACGCTTCTTTTCTCATATACTCTCTCCCGACCAAATTCTCATAGATACCCTGGATATTTCAGTGCTCTAATATTTTGTTGTAGCTACACACTGCGTGATTGAAGCATCTAATGTATCTCCAAATTGGATGAAATGGCATTTTTCAATATGTTGACTTGCAATCAGGTTTTAAAGCCGACTTAACTGTTGTTTTCAAGGCCGTAAACATTCCTAGGTGATTTCTAATTACGGGTTAGGGAGCGTTGAGATAGAGTAGGGGAGAGGGAGCGACGAGAGAGAGTTGGCGGAGGGTTTTAGAGCGAGGATACGACAAAGCGAGTGTGGAGAGAGGTGACGGGAAAGGGGGCGTGGAGACAGGGAAAGGGGATGGGGTCGTATAGTAAGGGTGCTGGAAAGGGCGCGTGGAGTTAGGGTGCTGGTTGGTGGCCTTGAGAAAGGTTCCGGAAGAGGGGCGTGGAGTAAGGATACGGGAAAGGGCCTGCCGTGAGGGCACGGGGATGGACGCGTGGAATAAGGGTAGAAAAGAGGGCGTGGAATTATGGGTACTGGGAGGGGGCGTGGAGTAAGGGTAAGGGGAATGGGACGTGGGTTTAGGGAACGGGAATGGTTCTAGTGTTTGACGATGGCCGAGGGAGTCAAGTTTTTGAAAGGAATGTGATTGCGAGGGAGGGAACCTCAAATAAGACTATGTGTAGGTACTCCAAGCCTCGGTCCAAGCTCCTGCATAGGGATTAACAGAGACGTTTATGCCCGCCCTGCTAATTTGAGATCGTAGACTTTTATGGCATCTCAATATCCCTTCCTTGACATCATCGGAAAACAAACGGTCCCTTGAGCATTACAAAATGATAGAAAAGTCTGTGGCTACGAGATGCATGGTGTTGGATGAAAAATTGCGAATGAAGTACCTGAGAATTTAACAGTCAATTTTCCACTTAGAATAATGAAATTGGGGATTTAAAATGAAATTGTTCACTAACATGAAATGTTCAAAGTGAATACCGACAGAGAATTGAAAGAATGGCTATAAAAAAGTTCAATAATCGCAGTCCAATATTTCCGAACATATTCGCTCGAGCTCCGAATGCTTTGCTCAACCAAATGATTGCGATACTTCGTAACTTCAACGAAAATAATTCTGTCATTCCACCATTTCTTAACATTATCGCTCCATCCAATGTTCTGGTCCTTCTGTCACACAACGAATTATTTTAAAATAGGCGCTACAATAGGTAGTATCGGTTGATTCCACGAAGTATATTCTTCATAAACGCATACCTGATTATAATATTAATGGAACAATCTTTTCATCCAGTTCCCCGGGAACCCATGTGGGAGAAAATGTTCACTTCAGTGAGTAATAATTTTACTAATCAATAATCAATTCAGAGAGCCTAACATTATTGCAAATCGGCTTGAATGATAGATACACACGATTCCATTTTCGATGATAACCTTGATGACTAGCGACAAAAGGATGAAAATTAGTTTGTTTCCTCGGTACAGTTCTTGGAAAATTAAACGATTTCGCTCCCTTGGTTGGCAATCCAAAACGGCATACTTCTTATAACCCATTGATAGGTAATGCTTGCATTCGAGGGGCGCTTTGAAAGCTCAAGCTATCACTGAGACAACAGCGTACCGTAGCAGCTTTCTCCCGAGAATTTTTCCACAGGAGCGTGCTCCAAGTGAGGTCTCACAAGAGAAAAATAACATCGCTCCTTTAATTTGTCTTCACGTTTTCCTAGTATTCTTTTTATAAATCCAAATATGCTCTAGTGATTATGTCAACTGAGTGTATATATTCGCGCTGCATCAACGAATTCGGTTCGTTATAGTCTGTGGGAGGGTACAGAAAATCGAAACGGTGTCAACAATATGAAATGCACAGCTTACTTACCTTGACTGATGTCTCGTGCAGCTCGTCCTCCGTAGGGCGAGTCTCCTGAGCGTTGTGTTCCTCAATGAAAAGCTCCCGCTTCACTCTCATCACCGCGTCCATGTCCCGTGGTGGGACATTGTCAGCCCAACGCTTCCGTTTCCTTTCACCCCGTCTTCCACTCCGTCTCGGTGGATAAGGCGTCGGTAGCAGTGGATATGGTGTCCGGAACAGAGCACCCGCAGTTGCCGCCGAATTGCCCGCCATTCCCCGTGGACCGGCTCCTTCGTCAGAGCTTCGGGACGGAGTTGGGATCCCGTCGGATGATGAAGACACGGCGGAAGTTGGGGGAGGCTTCTCCCCTGATTGGGGGTCCTCTTCCGGCTTTTCATCTCCATCGCACTTCATACTCTCTTCAACGGTAGCCGCTGTCTCCTCCTCAGGAAGGCGCTCACTTTGCCTCTCCATGCTCACGAGATGACCTCTCTTATGCCTCAGTCCCTCTCGTCGCACAGCCAGACGGTCTAATGAGCTCGTGCCCGTATCGGAGATTTCCCCCCCAGACGGGAATGTAATCAACTGCCCTCCTCCGTCCACATCCCTTCCTCCGCCCTCTCTATCAACGTGTGTGTTCCACCTCTCACAATGACTAAGGTCCACCCACGTCCGCGATAAACGTACGAAATTGCACCCTTGGCGGCCGCTCCCCATCCACCCAAACTAATGTCTCTGTTTATCACGTCCATCGGTGAAATTGGGATTAAATATCCCGTCTACAGCTACATCTACAAAATACCCTGTGAGCCGCAGCTTGGGCGTGTGGCAGGGAGCGTTACGTCACCAGCCGTGTAAAGATGTAAGTTTTTGGGAGGTAAAGTGGTGACGTGTATTTAGTGGAGATCAGTTTTTATTGTGGTCGCTTTTGTGCGCGGAAAGAACGCGTTTTTGTTCCTGTTCGACAGTGTGTCTCTCTTATTTTATCGCATCTGTCAGACCTAGACATGTAGTGAGGAATCATGATAATATTCCCTGTGTCTGTGTTTAAAATTAATTTGATGGATGAATTAATAAAAGTCGTCTTTTCATCGCGGCATTCATTACAGCAAATTTGCAAAAAAGGTCCGCAGCGTGGCGAGGGCCTGTCGGGTCCCTAGGCGTGATGCTCGGGGGAAGCGAAAAGTTAGGCAACGAAACGGGACTAAAGAGATTTATCTGTGCACAGGGACGAGAGGAAGAAAAACGGTCGCAGCGGTTGATCTTGTATCGACGCTCGTAAAAATATAATACAGTGAAATCCCTCTTAAGCAGCACCCCTGTCCAACGACAACCCCTCTTAACGGCATTTTTTCCTTACGAAATTTCCCAAATCGTTAAATATTACTCCTGTTAAACAACATCCCCAACCCCTACATACGGCAGTTAGGAAAATTTACGGTGGCAATTATTAAGCGACAATTTTACTAATAAAACTTTAGTTACTTTAGTTACCGCTTAAATGTACACGTTAATTGTCATCGTTTCTGTAATGTAACAGCTAACACAGTAACAGAAACAAGCCTTTTCATACATTGTCTCTTTTCTCTTGCGTGCGTTCCGCAGTCTACTGTGGTAATGTTTTCTGGATACCTTGTGGTGCCTATCTTTCTGTGCGATCGCGGCTCCTTTCCTCACGGAAGCCTTTTGTTTACATGTGACAGGGGCGTTTCCCTTGCCGCCCTCGCCGAACCGATTGTAGTTCCCTCCCCCACCATTCTACCCATCTTACACTACCGTAGCTATGCTATGAAGCATCTAAATCTAACAATGTCAGGCAAGGCGCCAGTGTCGTACTGTTAACTATGAATACAGTAAACAAGCTCAGGTCTGCGGTATTCTATGCATACGGTTTGTGGAACCCAGTTGAATGTGAATGTTGAGTGTGAACCCGGTACATTGAAGTGTTACATTCGGTACGCAAGTTGTTCTTGTGTTGCAATTCTTTCGTTTTTTAAAGATTAGGTGCAGCAGTACCGAAATTTACTGTGCTGTAAGGTGTAGTGTATTGTGTAATGGCGTCTACAAAAAGAGTTGTTTTGCCTCTAAAAGACCGAGTGCGGGTTATTCAAGACAGCGACAATGGATTAAGCCAAGTTAAACTCGCTGAAAAGTACAAGTGAGGAAGAATGCAAATCGGGGAAATTCTAAAAAATAAAGACTCTATTCTGAAGGACTGGGCTGAAGGTGAGTCTAAAAATTTAAAGCGGAAGCGGGAGGAGAAATGCGCTGATATAAACGACTGTGTACTTAAGTGGTTTAGAACAGTACGTTCAAAAAAAATCCTATTAGTGGTCCTATGATACAAGAAAAAGCAAAAGAAATTGCAGAAGCGCTGCATATTCAGAACTTCTGTGCCAGCAACGGATGGCTGAATAGGTTTAAAACTAGGCACAATATTGTTTTTACAGCCATTTCTGGAGAAAAAGGTGGTGCTGATGCTGTTTCTGCTGAAGACTGGAAGGAAAGATTAAGCAGTGTAGTCAAAGGGTTTGATTTTAAGATGTTTACAATATGGATGAAACAGCATTATTTTACAGAATGATTCCCGCGAAAACACTTTTTGAGAAAACAGAGGACTGTTCAGGCGAAAAATATTCTAAGGAAAGGATCACAGTTGCTTTATGTTGCAGTGCAGTCGGTGAGAAAACTACACGATTGATTATCGGGAAATCTCTACGCCCTTGATGCTTTGGTAAAACTGATATGAATACATTATGCGTTACCTGGAAATCCAATAAAAAAGCTTGGATTACATCAGACATTTTCGAAGATTGGTTGCAAAAGTTTGATGAAAAAATGGCCCGGGAAAAACGGAAAATTTTGTTACTGCTAGACAATGCGACAAGCCATGTTCATAATCTGACTCAGTCAAACATCACATTGCATTTTCTGCCACCAAACATGACTTGCCTGATTCAGCCGTGTGATCAAGGGATCATAAAAACATTCAAATCACTTTACCGAAAGCGTGTGGTTAAATCAATATTGGCTAAAATTGATGATTGCAGCAGTGCAAATGAGTTAGCTAAAAAGGTTTCGCTTTCAGACACGATATCTTGGATTAAGTCATCGTGGAATGACGTAAAAGCAGAGACAACAAGGAAATGTTTTGCAAAATGTGGTGTTTCACAAAAGCTGTTCGATGCTTCAGAACCTGCTACAGAGGATTTTCAAGAAGCCTAAAAGGAAGTCGAAGACCTGATGAGGAAGGCTGGCATGGAGCACGACGGAAGATTGACTGCTGCGGAGGACTGCGCTGAAACCTCTCCAGAGAATGATTTTTTGTTCGCACTGGATCTTCCAGATAATGTCGGTGAGTAATTTTTCATGTAATCTATTTTTATTTAAAATTTTCTCTCCAAGTAACCTTATAAATTGAATTTAACATACTTATTATAAATTTATGTACAGATACTGAAGAGCCCGATTACGAGACAGAATCTGATCCTCAAGAACGAGTTCTAACGCCTGAAGATGTTCTAAAACTTTTGAATAATATCACGCCTTTTTTTTTGAAAAAAATTTTAAAACTTTCGAATATGTTCATATGATTAAAAAACTTTCAAGTGCCGTAGAGGACACGATAGTTCATAAAAAATTCAAACAAATGGACATTACCAGTTATTTTCGTAAATGTTAAGCCGTAATTCATTTTTCTGTTGTGCATTCTTGTAATTTCATTTTGTATTCTAACATTAAAGATTTTTTTAACTTAAGTACTGTAATTCTTTGCCAGTATACCTTCAAACGTCTTACAGTATTATTATACATAATAAGTATGTACTTTACTAAGATTGGTCCGTATACGTATAAGTTTACCATACGGTACCGTACGTACGTATAAGTTTGCGTATACGCACTCTACCGTGCTGATTCAGTATTTAGCAAAATTATATTGCCATATTAAGTATGTATTTGTTCACTTATTGTACTTTATTAAACCTCCATAACACTATGGCGTGTAAATTACAACCACTGCACCCCTATTTAGCGGCAACCCCTCGGAACGGCATTTTTTCGTCTGCAAAGTAGAGGCGTCGCTTAAAAGGGTTTTCACTGTATATTCAAATCCAATATTTAGAGACTTTTTCAAAAATATTTAAACAATTTATGGCAAATTTTTTTGTAAAATGAAGGACTATTTTTCTGCGCTCCAATAATAAATTACACATTAAAAGCATTGAAATGTTCTATATGCATAATAACAGTGGTAAAATTATAAATAAAAAATGCTCTCTATATTATGTGATGAAAAAGTATATTATGCTTTAAATTGCGCCTTTTAGTTTTAACAAAAATACCCCTCTGTAAGGAAATGAAGATTTTTAAAAATATTAAATGAAGAAGCTTGCTCGTCTTAATCAATGGTAGTACTTGAACTTCGGCTGGTCATTTTTTTTTCGTCTTTCAACGATTGTCAGTGGTTGGATTTGTGCTTAGGGGTATGAAGGACATAGGTTAGCGGCAGACGATCATTCGATGCGGAATGAAGCACTTAGAGGGGCCAACAATTGGAGGAGAAGCTATGCACGCACCACGCATGTCGTAAGAACGTGATCGACGCCCTCAAGGCGGGAGCGCCAGTTGGCATCGCCGCGGAACAAGATGGCGGGGGGGGGGGGGGGGGGGGGAGGCCTAGCAATTGGCGGCGTCGCGTCGCTTGCTCGTTGCTGGCGCCGTCTCGGCGCGCTCACATTGCCGAACCTGGCCTCTATCCCGCACAGGTGGCATTCGCGGGAGAGGATTAGTCTCGCGGCACGGGCTGCGAGCTTTCGAACAAGGTGCATCTTTTTCGGGGCGTGGTTGAAGGAAAGGCCTACCCACTGCTTTACACGAATCTGCTGGCTTGTATGCAATGCGCCCTTCTTAAGCCGAGAAATAGAAATGAAATAATTGAACCTCGGCCGGTAGTGAAGAGAGAAGTTTTTTGGGAATGAAAGGGCGCAGTGGACTTGCAGAATGTGGTTCTGTTGTGACCTCAGCCGAGGCTTGAGTCTGTGGAGTGGGGGGGTTGGGGGGGGTGATGTGACGAGGCGGTAGCCGAGTGAGCAGCGGGGGAATAGCGTATGCTCATGGGGAGAGGGGACGGAGTCGTGGGGGAAGTGGTCACGTAACTCGGGCGTGGGAGGAGAGCGTGGCATCAGCCGAGGAATCAGGGAGACGCTGAAGAGCAGTACACTTGTGTGTTATGTATTTTTTCATACATGCTTTTTCCATCCGCAAACAACTGGAAGAATGTATAGGCGCACGAATAGCGAGTCTTATATCTCGCAATTCCAGGAGAAGTAGCCTTGGTTTATCAAGACTTGCTCCGGTTTTAATAAAGAATGCACAATAAAATTAAAATTAACTTTTACAAAAACAAATTAAGCATTTTGCCCATAGTAAGAGAAATGTTATAGATATAAAATATAGAATAAAAAATATGGCAATTCCTGAAAAATCATCGTTATCATAAAAAATCATGATGAAGAAATTCATCATCGATGAAAATCATAGAAAGCCGATAAAAAGAAAATTATAATCATCTATTGACAAGAATTACGAATAAGTTCATCATTTATTGCAGTATTTGGTTATTGGTAAATTTTAAAATATTGTGGTGTTTAAAAAAAGTGGTGTTTAAAGCGTATTGAATTGCAAATATAGATCTCTTCTTCGTCTAAAGGCTGGGACACAATCAACGTGTACGTGTAACGTGAGCCGTTAACGGGAATACGCGAAAAGATGGCTGACGGGAAAGTATAGCGAACGGACACAATCAACGTGTACGGGGAGTACGTGTACGCGAGAGATGAGCAACTTTCATCTCTTCCCGTGTCCCGTACACGGAAAACCAATCAGTATAGTCCTGAGAATCCGGGAATGGGAGCCATCTGTCGGCAGATTCATCCAACTGCTGAATATAGCTCTTGACGAAGACAACTTATTTACTTTCACACTTGTTTGCACCTGATCTCTTAGCTGCGCCTGCGTTAGTCAATTGTTACTCCGGGCCGCGTTAACGTCGATTGTGTCCGCTGACTTGCGTTCCCCGTCTCCCGTTGTCCCGTTAACGTCTCGCGTCACGCGTGCACGTTGATTGTGTCCCAGCCTTAAGAGGCTAAGCTAGACATATAACAACTATCCCGCTTACAAACCCGCTATTCTAGACGGACGCGTGGTATACGCTGACAGGAAACCAACCAGAAGAGTAAATATGTGAAAAGAGGCATTGGAATGATTAAAAATGTTATTGGCGCGATCGAGAGAATTGATTCTTATTATTTGACTCACACGCGTTATATATAGAACAGACATAGCCTGATAACTGGAGATATACTGAGCGTGACAGATTTCTGAAGGAATTCTTCAATCACTGACTCCATTTACTATTGCAGAAAGAGCATATCGAAGTCCAAGTTCTACTGAGTTTAACTCATAAAATTAAACCTTTACTGCCGTCATTGCATCTCCTCTAGAAATTCAGTGTGGTGGTGACAGGTATATCAGTACGTCGCTTCGAAAAAAATAATACGATCATGCGAGGGTGAGTCAATAAATAAGTTGCAAAACTGAATTGAGACAAAAATAATTAAAGTAACTTTCTGACATTTATTTCACTTTTCCACATATTCACCCTGTACATTCAGGCACTTATCCCATCTCTTTACAAGTCCTTGAAAGCCAGCAGCAAAGAAGTCCTTTGGTTGCTGTCGCAGCCAACGTGTAACCTCATAGATTACAGCATCATCTGTATCAAAATGACGGCCACCCAAATGATTTTTTAGGGGCCCAAACAGATGAAAACCACTGGGGGGCTAAGTCGGGACTGTACTGTGGATGTTCCAAGCGTTCCCAATGAAATGTTTACGACTGATTTTGATGATGAAATGCTGACATTTGCGACTTATTTATTGACTTACCCTCGTAGATTAATCCTCTATGGACGAACGAGTCAAATTTGCAACGTTTCAAAATCGTTGAAACATCTGCCTTCTCCGAGGCTTTTCCATTTAGTTGCTGCGCCAGGCAGAGTTATAACGCTTCGAATTAATTGAGTGGAAAGTTACGTCTCTATCGGCGGTGTGTCAAGCAATTTGAATAAATGTGTAACGCTGTTCACTGACGGTGGCGTGCCTGGTGGAGTTCTGAAATCAATAGTTTCAGCTATCATACGAAGAAAAAATTGGTGAAGTTTAAAAAAGGTACGTTATGAAGGTAATGATAAAGTTCGCCTTGTGCAATTATTATTATGTAAAGAATTATTTCAAATTGAATATATACAATACAAATACGTCACATTTCAAAATAAATGTTATTATCAAATAAATTGTAGTATTATTAAAATACTGAAATAGCCCGTTACAAAAATTCATATTGTAGCTGTATTTTTCTTTTTATATTTCTGTACTTTTCAAAATTCCGTCCATAGAGGGTTGAATTGTTTGAACTCTTTCTGGCACTTTAATTTTTTTACTTAATCTTTAATCATGACTAATATTCTCTCTCCCTTTTTGCTTCAACCATTCTCCCGCAACTTGAAACGCTCTCAGCTTCTCGCTCCGCCTTCGAAGTATTTCGCTAATGAGGTGACGCTACCCACGAACCCGCCGCACCCGTCCCGCCCCCTCCCCTTCTCCGCTCCCCCATGATCAAGGCGAGGTTCATAGCACGGGCGGCTCCTCGCTCCCCCGTTGTTCCTCACCCCCGCCCCCTACAACTCGGCTGCCGCGGCGCGGTTTATCGCACGAGAGGCCCGTCTCCAAGGCCCACCGCCCCCCCGGGCGGCCACCCCGCCGCCGTTGCTCAGGTTTATCGCACGAGTCGCCCACACACTCTGCCCCCGCTCCTCGCTCCCCCGCAGCCCCGCGGTCGCGGCGGGACTTATCGCCCGAGCTGCGTGCCTCCCACTTCCTTCCCACCCACCCACGCTCAAAATTCCAATACCCCCTTTCCGTCTGACTTGCCCCGCGCCGCATCATTTGCGGCTGTTTTAAGTTGGCTGGAGCGATTTTCTTAGTGAACAGATTTGCGACTCTCCTTTGTCGTCATTTTTTTGTTGTTGATCGGAATTTTTGATCGCTGCAAGTGGCCGTTTTGGTGCCCATTGGCTTCCTGAAGAAAGAGGAGGAAATAATGTCTTATTGTTTTCACCGAATTCTCCCGTTGTGACAAGAATAATTGTTATAGCATGCAGCAGACATTGAAACTCGTGGACATGTTAGGAAAAAGCAGTTGACCAACTTTTCAGAAATTCTTTGCATTACATTTAATTTTACGTAAGGGTTCCTACCTCTTGTAGATCATTTTGCACATTGCTAAGTTGGTTGATAACCTTTTAAAAGGGCGAAATCTCTAAAAGCATTTCATTTTGTATATTAAAAATTTCGTACGCAAATGAAGTAAATGCTTAGCTTCATTGGTGTTTTGTCATCGAGTCTTTCGTAACACGTGAGACCATGTTTCCCGCTTCGCTCTGTTACGTCGAAGGGAAAATAAAAGCCTGCGGCTTCCTGTTCTCGAAAGCGGACGGTCGTGCATGAGGATAAGGCTGAAGCTTTTTCCCCAAGCACTACCTTCGACGGACGAGTGAGATTTTACGAGCGTGGCGATGAGCGGCAAAACGTGCCGTTCCCGTAGATGCGCGGGCGGCACGAGAAGCGGCGACTATGGGAAAATTTCTGGTGGATGGGAGACGTTGAACCTGCTCACTTGGTTCCACAAACTGTGAATTCCGTAGACTACAGGCAACCTCTGTCAATAATGCTGAGATCCGAAGCAAAAGTGTTTTCAGTTTAATTAATTTCTTTTATTTATTTAACTAATTAATTATATTTATTTATTTAATTTAATATTTCAGATTTATGCTGATATTTGTATTTTTAATTTGCTGTTGTTCACCCTAACTCCCCTATGTGTCTTATTAACCTCCCCCTCCCCTCCCTCCGGTCGCCTCCCTTCGGTTTTTCCCCACCAACTTCCCCCTTCCCTCAGCTCCCTTTTTTCCCCACCTCCCTTCTTTCCCCCCATCCTTTCTCCATCACTATATATTATGTGCACCCAGCTTCCTTTGTACCTTCCTGTGCCTGATGATGATGTGAAAACATCGAAACCTGGGTCGTAGTAAAAATCATATCTTGGAAAATTGCTAAGTTTTTCATTTATGCATCATGCATAAGTTCCACACAATTTCGCCAGAATCTTCGGATTTTATAGAATAATGGGTGTCCACTGACCGGGAAAATTGGGAATTAATCGTTAATTTTCAGCACCAGGAAGTTTCGTGTATTATTCGTGACTTTCTGCTTTGAGTCGGGAATTTTCAAAATTATCATTTCAAGACAAAAAAATCCTCTCATCTCAAAATGAACCATCTCATGATGAGAATGTTATTTCTTTTATTTTACCGCCACACCTCTTGGATTATATGCGGAAGATCACATTGTATAAATTTAATCCAAATAAATTTACTTTCGGTCTTAGATAATCATTCGTCATTATTATTTTTCCTTCCTAGTTTTTCTCTAGGACTCAAGTGCTATATTCCCAACAAGTTCTTAATTCCCAATATTTTATTCCGAAAGGCAATGGATTTGGTTGGCCTCCTTTATCGGCTTACGGATGTAAGCGATCCTCTTGATTAGCGAACTGTTCTCTTCGGCTGTATCCTCACTATCCTAGACCCCTGTTCCCCATCTGGTCAACCGCCTGCCCCTCTACAGCGAAACTCCTAAACCGCCCCATCACTTTCTCTCTAGCTCTTCTTCGTCACCGTAACCCTCCCTTCAGGAAGAAATTTTTTCACCCTTTACATTCGCGACCAACGTCCACGTCGCTTGATTGCAGACATGAGATTATTTTATAATGTGTTTAGTGATTCTTTTCGGAATTATGACCTTGTTTCATTTTTCTCAATCCGAATCGCTCCAGCCTACTAAAAACAGCCGCAAATGATGCAGCGCGGGGCAAGTCAGTCGGAAAGGGGGTATTGGAATTTTGAGTGTGGGTGGGTGCAAAGGAAGTGGGAGGCACGCAGCTCGTTTTACCCGGAACATCAACCCCTTACTCGTGCCAAAATTCCGTCTCTGTGTATCCGAACGCATTCTTTTGGAAACATGGTCTCACGTGTTAAAAAAGACTCGATGACAAAACACCAAGGAAGCTAAGCATTTACTTCATTTGCGTACGAAATTTTTAATATACAAAATGAAATGCTTTTAGAAATTTCGCCCTTTTAAAAGGTTACCAACCAACTTAACAATGTGCAAAATGATCTACAAGAGGTAGGAACCCTTACGTAAAATTAAATGTAATGCAAAGAATTTCTGAAAAGTTGGTCAACTGCTTTTCCTAACATGTCCACGAGTTTCAATGTCTGCTGCATGCTATAACAATTATTCTCGTCACAACGGGAGAATTCGGTGAAAACAATAAGAGATTATTTCCTCCTCTTTCTTCAGGAAGCCAATGGGCACCAAAACGGCCACTTGCAGCGATCAAAAATTCCGATCAACAACAAAAAATGACAACAAAGGAGAGTCGCAAATCTGTTCACTAAGAAAATCGCTCCAGCCAACTTAAAACAGCCGCAAATGATGCGGCGCGGGGCAAGTCAGACGGAAAGGGGGTATTGGAATTTTGAGTGTGGGTGGGTGCAAAGGAAGTGGGAGGCACGCAGCTCGTTTCACCCGTAACATCAACCCCTTACTCGTGCCAAAATTCCGTCTCTGTGTATCCGAACGCATTCTTTTCTACAGTCTACCCTCCGTAATCAATTTCCTTGCAGTGAAAAATCCCTCCGTCAACCATTTCTCTTCACCCCCTTGCTTTAACTCCGTTGTTTTGTCCTTTGTTTCCTAAGAACGTTATCTGTTAATATTTGTGTGACTTGATTTTGTTGATTCTGTAAATATTAATGAATTATATCAACCAATGTAAAAGGCCATTGTGCTGTTTTTGTGATTATAATAGATAAATAAATAAATTAAAATAAATGAACAAAAGATGATGTGAGTAAGCCTAATTCTGGTTTAGTTCTCTTTAAACCAATATAAAACTTCCTACCCTTCTTAATACCAATACAACTACATATTTATTTTATTTGTTTTAACACTTATCTCTTATTTTATTGTTGATTAATTATTTTATAACTTTAGTCTTGGGTTTGGGTTCTTTATTCTTACATGCGGGTTTAACTGGAAAAATTCATATTCTACAAAAAAACTTGAAAAACATCATTTTGGCTCATATATAAACCGTGATTGTATAACCTGGAATCTTGTATTAATTTAACCTTGAAAGCCTGGAATTATGATTAAATTTAATATTTTGACTTTAGTGGACACCCGGGAAAAGTTAGCGAGAATGATAGAGAAGACGAAGGAAGAGGAGAGGAATTCTGGAAGGAATAAGAAGAGGGAGGCGTAGTGTGGATTTCAAGAAATGCGAGTCTTCCATTGGAGTAAAAATGGGACGATGGTTTGATAGGATAAAAACTGTCTAAAGCCCGGCTATAGATACTCAAAATGAACCACTTCTAACCGTTGATAATTGTGAAATATATAATTTCATGATGTGATGAATACATATTCTCTCTCCTCTTGTGCTTCAACCATTCTCCGGTGACTTGAGTTGGACGATCGTGCGCGGTGACGAATCGTCCCTTCTCAGGCAATCGTTATCGCCTCTCGCTCCGTCTTCGAAGCAAGCCACCATTCCGTTGAAGCTTCTCCCATTTTTTCCTCCCCGCTTCGTCCCCCCGTCTTGAGAGTCTTATCGGACGAGAGGTTCGCATCCGCCGCAGGCGCGCCCTAAACCCTCCAACCCTCTTAAGCTCCCGACTGACGCGTGGAACAGTTCAAAATTGTGAATTACCCCGCTGATTTTTAACTTTGTTATGATCATATGTGACTTCAACTCTGTAACTTCAATATCATATTTTACGGACCAGATGTTTACCTATAGTACTAACTCTAGCTTATTCTCCTCTAAAATATTTACCATTCAAAGATACAGCAAAAATAAATTCATATTTCTAATTTTACTGATCGAAAAATGTAGGAGCATGTATTAATATTCAATTTTACATTTGCGGCAATCAATTTGATGTACAATTTCTCTATTAAAAACAATATGTATCTAGGATCAAGCAAAAATAACTTCGGATTCGGATTTATACGGATCGAAAATATTTAAGAGTATCAAATAAAGTTAAATTTCCATTCATTAAATTTTATTGTTTAAATAATTTGTATCGTAAAAAATATAATATATAAGGTATAGCAAGTTACTTCAAATTCGGATTCAGCGGAACAAAAACTGTTTAAGAGGTCCTTTAAAATTAGTATAAATATGGAAATAACAATAATTTCTCTTCATTAAATTTTATTTTATTAATAATCATTATCATAAAAACTATAAAATTAAAGCTACAGCAAGAATAACTTCATATTCGGATTCAGCGAGAAAAATACTGGTTCAGAGGACCTTTGAAATTAGTATAAATATGTAAATAACAATAATTTCCCATCATTAAATTTTATTTTTTTAAAATAATTAGTATCGTGAAATCTGTAATATTAAAGCTACAGCAAGAATTACTACATACTCGCATTCAGCGGAACAAAAACTGGTTAAGAGGACCTTTAAAATTAGTATCAATAAGGAAATAACAATAATTTCTCTTCATTAAATTTTATTTTCTTAATAATTATTATCATAAAAACTATAATATTAAAGCTACAGCAAGAATAACTACATATTCGGATTCAGCGAGAAAAACACTGGTTCAGAGGACCTTTGAAATTAGTATAAATATGTAAATAACAATAATTTCCCATCATTAAATTTTATTTTTTTAAATAATTAGTATCGTGAAATCTATAATATTAAAGCTACAACAAGAATTACTTCATACTCGCATTCGGCGGAACAAAAACTGGTTAAGAGGACCTTTAAAATTAGTATCAATATGGAAATAACAATAATTTCCCTTCATTATATTTTATTGTTTTAATAATTAGTATCGTGAAAATTGTAATATTATAGCTACAGCAAGAGTTACTTCATATTCGGATTCAGCGGAACAAAAACTGGTTAAGAGGTCATTTAAAATTAGTGTTAATGTGGAAATGAAAGCTGTATTAATATTGGCCAGCTTTTTTCGATGGGGGACAACTGTGCGACCTCGCACCGCCTCCATGAAGCCTTGCATTCACATTGAGGAAGTGATAGACGAGGATGCCCTGTGCGCGTGGCGGATGAGTAGTTCGGTGAGGGCCGCGGGCAGAAGTTAAAGCCCAGCGGCACGAAAACTCGGTAGGTTAGTCAAAAAAATAACAAACTTGATCACGTCGACAAAACCGAAGTTGTCCTGCGATGTGCGGATGGCAGGAGGATCAGCGAACCACCCTCTATTCCAAGTACAACTGACCGGAAATGAATAAAAATGTGCGGATGTCATTCTAAGAATAACGATCGCATTTTATATTAAGTAGTTGCGCTCTCTCCTCTTTTCGTTCGCTTTGCAGCAATGAGCTCTAACTATTGGGCTTTCTACGGTCTGATGTGCAGGCACTTAACTTTGTAACTTTTTACAAATCCCTGCGATAATTGAAGCTGCCCTCTATCCATTCCACACTTGCCATTAATCCCCCCCCGCGGATTGAGAGGCTTGTGTAGTTTTTGGGACAACAATCATAAGTGCATAAGTGTGCCATTATTTTAAATTGAAATTAATTTTTAACACCCTTAAACTTTAAATATTTTTCAATGATGGAAGGGTGACGGGCAGAAGTGGAGGCCCAGCAGCGCAAGAACTCGGCAGCCTCTTCTTCTTCCATTCATTAAATTGTGTGGTTTTTATAATTTGTCTTGTAAAAACTATAATATTAAAGTTAGAGCAAGATTTACTTCAAATGCGGAATCAGCAGAACATAAACCAATATAATGTAGCAACATAATGAACCAAACAAAACCCCTGAACCAAGTCCTTACCAGTCCTCCAAGAACTTATCCAACAATCCCACAGAGATGTTATGTAAAAATCAAAACCTTTACCAAAATGTTTTAATTGTGGGAATAATATAGGGTTGTTGTGCACTAAATCTCGTTTCAATTTTTTAAATACAACTATATTATGAAGAATGTAAAAATGAAATTCGCAATTGAATACGGAACAATTTCTAACAAATCTCGTTTCAAATTCTCTTACCTTATGGTGACCATTTTATTTATTTTTCTAGCAATAAAGGGGGTCGGACTCCCCTTACCCTACTCCTTAATCCGGCTCTGAACCAAACAAAACCTCCACCAGTCCTCTAGAAACTTAGTCGAAATAGTTTAATTTCAGCGAGCCTCACGAGTTCAACTGGGAATATCATTTAAGAATATTCTATTGAAATCTGTTGTGGTTGGAGGCTCGGTATGCAAAACGCGCTTTTCCAAGTACAACTTACCTGTAATGGATTAAGAGGTGCGGATGTCAATCTAAGAATAACAATCGTATTTTATACATGATAGTTACGCGCTCTCCTCTTTACCTCCGCTTGGCAGCGATGACTTCAAAACTTTCAAGGCTTTCGAAGGCTATACCTTCTGAGTATCATTTTATCTAATTTCTTAATAATATCCTGGGGAATAATGGGGGTCGGACACCCCTTGCCCCGCTCCTTAATCCGCCCCTGCGCCAAACTAATGTGCAACTTACTTGTCATCAATTAAGAAGTGGGGATGTCATTCTAAGAAAAAACGATCGTATTTTAAATATGATTGTTGTGCATCGTCCTCTTTTCCTTCGCATGGCAGCATTGACCATTGGGCTTTCCAAGGTGTTTGGTATACCTAATACTTACCATTTTATCTATTTTCCTGGGAATAATGTGAGTCGGACACCCCTTGCCCCACTCCTTAATCCGCCCCTGAACCAAACAAAACCTTCACCAGTCCTCCAAGAACTTATCCGAGAGGGTTTACTTCCAGCGGATCACACGTGTTTAACTGGGAGTGTGATTTAAGGGAATCCCACTGAAATAATCATAATATAATTTACTAAAAAGTTTATGCCCCAAGTTTAAAACTATTATTGATTACAGGTATTTTCATGTTGATGATTTTAAGCCATTCTCGAAACTTATGTCAAAAAGTAAAAGTGAAAAATGACGAAGCAAGTTCCCTGGAATGAGGCGAGTTATGGACTTGGCAGGGATGATTATCGTGGATACCTACCGCCGTTATTCTCTCAAAAATATGTACCGTAAACGCGGGTTACTTGAGCCCAAAACAGAAAAATGGTGTTTGTTTCTCTGCGTACTCTCAACATCGCTATAACGACGTAGTTAAGTGCTTTACTGGCATGTGGCAGTGAACTACGTCGTTATACCAATGTTGAGAGTACGCTACGTTTACGGTACCTGATATATTTAGAGACCCAATTTTATACAAATGATTGTGGGAAAATGAAGTAAATCAAATGAATTTTTTCAAAATTCTTTATTGATCAAACTACATCACGAGGAAAAAAATCAGAAACTGACAACAGAAATTTGAAGAATGTCTAAGTCTTCTCGTTTCCAACTTATTTACTAATACAACTACAAGGATAAGAAAAAATGATGAAGTTTACAATTGGATATGGAGCTAATTCTAACAAATACAGATTCAAAAGTTTTCACTAACAAAAATACATTTCGAAGAAAAAAATAATAAAAATGACAAGTGAATTTCGAACCATTTCAAACAAATGTCTTTTCAATTTTTTTACTAATCAAAGTACATGGTAATGAAAAAAATTGTGAAACGACAATTGAATATGTAATGATTTCTAACAAATGTTTCAAATTTTTGTTGATAATACTACTACATTCCAAAGAAAATTTTAATGAAATTAACAATTCAATATGGAACTATTTCTAGCACATATCCTTTCAAATATTTTTGCTAATACGACTGCATTGTAAGGAAATAATTAAGAAATTCACAATTGAATATGGAACTACTTCTACAAATCTAGTTGCAAATTTTCATACAAATACGTCTACATTGTGAAAAAAACAATTATAACAATGACAATTGAAATTTGAGCTATTTAAAGCAAATTTATTTCCAAATTTTTAATAACCCACACTTAAATACACCAACTACACTTAAAGGAAAACTATAATGAAATCCACCACTAACAAAAAAAAAAAACAATTATGACGATGACCATTGAAACTTAAGCTATTTCTTACAAATTTATTTCCAAATTTTTAATAATACCCACATTTAAATACACCAACTACACTTAAAGGAAAACTATAATGAAATCCACCACTAACAAAAAAAACAATTATGACTATAACCATTGAAATTTGAGCTATTTATAGCAAATTTATTTCCAAATTTTTAATAATACCCACATTTAAATACACCAACTACACTTAAAGGAAAACTATAATGAAATCCACCAGTAACAAAAAAACAATTACGACTATAACCATTGAAATTTGAGCTATTTATAGCAAATTTATTTCCAAATTTTTAATAATACCCACATTTAAATACACCAACTGCACTTAAAGGAAAACTATAATGAAATCCCCCACCAACAAAAAAAATAATTATGACTATAACCATTGAAATTTGAGCTATTTATAGCAAATTTATTTCCAAATTTTTAATAATACCCACATTTAAATACACCAACTGCACTTAAAGGAAAACTATAATGAAATCCACCACCAACAAAAAAAATAATTATGACTATAACCATTGAAATTTGAGCTATTTATAGCAAATTTATTTCCAAGTTTTTAATAATACCCACATTTAAATACACCAACTACACTTAAAGGAAAACTATAATGAAATCCACCACCAACAAAAAAAAACAATTATGACTATAACCATTGAAATTTGAGCTATTTATAGCAAATTTATTTCCAAATTTTTAATAATACCCACATTTAAATACACCAACTGTACTTAAAGGAAAACTATAATGAAATCCACCACTAACAAAAAAAAAACAATTTTGACGATGACCATTGAAATTTGAGCTATTTATAGCAAATTTATTTCCAAATTTTTAATAATACCCACATTTAAATACACCAAATACACTTTAAGGAAAACTGTAATGAAATTCACCACTAACAAAAGCTTTATCTTTAGTTCATACAGAAAATGGTAGGCTAAGGGTAAAGATGTCGTTCCCTCCGTACCTCCTCTTCTTTCCTCTCTTCTTCAGTAAATTTTATTCTCCCTAACGTTGGTCTTTTCAGGCAGGACATTGATTGATTGGAGACACTGTTGAGGAAAGATGAGAAAAAAGATACCGTGAGTGAGCTGTCAATTGGATCCTGTCTAAGTACTGTTTTATTGAGGAATAATAATACTCGATTTTCTATAGAGTAGCTGTGTTTTTAAAAGGTTTTAATTCATTCTTAATTAACGTTCAAGTCCGAAGCAGTTGTTTTAATTTCCTATGTTGTTGACATCCATATCAATGATAGTTACTTTATTGTTAATAGCCAAAATAAAAAGTTTTTTGTTGAAGTTAATACATGTAAACATTTTTTCTAAAAAGACATAATCATGATCCGCTAATCGTGCATTGAAACTCATCGTATCACAATAATAAATTGATTATCAAATTAACATTGACTATAAATTAATTACTTCTTATGCACGTAAACAATTGTAGTTTTCAAAACAAAATATTATCTAAATAGGTTATTTTCAATCGCATTTTGCAGATAAAAGTGTACAACTGCATTCAAGACATGAATTTTAAAATCATCAGTCTAAAGTACAAGTAGGAAGGGAGTAGAAAGGGTAATGTACAATGGAATAGAAACAATTTACACCAATTACAATTGTCTCTAATACCACTATGGCTTAGAAACCGTCGAGTTCAAGTGAAATGTCCATCCAAAGTTAAACAACACTAATTGAATTTCACCAGCCACTCATGTTAAAAACATTAAAAAGTGAGTCAAGCTTAGCTGTCACTAGATGGGAAATAGAAATGATTTCACTGACAAATTCAAAAGACAAAGCAGAGCGGAGTTCGCGAAAATGACGGTTCCGCGATCAAACATACCTGAATTTTTGTCCTTCGTTTTTGGGCCCTTATTTAGGCTGAGTCGTGGTCCGCGTTCCGGGTCTGGGTACGTTGTCGTTGTCTGAATACTCTGGTAGCCGTTGGCCCTCGGCGAAAAACACGGCGTGCCAATTGACCTCGCGCAGCGTCCTCCCTTCCGGGTGTATCAGCGGCTCCCGAAGGTCCTGGTGGACCCTCACCTCCGCTTGAGGAGGCAGAGGCCATAGAAACACGGCGAGTTTGAACACCCTGGCGGGCTTCGTCAGCTCCATTGCGTCTTGGAATGGATGGTTGTTCATTGGAGGAGGAGCTGCCCGTTCTTCCGCGCTCATTATGGGATGTAGCCGTGCCTGGGCGAAACCGGACCTTCCTTAGGCGCATCCCCTCAACGGGGGCGACCACCGGTCGTCTGGTCCCCGATGAGGTATGAGCAGGACGCGAGGGAGCAGATGCGGTCCCCGATGTGGTACGAGCAGGACGCGAGGGAGCAGATGCGGTCCCCGATGAGGTACGAGCAGGACGCGATGGAGTAGATGCGGTCCCCGATGAGGCACGAGCAGGACGCGAGGGAGCAGAGGGAGCCTCGCGGCCGACCTCCGATGGAACGCCCTGCGGGCGCGAGGGAGCAGAACCCTCAGCCTGCCTTCGTGCTTCGCACAGCGCGATCACCCTATCTAACTCGCTACTAAGTCTATTCAGCAATTCGTGGAGGATTCCTCCCAATGATGTCCCACAGTTGGGGCAGTGTATTGGAATGGGATGCCTGGAGTCACTCATGGCGAACTATTGACAACTGGACAAAAAAATCAGATTACTGATGTAACTCCTATGTCGTCCTTCTGCCTTAACCTGAGCACGAGAAGTGTTCATTCCAACCTAACACCGTCTTGTATGAGCCTCCCCTCACCCCAGTATCTCCCCCCACCTTCTCTTACCCCTCTCTTTTCCGGCCGCGCCACGGTGATTGGCGGCCTCAGAGGAGAGTTGCCTATAGGGAACGAGGGAAGATAGCTCGAGTTAGGGGGTTTGGTTGGTTGGGGTGGGGGGCACGAAGGGCGGAAGACAAGGGGGTAGAGAATACCTCTGGCAACCTGCACGTCTTCCCCCTTCAAAGAGACGTTGCGTGATGGATATTAAGAATCCTGACCATTTCTGTAACGGTAGAGAAAATGCCGGAAAATGTCGCGGCTCTCTCTTCCATAGGCCCCGTTTCGTGAAAAACTAACGTTTGTCCTAGTGCATGGTATTTGTTTAAGTAGACGAAAAGACAGCACAGTTTGGTTGAATAGCAAATAAACAATAAAGCTGAGCCGGGGTCGCCCATAAATGGGATAGTGTTGGTCACATAGTAGCAGCAAATGACAATAGAGAAAGGATGTGGCCTTCACACGGTATCTATTTTTTAAAAAATGCTAGGTTTTTCTACTCTATCACCGATCTCTTGAATACCCGTCTTGAATAATATGAGACATGATATTGCAGATGTGAGTTAAGTCAGCACATATACGTAATAAAAAGAAATATGTACGGTTTTCTATCATTTCTTCATACATTGTAGATTTAACTCGGAGATTTGTTCAAGTACTAGTTTTCTCTCCACTTCAAACAATCAATAAAGTGCTATTTAAGTAAAAGATGTTAAATACTCATCGAGAGTATTAAAATACGTACTGTAACGGATGTTTTATATTCACCTGAAGATGACACAAAAGTATCGAAACCCGAGTCATGGAATAAGAATCTTACAAGTGGAGCGAACAAATTTTTATTCATTCTTCCGTATAAATGTTTCGTTTTTTGCGACAAAGTGCGCTAGTACATGTGCGAAAAGATGCTACAGGATCTGTCTTAAGAGTTATGGTAATGAATTTCATCGTATTGTTTGATGAAAAAGGTATGATTCACAGTGAGCTCGTGCCTTAAGGACAAAGAACGAACAGCCAGTTTTACTGTAAAGAACTCAAACGGTTGAGAAACAGGATGTGACGCCTCCGAAAGGACATTGTTGACAACTGGATCCTGAATCACGTCAATGCATCGAGCCAAGCTGCGCTCATTGTTGCCAAGTTGCTTGCAAAAATAGACGTGGCAGCGCAGCCCCAGCCGCCGTGCGGGACTTTGCACCGTCTGAATTTTTTTTTCCCAAGATAAGAAGAAAGACACCGAAAGGACACCGCCGCGGAACGCTGGAGGCATTTAAAAGACACTTCGACGGCCTGTCTACGAGAGGTCTCCGGGTGAACCGTTGGAAAATGTGCATCCAGTGGGGAGGAGAGTACTTTGAAAAGTTCTAAAGAGATTGTTCAATAAATTGTTTTTGAAATTAAAAATACTAGTGAAGAAATTATCTTCGACCTTGCCGAAGCTTAAACACCCTACACAACTTTCAATTCTGAGTAAGTCTGACTGTATTGCCAGACTTATTCAAAAAAGTATTGTTCTGTTTAAAATGTATCTTTACATTAACAAAATGTTATATTCCATATTTCAGATAGATTATTTAAAAACTTTTGAGATCATGAAGGAAATTACTTTCTCATCCAAAAAGCCTCTTTGTATGGGAAGTGGGCGAGGTTTCGGTCCGATCCAACCCATTTGAGAACTGTTCCGTCTGTGGACTACCAGGGGCTTATCGCCCAAATTTCAGCTCGATATCTCAATTATTACGGCAGTTATCGTTTGGAGAGACAGACAGACGGACATAGCTAGATTGAGTCGTAAGGTGATGCTGACCATTTTTTCATATGCTTTTCCATACCTGCCACGCCCCTTTCATTGTGTTACATTTTTGCTGTGACAAAATCGATATACCCTGACTACGTAGTGGTGTAGGGTATAAAAATACCGGAAATTTTGGGACAGATTCTTTATGCAAATCCATTGCTGGGGAGGGTGGGGTGGGCGAGGGTTGAGATGGCTGGGGCGTTGAGGGGAGGTGCAGGGAAGTGGGGAAGGGTTGGGAATGGTGTGGGAAGGATGTAAGCCATAGCCCTAGTTTTTTGGGAACTCCATTCTTTTCCCTGCTCTGCTATGAGTGTATATACTGAAACCAATATTCTTTTTTCACCTGAAGATGACACAGTGTCGATACACGGGTCGCGTCAATTCTATCTTACAAGTGGACAACAAGAGATAAAATTCGCCTTAAAAAAATCAAACAAAAGATATTTTATTTTTGATTCTGAAGTACTTTCAATTACATCAATTTCTATCCACTCGATCATTGATCTTCAATATGTATACAACTTGGTTGTGAATTGCACCCTCTATCCATCATTGCACCCTCTATCCATCATTGCACCCTCTATCCATCATTGCAATCAATTACCTTCAATTACTGAAGAACTTTCAAGTGCTATTTACCAATAATTGCGTGTCGCGTCAACTCTGTCTTACAAGTTGACACCAAGGGATGTTATTCACCTCGAAAAAATCAAACAAAAGGAATTTTATTTATGATTATAAAAAACTTTCAATTACATCAATTACCTAAGTACTTTCAATTACTGAAGTACTTTCAAGTTTTATTCTCCGATAAGTGCGTTTTCCATTGCCTAATTCGTCCATGGAAATCATTTCTGATTATTTAACATAAATGAAAAATGTCATATTGCAATGTGATTGATCCATATCGAGATAAGAATGATCGATACCTAACCTCCCCGTTTAATTTTAGTTTTGTTTATCGCCATAATTCTTCCAGGCCCGAAATGCCATTTTAATATCTTCCTCCATTTTATATTTTAGCTAGCAATGCTGTTTTTCTATTCATATCCATTGACCTCGATTGCGGATCTACAGTTGAGCCCGCCCAAACTGTCTCAATTTTTTCCCTTCTCACCGGGACGCGAAGGCGTTTCGTGGATATTCGAACCAATCATCACGCAGGAAATAAAGTGCTGCAGTGGCTAATACACTCAAATCCGCATCTCATCTGAAAGCAGGCTCTTGGCGACAAGCTGCCTGTTATATTATCTACGGAATTTTGCTTAAGAAAAACAATTATAACATGATTTCGGCTGAGGCGTACGGGAGAGTGCAATGGAACTTTAGAAATTCATCCAAGGTAATTCAGTATGCCGTCTTTTTTGCTCTCTCGTGATTGCCTAACATTACGTTACATTATTTTCTCTTAGAACCCACTTTTCATCTTATATGCTGTAGTCATCTCATATTATGTCGTCTATTCTCAATGTGTATGGAATGAGTGTTGACGATAAATCGAGAATATTTGGGTAAAAGGCATAATAATCGAAAAAAAACGGGGTGGTACCTTCAAAAGCAATAGGGGTATGAATTTTTGCTATCTATTTTACATTACCGGCCATTTAAATTATTTCAGGTTAATAATTCCTTATATTTCATCTCGTAGAAGGACTATCTGTATCAGAAGATATTCCGTAGAACTGTAGTTTACTGTAGAAACGACGCTTTTCGGTATCTTTGACTATAGCATAAATATAACGTAAAAAAGGTTGCGAGGAGTTTTTGTTTATTTTTATATAAATCATGTCTTGTGTGTGATGCATTTTAGCTCCTTCCTTTGAATTTTGACACCTCCAGATGCTATAATGATTGAGCCGCGAGGTATGGTCCTCATTTCTAAATAATCGCCGGGCTTGCTCGCCTAAAGTGATATTTAGCTTTATATAGTATAGAAATACTCTAAGTTTTTCTCATAATAATACTCAGGTGGAAAAAGAGTTAATTGTTCTACGATAGGGGTACTCTGAGATATTTCTCTTTCTTTTCGTTATCATTTTCCCGTTAATCCATTACTCATTACTCGAGTCCAAACATCTGCTGCCATTCGCCATTTATGCGACTGGTTGGTTGAGCTAGTACATTCAGCTAGCAGTTGAGCATTCGTTGAGCTAGCAGGACGCATTCTACGTTAAAATCCATTGCGCTCTACCTGGACAATGAGTACGGGGAAGTGGCATACTAAAAGCAGATTATTCTTCTGGGATCGTGACAAAGCTAGCGTTAATACCGCCAAATTAGGTAATTTCTTCGCATGATTGTTGGGACAACATGGCAGCATGTGACGATGCTGTTGTAGAAGTCAATTTTTTTCGCCTTCACGGATTTCTAAAAACTACAGTCTTGACAAAACTTTTTGTTTAAATCGTTAGTACATATTTACCTTTTGTAGCAGAAGACGTCCATTTCTCTAATTTAACCATTCGAATGCATTCATTTACGCATATTTTTGCTTCTCTCGCAGTAAATTATCTCTTCGCCAGTGGAGATAATGGACGGGGATTGATAAGCGGGCGCCCTGCAGGTGGCGACAACTTTCCTGCTTTCCTCAGCGTCTGCGCACCCGCTGAAACGGAGCGTTGTGAGGGGGATGGAATGTTGGAGAAGCATTGATTGTGAAAGTGAGGATTTGGCGACTGCTGTTTTTGCATTGCGAGAGAAAATCTGCGATAAGAATAAAAAAATATTCCTCCACCGTCTGCGTGAGATAAAATAAAAGAGAAATGCTGAATCTCTCTAGTCAGGCCACACCTCGAATACGCCGCGAGCATTTGGGACCCTGGTCAAATAGATTTAACCAAAATATTTATAAAATACTAAGGAATAGTTCTGTAGCTATTGAAGTTATGATGAAAACTACCTCTTTTACATGAAGAGATGTATCTCCAAAAATGAACGGGCAGTGGTGCGAAAGTCATGATGGGTCACTCAGGCCATAAATCAATTGGTTTTATTATACGAGACACGTTTCGACTTTGTGTGCCAGTGCGTGCGATGGATATTTATTCTCAGGTGTAGTAGATTAGGTAATAGTGGTAAACAGTATGATTCGGAGGGATACTTTTGATTTTTCATACCTCAACTCCATCGCTCATCTCTTGAATTCCTATTCCACCACGCTGAAGTATACTATTCCTCGCGCATGTCTCTATTTTACTAAGGTTATACATTGCAGGCGATTGCTGACGGTCATACAAAACCGTACCTCATTAATCGTATATGTATCTGGAATTTTTTGTGCACAGTTAAATTTTTCTCAACCTCGGTCAATGTCACTAAGTTTCAAGCCGTCATGAGGAAATTTTGGCAACATTGGGAGGTGGTCAGGGAAATATCACTGTGTATATAACTACCTGATCACGTTGTGCGCGTTGCAATTTTTCAATATTTGGTTATTACTCGTGTTTTTCTAAGTGTTTGCACGCGACTTGGCTATTTAACTTTATTTCGTCTTCTTCCTCATTTTGAATTCTAAATTTCTTGACCTATTCTGACCTTTGGTAACCTCTTCATTGACCATCGCTGAACTTTGAAAAGGTACGACTTGTGGTTGTACGCATACCTGAAGTGTTGTTACTAAGGGACCTGAATATTAGCGCTGTTAAACGAACAGTATCAATTATCATTATCAGTAAGTAATATCATTTACTAGATGCCAAGGTGTTGTGTTGTGGGAAAATTCCTACTGTGTACTACATCAATTTATTTCTTTCGTTCACTTTGTAGAAGATTTTAGCCATAAAAATCGGAGGAAAAATGAAAGATAGGATAGAATGTTAAAGACAAAGCTCCTCTATTGGCATTTGGGATTCGCAAGGATGAAATGAGAAAAGGAGGCTTGGTTGCCATCTATTCCTAGCTTGAGCTAAAATCAATCATATAATTCTGCATTGTATATACATTAAATATTTTGAAGAAAGTGATGTACATTAAGTTTGAAATTTTCGAAATTTAAATGGTGTTTTGGAAGAAATTCTCCTCTCCTTCCCAAAATTCTGCGACTATGAGGTATTAGGATTACTTCAAAATTTTCCCATGTGTCCAAGCACGAGAAACGCCCTTCTAAGTACGGAGCCCAAGTGCAGGCATAGGTGGAGGAAAATACTGGAAAGGCTGAAGCTGGTAAGTGCATTAATAACGAACAACAAATTCATGGCAATTGGGGAGTTGCACAAATTTCACACCCATTCATATTGCGTGTACTACTATTTTGTAATGCTGAGGATGATTTTGAATTGACGTGTAAAAAGCTGCATGTTGGATTCTTTTGGATAAGAAATTGACGACCATAGTAAATTGCGGAGTAACTTCCTTTTAATGAAAAAGTGGAGGGACTTGATGAGGGGAGTCTGCGTGGAGGCGTTAAGAAAAACCTTGTAAAAACTCTAATATGGAGCATGGTGCTTAATGGGCCGGAGACATGGCCATTTCGAAGAAAGGATGTATTGGGACTCGAAGAGTTTGAGATGTGAGTGTGGAAAAGGATGGAGAGTGTGAGCTGGGAAGCGAGGAGGTATTGTATATGGTTGGAGAGAAGAGAAAGTTTGTGTCAGAGCTTTGGAGGAGGCAGAAGAGATGGATGGAGGACATTTTATAGAGGGACGTAATACTGAAGAGGGTAAGCGAGGGGAGAGCAATGGAAAGCAAGGAAGAGGAAGGAAAAGAATAGGAATGCGAGACGAAATAAGAGGAAATAGATGACAAGAGGAATTCAAGAGGGGTCCAATGACGGATCACGGAGAGAAGTGAAAACAGAAGGTTACACCTGAAAAGTATTAGCCAAAAACCTACAAATCAGCTGGTGGAATACATAAATGAATGACTTGACCTGGTATCAACGTTACTTCAGGTATCTTAAAATACTTGAAATTACTTGTTTCGAAATAAAGTGTTCTGTGGGAAAATTCCTACTGTTTACTACATCAATTTATTTCTTTCGTTCACTTTGTAGAAGATTTTAGCCATAAAAATCCGAGGAAAGAAGAGAGCTTACTCTTAACCTGTATTAAAAGCTAGAAATCACTTATTTTTTCCAATGTGTCGGCACAAATAGTTTTCATATCCATATTTCACACAGCCAATCGATGATATTTTTAAGGATGCTACGCTTGGAGCAGATTACTCTGTAATTGTACGTGCACTTAATAAAAATTAATATTCTTACTGACCATATTAGCGTTATATGTGAGCTGTTTTTCTATATTGGTGGACTGTTGAGGTTTCTCACAATGACTGGCGAAGATTTCTCTAATCACTTTGTAATTATGGAATTTTTAGTTTCATGTAGCGAGACATACTCGCGCATCGGGCCACGCTTCTTATGGTTGAAGACAAAGGGTATGATTTCATTTGTGATAGTGAAGTAAAGAATAAAAATCAATCCTCCCCTCTGAAAAGCAATACAACAAGAAATGCACACACAAATTCTCTTGAATAGGATAGAATTTCAATACTTATCTTGGAGATTTGAGTTAAGTCGTTTCGTTGATAGAGCAATAGATTTTTCAAGATCGGCTATTTTCTATTTGATGTCGAATGATTGTGGGATAGTAAAATTAAATTGCTCATGGATTTTAAAATTTTATTGATATCAATGTTTTTCAACCTAGTACATGGATACCATTTCAATGATCTAAGATGAAAAGATAAAATCTACAGTTCTAAATTGCAATAGGTGCATTTTAAATTGAACATAAATTACACTGCGTACTAGTAACATAATTGGATTCACTGTAGGATAGCGATGTCAAATTTTTAAAATATTAGTCACCTTTACAAATTTGAACAAAAAATATGAGTTTCATTCAAATGAGCAAAGACATTTGTAAAAATCGAATGACTTAACATTGCTAAAAAGTACAACAGCGAACACAACAAAATTTTTTTTGACTTTATAACAATAAAATTGTAAATGTTACTGATTGTTTTTATCATTTAAAGTTCAAAAAATAAATAAGTATAAATAAATTCATTCATTCTACCAGACTTAAATTAAACGTAATAAATAGTATAAAATTGCACAAAAATACAGCCGTGAACAGGTAGAATTATTTAAATATGTGTGGGAAAGAAAAATTCAACCAAACCCTTAGTCTTTCATCTAATTAAATTTTCTAAGTTAAAGCATGGCAAGGAATAAATTTCCAAAGTTGTCACATATTTTGAAAAAAATGCACAACTTATTGCATCGAAATAGATACAAATGAAGGGAAATTACACAGTTTCACTACACATGAACTGTCTTTTAGCCGAGGCTCGGAAGAAAATCTTCTTGACTTCTGTTCTGTCCGCACACCTCTAGCGCCGAGGCTGGTGGTTATCCTGCTGGCTATCCTGTTGAGACAAGATGAGAAAAACTTATTGTTAAAATGCGGTCAGATGTTGATAAATTACCTCTACTATGAAAATAAATGTGTGTGTTTTGAAAACGTCTTAACACTAGAACCGTGGACGTGAATTTTTGTCCCATTTCAAATTTTAATGAGATACATCTCTCTTAATATTTTTGTAAATATATCAGAGTTTTTGACCTTTCATCATTTATGGAGTTTTTACTTTGAAAAGTGATATTCATCCTTCGACCCGTAGTTTTCGAGAAAAAACTAGAAATACATAAAACCGCGGATGGTACATTTTTGTCCCGTTAAGGAATATAGATGTTTGTCGTATTATATAATAAGTGGTTGTGGAATACTTTTCTAATTCCTTCGGAAGCATTAGTTATGGCATTAATGATTGAATAATGGCACTGCTTTCCTACTTTTTATTTTTAAGAGCATTTTTTTCTCAACTTATACACCGTCACAATTAACTCATGCACCGTCACAAAAAATCATTATTTCCGTGTAGATTTTCGAGGTTAACAATGGCTCAATTCAAATTAGTGGCTGAGTTTTGAAAACGTCGTAAATGAATTATTATTAACGTCCAAGATAGAAGACGCACAAACAAAAGTATTTCAAGGTGTTATAAATTTGTTTCATTTTTAATAGCAAGTGTTCCTGTTAGTTAATTATGCGATCTCCTTACAATAAAATATCCTAAATGAGACTGAATGACGACAAGATAATCATGAGATGAAATTCATCTCCTAATATTATAAAAATAAGTAACTAATCACACGCAGTTTTCCATGCATAACAGAGTGCGTTCTGTAAATTTCTATTTATATAAGAATATCTTGAGTGTCTCATGCCGTTGAAGGAGTACAGCTACATTCAAGACAAGAATTTTTTTAATTATTGGCTTATAGATCAACATGCTTTGATTCACCTTGAATAAAATCAATGTCATTGAGAGGGGCTAGAACTAGAATCTCCCAAATGTCGAACCGTGGAAGTAGAAACTATTTTAATTAATAACAATTGGCTCAGTTACCTTTATGGGTACAGAAACCTCCGGATTCACATCGTGATCGAGCCAAAAGATTTTTCAAAGGCGAATTTTTAAAATTGGTCTCATACCAATAACTCAAATCACCATCTTCAGATGCATATTGAATGATCATTGGTCGTTCAATCCCAAGATTGGTTGACTGCAGCCCTTCACTCTTCCCTATCTAATAATGGTTCCCTTACCTCATGGTATCTATGTACCTTCCTATGTAAGTACTTTTCTCTTTATTTTATTTAGGCCGCGATCTTATTCCTGGATCTGCTTCTGGGGAGATCTCCCTCGATTTTACCTTCAATTATGTTCTTCACAAACCCATTTTGTCTCACGGTGTGTCCATTCCATCTGGTTCTTCTTTTCTGTATGGTCTTCTACAGTCTTTTCCTCATGTACTCTTCTGTACACCCCATCATTTTTTATTTTTCCGTCTATTTTATCTTCAGCTTTCTCCTCCAGCACCAGGTTTTGATGGCTTCTAGTCCTTTCTGATCAGCTTTTCCAAAGGTTCGTGCTTCCGATCCGTAGATTCGTGTTTCCACGCTCCACGTTTTTACTGCTCCTCTTCGTTTTTACTTACTGTTTCCTGGTTTTTAGTCCTATCTTATTTGAAAAGAGCAGTTGTCTCATTTCCATGACTGCTTTCTTATCATGGGCTTTTCTCTGCTTGATGTCCATTGCACATCTTCCGTCCCACGTGATGGTACTTTCGAGCTAGGTGAAGGAGTTTACTTGCTCTAATTTCTATCTTTTCTGTGTGACTTCTAAATTTAGCATACTAGGATTGTAGTCTTCGTCTTTCTTATTTTTTTGTTGTATTCTTGGAGAACTTGGTCGATTACGTTTAGTGATTCTTGGAGATCATCGCGATTTCCAGTTACGACTGCGAGGTCATCTGCGAAGCGGAGCATTTTTATTTCTTTTATCCCGCTTAGTCAATTTTTTGTACTTCACTTATGACCACCTCCAAGGACACAGTGCTCTTAAGTGTTCCACAGTGCTGCTAAGAGGTTGCGCCATTGTCTTATTCATTTGTTACTTTTAGCTTCTATATGACTTCCGTCTCTCATTCGCGTTGTGACTGTATAGTTGTGCATCCTGTATAGTTGGTAGATTATTCTTCTGTCGTCGTAATATTTCCGGAGTTTTTTCGGCACTCTGAACATCTCGTTCCAGTAAACATGGACGAAGGCTTTCACCATGTCCACGAATGCGGCATACAATGGCTTATTCACATGTATTGTTTTCTCAACCATTACTCAGAGTATGGCCTCTATTGTAACACTCTTCTTCCATAATCGAAATTGGTTTTCCGAGAGGTTGTCTAAAATTTTTCTTTCCTTTCTTTGGCTTATTATCCGTGTGAGTATTTTTGATGCATGTGAATATAGACTCAAGAATTGGTGCTCGTCACATCTCTCAGTCCTTTTTCGTGTTCACAATCAGTACGCTCTTTTGAAAGTTCTCTGGAAGTGTTCCACTTTGGTAGCTATTTTTGATTATCTGGTACAGATTATCCTTGGCTTAACTTCCGAGCCCCTTGGTGAATTCTACATTGATTTTTTCTGCTCCAGATGCTTTGTTTTTCTGGAGGTCTTTTTCTGCTCTAACATATTCATAAATTGTATAGAAAATAAATATTATTTTCTTCGGCCATTCATCCACTTCAAGAGAAACGTGTGCATATAAAAGTATAGATTTGAGTTTGAATGAGAAATACATTGCCCTGGGAGAGGAATGGAAAAGGTTTCACCAACGCAATTAACAGACCAAAGTGCGGAATTCGTGGGCTAGACATTTCCATAATCAAGAATAACTTGCCAATCAGTTTACTTCGTTCCAGCAATTCAATTGATCGATTTTTTTGTGATCCTTGAAAGCGTCAAGTACATGTAACCTTCTTTGACGTATAGCTGGACACGAGCGCTTAACTCAGATTACATTTAGACTCGTTGAAAAATCGCATTGAAAAATCTTGAGCAGCTCGAAATTTTAAAGACATTACATGACCCTGACTCGAAGATTTTAAATGAGTATTTGTACCCGTCCTCATCTCCCATCCTCACAGCCGCCTCCCGAATTTCCCTTCCCCCTCCCCCGCTAAACTCCCCGCCAATCACTGGTCCTGACCAACCCGCATCCACACCACCCTAATCACTCACCTCCACCCCCCCCTCCTACCAAGCATATATATAAGACTTTGTAAACCCAGAAAAAGCACCTGAAGATGACGCTTAAGCGTTGAAACCCGGGTCGTGTGTGTTTTTAAGTTGTGGTTTTGTAAATGTAACCATTAAACCCTCTGAAAGAAAAAATGAGCAATGTGTCATGCTAAATTCACACACTTTAAAAATGTTATTCTATGCTCATAGAGAGGCTACCGCAAAGCTAATATCATTATTAATTAAGCGAATAAAGCCTAAGAAAGCAAAATAAGGCAAAATTGCCCAATATTCTCTAATATTAATTTATTTAAATACAGATGATCAGAAAGGAATTGAATTTAAATACAGATACTAAACAAAAGCAGTATCTTGTGAGGTCCAAAATTTAACTTAAGCGATACATGACCCCCACCGATGTGTTCTAGTGAAGAGAGGAAAAAATATGAGGATCTAAATGCAGAATATATGTAAAAAACGCACATCGTGGGGTAGGGAAATGTTGAAATCTTGCGTAAATTCGCTAATATTAATAAATATAAATACAGATACTAAACAAAAGAAGATCCCTGATATGTATCCAGTTCAAATCCATTCGTCAGGTTACCAAGTAAATAATCAAGTATTGCCAAGTAATGATACTATTGAAATCGGAGAAAATTGAGAATGATTGCACTAAAAATTTAAGGTTTAAGTAAATACGAAGGGTCGAACAAAATCGAGAGCCAGAATTAAATTCTAGCTTACTTCACCCATTCGATAATCTAAAGTTCAATAAAATAGCTGTACTGCAAGTAAGGTAAAAAAAATATTAACCTCTGCACCGTTTCGAAAGCTTTTCGTGTGGGAGTAAATAATAGGGAACCGTCCTAGAGCCAAAAGCGCCGTGAGAAAGTTTTAACGTAGCCTATGTTCGTCCCAGTGCAAAAATATACAAGCATGCAAAATTTCAAGTCAATGAGTCCAGGCATTTCAGAGCGTATAAGAAAAAAGCGCGCACACACCCACATCCATTTATAGGCATATATAATGAAAACTCACTTAATTCTCTGGCCAAATATTTCGTTTAAACTCATTCGACATCTTGGCTAGTAAATAATCTAGAGTAGAAATCAAGGGAAACTTTAGAATTTTTATTCTATAAACATAATTTTCAAGCAAACACAAAATGTAGAACGAACTCGATACCAAGAATTAAAGTTACCAGTGGAATAATATACCGTTCAAACCCATTCGTCATATTGACGAATATCTACACTAAGTCCCCGGTATGCGTCGTTTCGATTTACGTCTGATTCGATGTTACGTCCATGCTGGCCTTCGGAAAATGTTTTCCTGTTTAATGCTAACAAAATAGACCGTATGTGCATATGCTTGCGTTTTTTGATGATCGAGACATAATCATCCCATCTGAAATAGCTATTTTTTCCGGGATAAAGGCAGAAAACGAATTTTGAAATCAACACCTTGATTTATCGCGGGATTAAAGTGGCCACGAATATCTGGATCCGTTTTACATTGTTTCGACTTACGTCGCTATTCTTCCACATGCATCTCCGACGTTAATCAAAGACTTAAAGTATAGTAAATATCGGAGAAAAATTGAGGATATTTAACTTAAAAACGTAATTTTTAAACAAATAGGAAATGTATAACGAAATAAATCCGAAAAATTAAAGTTACAATTGTAATACTACACCATTTAAACCAATTCGTCATATTGACAAGTAAATTTATAGTAAAAATCAGATAAAAATTGAGGATTTTTACCCTAAAAACGTAATTTTCAAACAAATACGAAATGTAGAACGAAATAAATCCGAAAAATTAAAGTTACAATTGTAATACTACACCATTTAAACCAATTCGTCATATTGACAGGTAAATTTATAGTAAAAATCAGATAAAAATTGAGGATTTTTACCCTAAAAACGTAATTTTCAAACAAATACGAAATGTAGAACGAAATAAATCCGAAGAATTAAAGTTACAATTGTAATACTACACCATTTAAACCAATTAGTCATATTGACAAGTAAATTTATAGTAAAAATCAGATAAAAATTGAGGATTTTTACCCTAAAAACGTAATTTTCAAACAAATACGAAACATAGAACGAAATCGATCCCAAGACTTTAACTTTTTTGAGTTATGTCTTCGAACCATATGAAAAAACATAAGTGTGCCATGCGGAAAAGTAGCCCAAGAAAATATGATTCAATAGCTAATACCTTCACTCCAATCTCGGCCTCTTTGGCGGAGTAGGGCCGTCCTCCTCAGTATCCCGGTAGTCTCGCTCCCGTGCCCTTCGCCGTGTGAATCGGCTGGAGAGCCCCTCCGGGGAAAAGTTGTCCAAGTCTCGGCGAAGTCGATCTTGGGCATCCTCGAGAGCAATGAGGAGTTCCTTTACCCTCGCGTGCAAACTGGAAGCCTCCGCTTTTAACCTGGAGACTTCCTCTTCATCAGATGGACCTGGTTGCGAAACTGCATCAACCTCCATTTGCACCTCCTCGTTCCTGGTTTCAGTATCAGCCCTTCGTCTTGCTTCCATGTCGTCCAAAACTTGCTGCAAAAACGGACGATTATGAGGGTACAACGGAATCGAGTCGATTCCCTTGTTCCCTTCTCTATTTCCACCCTCCATTTCTCTCAACGAGATTTTCTTTCAACAGCTCTGAGGCGCCGAATGAGACCGTCTGGCGCGGTGATCGTCACCGGCCGTTAAGTTACGACATAGGTACTGAGAAACTCGCTCGGATATTATTTAAGCACGAAAAAAATTGATACATCCGTTCATTGTTTCAAATGACTTCAATGGAGAGTACGGAGAAAAAGTATATATTTACGAACTGCAGATAAGATAATTCTCGAAAGAAGGCCAAGCCACGAGTAATGTTCTTTACCGTCTTACCGTCTTTCACTTTTCAGCTGATAGCATTGTTCGTTGAAGAATAGTTGAGGAAATTAGTGTCAATGCTTCCTTGTAAATCATTCTTAGAACGAGAAAAATGGAATGAAATAACCTGCAGTTCCTATCACCTTTGCGATTGAGACGAATTTTTGTTTCCCGGTCTTAGAACGTCTCATTAATCATTAGATATTCTAAAATTTCAAACCTTGCATTGGCTGAAGTTACGTACAATTAGCGAAAAATAAAAAAAAGCGTGATGGGAAGGTATTCAGACAAACTAGTCTTAACATGGAAAAAATCGTGATACTCGGGAAATAAAAAACTACTATTTGCAAAAGATGATTCGCTTGTGAGAATATCGAAAACAATGGAGTAACTGAGGAAGACAACTTACATTGTTTGTACGTCCGAAAATAGCCAGGAGTTAAGTTGATCGCCTTCCAATAATTTGAGATTCCTGGAACTTTCTACGAAAATTCATACGTGGTAGTAGGTAATACCCATCTCACAAGGGAGTGTCAGGTAACCGGGTCTCAGATGCTATTTTAACTTAGTAGTTGTACAGACCGCTGTATGTGTTTCATTAGGCACCTCCCGGTACATTCATTAAGCATCCGGTACATATAGGGCTAGGTTAAACAAAATATATATAGTAGTTTAAACAAAAAAGGCCTTCAATTATTTTAAACTCAAATAAGTACCCTTCCAACCGGGCGGGAGATTGCGGAGCACGTGGCCGCATGGCTACCGTGCTCGCCGTCGGTCCGGGGGTTGTAGGTTCGATCCCCACGCAGGTCGTTATTTTTTTTGTCTTTTTTTTTTTTACAATAAATTTTCATTGCGCTCAAGGTTCTTTATTTCTGCTCGAAGTATTATTTTTGTGCGAGGCAAATTTTTCATTTGCGTACATGACGTCAGGCTTATTCTCTTTTTTTTCCCGGTCGAAGGCAGCCTTCCAATTATATCACTTCCTTATCTTTTCACGACGTATTTTCAAGATTCTTTCATGCACACGATTTCCATTCTTTATAATTATTTAATAATATTGCCTCAATATTTTTATAATTCGAGCATAATTGCTAAGAATCAAATCTTCAAATTTCTCGTGGCTATGTCTTAAGCGTATAGCATTTATTCTATACCAACGTTCCGGAATTAATAGGGCTGTTACAATAAATCAAATTGCATTGAAGCTCAATGACATTGACGGTTAATAATAATAATAATAATAATTCATAAGTCGCACAGTCATGGATCTGGATATTCTTGAGTATTCATAATTTTATCATTGTGCATATGAGAACAAAATCGTTGTCTAAATACTACCCGTAGGATGGGTGCTTATTAGAGGTTACAATGTTTGAAGGCCTTTTTTGTTTAAACTGTTGGTTATATAACCCTATATGTGGGGTAATTAATGGACCACATACAGCGGTCTGGAGATGGAGGCAGGATAAGTTGGGCTAAAAGTGAACTCAGCCAAAACACAGTGCTTGTTCTTTTCCAGGAAATGTACTACTGTTCGAGATAAATCTATAATATTAAATGGGAATAAGTATGAGAAATGTAACAACTTCAAGTATTTGGGAGTGCTGGTGACAAAAGATAATGAAATACATGAAGAAATAAAAGCCAGGATTGCAGCAGGGAATAGGGCTCATCGAGCTTTATTGAAAGTGCTCAAGTCACGCAACCTCAGTCGGAACTTGAAAACAAAAATTTACCGAACAGTGATTAGACCTGTGGTCACATATGGTTCAGAAACGTAGACCATGACCACGGCAGAAGAAGAGCTATTTAAAAGATGGGAAAGGAAAGTACTAAGAAAGATTTATGGTGCTACAAAGGAAGGTGGACAGTGGAAAATACGGAGAAACAGAGAACTCGAGGAACTCCACAAACATCCTAACATAGAGACAGAAATTAAGAGCAATAGATTAAGGTGGTTAGGACATGTCGAGAGAATGCCTGAGGATAGGATGGTGAAAAAGATATTTCGTGGTCATCCTGGTGGTAGAAGATTGAGAGGGAGACCCCAAAAAGATGGTTGGATGATGTAGAGGTTGATCTGAGAAAGATGGGAATTAAAAGATGGAGAACGCATGCCGGGAATCGTGATGTCTGGGCTAACATAGTCGGAGAGGCCAATGCCCTACAAGGGCTGTAGCGCCGAGGAGTAAGTAAGTACAGCGGTCTGTACAACTACTAAGTTTGAATGAAATCTGAGACCCGGTTACCTGTCAGTTGAAAGCTCACGGAGGGTATTTTGGAGAAGAATCGACCGCAGTCAAAGAAACACCTATCGACGCGTTCGGAATCCAAAGAGGGTAGGAAGTTTTTCGTGGGGGACATATTTGCGCAAATGAAAAAAACTTACCATTTTCAATCGGGCTTGCGAAAATTATGGAATTAGTTTTGGGGATATTTTGTCCCTGCTACACTATACTTTTCAATCCAGCCAATGCTTTTCAAGCCATATTCATTGCATGCTTTTCTTTAACTCACTTTTTCATGGATCCATGGATAAATATTATAGCTATATTATAGTTTTAAAAATATGTTTCTAATAAAATAAAATTAAATTAAGCATGCTTTTCTAAAAAGATATTTATAAATCGAAAAAAAAAACAACTTATCTTAGCAATCTTGGAAAAAACTTAGCAACATACTAAAAAAGAAAAATGCTGTATTCTCTCAAGTTAATGAAAGTTTAGCCTAGTACCGGAAATAATTACATTAAATTGTAGGAACTTAGCCACAAATGACAAGACCACAACGAAAAGCATGGGGCGCAACCTCATTTGTAATTTGCTCCCTAACTTTAGTTCAATTAAAGATTTTCTAGAAATTTCCTTCCTTTAGAGCCTTTCGTTGTGATCTTATCATTGCAGGGCTAATATCATTTAATTAAATTTAATTATTTCCAGTATTGGCTAAACTTTCAATCACTTGAGATAAATTATATTTTTTCTTGGTCATTACGATGCTAAGATGTTTCTTTTTAAGATTTAAAAAATGTGTTTTTTAAAAAGTGGTCATAAACTTTTTCATTTTTCTATTTAAAATTGTTTTCCCTGGTTGGCGATCGTCAGGGAAAACCAGGAAAACATGGAATTGTCAGGGAATTTTGAATCTCTGGAAAAGTCAGGGAATTCTCGTAACAGTCAGGAAGAAACTGGAATAGGAATTCTCTCTCTTTTTCTACCAATACGTTTATCGGCCAATCTTAATTCAATTAAAGATTTTCTAGAAATTGTACATTGAAGCCTTCTACTCCATTGAACACCAAAATCTTTATATTTAATGATTTTATTTTGATATCGTATGTGAAAGAGCGTCCCACGCCTATCGTTGTGATCTTATCCTTGCAGGACTAATATCCTTTAATTGAATTTAATAAATTTCCAGTATTAGGCTAAACTTTCATTCACTTGAGATAATATTATATTTTTTCTTGGTCATTACGATGCTAAGATGTTTCTTTTTAAGATTAAAAAAATGTTTTTATTTAAAAAGTGGTCATAAACTTTTTAATTTTTCTATTTAAAATTGTTTTCCCTGGTTGGCGATCGTCAGGGAAAACCAAGAAAACATCGAATTGTCAGGGAATTTTTCATTTCTGGAAAAGTCAGGGAATTCTCGTAACAGTCAGGAAGAAACTGGAATAGGAATTCTCTCTCTTTTTCTACCATTACGTTTATCGGCCAATCTTCCCCGCCCTCTATTTCACCTACTAAAACTAACATCCGTCGCTGACGTGCATGGAAAAAGCCCGATCAATTCGTGAAACATTCAATTGTAAATGCTCTTAGTTGTGAATATATGTTATTTTGCAATGATACAGATGTACAATGTGTCCCTTTTGTATATCCTTATTGCGGTAATTGCTTCGTAGTGTCAAAATTTATGATTACAATGTATTACGCTCATCACACGGAATCCGACGATATGTTGTCCGGAACATTTTACCTCGCGTTTTTTTTTTTAACTTCCCAGACTCGGGTCGAGAGGTTTCTGGAGCACACTAGAATAGCTTATTGTACATGCATGCTTGCATTTCTTAAAATATGAAGGCGATGATTAGAAATTTTAAAGCTGCTGTAGAAAATTCAGTTCAGCAGAAAAAAAATTTCCAATAATAGGTGACCTTTTGGTGATCGGTCAGGGAAATTGGTTAATCCATCAGGAAAAAGTAAGGGAAAGGTTAGGAAATTTGAAAATTGAATATTTGTAGCCTGTTTTAGAATGAGGCAATTTCATGCAGGAAATGGGAGTGCCTTCGATTGAGCCATTTTTTTAGTCCTTCAGACTTGGGGACTTGTATTCGATGAGAGATGCCCAATGTTTGGCATTTCGAAAAAACGATGGCGCAAAATATGCAGGTATGGTTGCGTGGATATTTTTGTTATTTCTATACAAATCATATCGTCTATATCATTCATCCATGACATTTCTTAGCCAATTATGACTCCCCCAGATGCTATTATGATTGATCAACGAGGTATAGTCTTCATTTCCAAACAATCGCCGAACTTGCTCGCCTAAGTTATTTTTAGTTCTGTATAGTTTAATCATATGCAAAAGTTTACTCATATTGATAACCCGGTTTAGAAGAAGTACACTGTTCTATTGTTCTATGATAGAAGTACAGTGATATCTTTCTTTTTCCTCGTAATCATTTTTCCGTTTTTGCATTAATCAATGCTTGAGTCCAAATAGCCGCTGCCATGCGTCATTTTTCTGACGTGTCAAACTAGTGCATAAGGATACATTCAGCATATAAATCCACTTCGCTTTACCCACAAAATGAGGGTAAATGTTATTTTAAAAGCAGAATGTGCTATTCATTTTTTTCTAATTTTCGCCAAATAGTTATATAAATGTCCGGGGTGAAGCCGGTAAAGTTTTTGAGGCATTTTAGATCTCCTTTCTTTTTTTCAATGATTTTACTGAGGAAAATAAGTCTACCAAATTATCATTTCGTCTTTCAATATTCGTTATCCAACAGCTACAAGCTCAGAAAAAATTAGTTAAATTAGTACCATCTTAACCCCACGGAGTGAGGTGAATAAAGTATACCGACGTTTTTCGTTAAAAAAAACCTCGTAAATATTGGCTTTCGTTTCTACTTCACCCAATTACACATACTTGTAAACATATCACATATTCTCTTCCGTTGGGAAACGCCTTACCAACCCTATGTGTGTAAATAATATTTTCCATAGCCAATGAATCGCTAGGTACATATCTCCTTCTAGGTTGCAATCCTAGCAATGCAAGGTGATATGTTACTTAAACAACCCATGTTAGCTCTGGAACCTTCAAAAATTATCTTACGCCAAATCATGAATACCAAACTCACTAAAGTTAGATGCTTTGATATAAACAGAGGTTATCTTCGTCAGTGAAAACTTTTTTTGGGCTGTTTTCCGTACAAGGGATTTTTTTCATTTTTACAAATGCTATTTTAATTCCTATACAACGTATATAGAATTCTGTCGTATTAATCAGGCACTGACTGTGATCGTAAACGTTGAGAAGATTGGAGAGATAAGACTGGGAAAGTATTCCTTTCCTGTGAGATTGAAAAACGAAATGATGGGAAACTTTGAGTCGCACTCACCTAAAAAAACGCTTATAAATCTTAAGATATTCTTGATTTTCAAACCTCGCATTGACTGGCTGAAATTGCATACAATTTGCGAAAAATATAAAATGGGTTATGAGACGGTATTAAGACAAACTATTCTTGACGTGGAAAGAAGCGTGATTTTTAGTGAACTAAAATTGTTTCATACCTAAACTGTAAAACAAACTCATTGTTAAAGAATTATCATTTTAATATTTGATTGCAAACATATTCATTAATTTATTTTATTGCACCTAAAATAGCTTACTAACCACGCAAAGGTTTGAGTCGCACTCATCGCTCCAGTCGGTGGAGTAAGGGGATGCTTTTAATAATTCGTGTAACTCATGACGTTCATTTATAACGCTACGGTATTTTTCATGTGGCACGTAGTAAAATGATTAGATGTCAAAGGTCAAAGTCAGTGTCCATTGGTGTGTAACCTAAAACTATCCCAGCGTGATAGACACGGCATTTTGATAAATCTCGAAGAAACGAAACTGAAAACCTTGAAAATGGCACTCAGTTGCTGAATCCTGGGTTGGTTTTAATAAATTATTGTGGAATTAACCAAGTTTTATCTTTTCATTATGAATTGATAAATCTCCGTTTTTCAATTCCTAGGTCTCCGCTGAAAAATCTCTAATTTCCAGATAAGCCGGCTCCATGATAACTGCAACATTCGGCAAATGTTTATGTTATGAAGGATGCGCATTGTTCCATTTATTATTTCACGAACAACTTGGCAGTATCCGACCAATTATATTTAATTTTTTATTATTAAGGAAAAGGAAGCAAGTTAATGTTTTAAACATAATTAATAATTTCACAGTAAGATCGGCCTCTATTACTGAATCAATCAATCCATATTGCATGAATATGGATAATTCCAGAAAAATTACATTAACGTAAAGAAAGAACTGACTAGTTTATTTAATTATTTGAAAATCAAAGGTGAAATCGAACTTCAAAAGACAATTAGATCAGTGGAACGACATTTCTTCGAACAGAAAAAAGGGATTAGTACGCCTGAGTGCGTGTACCAAGCGTCTATGATTGCAAATGTGCAAAAATTAATAAATAAATTTTTTGGTTAAACCTTTCTGTCCAAGATCTGACTATGCAGTTGTGCTCCACGGTCTTAAGATTTGCTAAAAAGTTTATATTGATTTTTGAATCCCCGACTCTCACTCCAACACTAAAAAATATGCCCATGTCACTGTATTGAAGACTTGAGGCTTGTAAAAAAACATTTTTCGATGTGAAAGGGAAAAAAATTTGCGGGATAACTTTAGTGGAAATCGGGAAAACTGAAAAAAAAACTAGTTTTATCATCATGTTGAATGTATTGATAATCTTGAATTCCCTACGCTTTAGTAATCACTCAGTTCTTCGAATGTTAATCAAAATTATTTGCATCATTTTTGGCCCCGGTCATCGATATGCTGGCATTCAGATGTACTTCGGTGTATGGCACCTACATATATGCTTCTACTACCCTGCGAGCCTCCACGCAGGCGTGTGACGGGGGTGTTAAGACAACAGCCGAGTAAAAATGTAGGGGATAAGTATGAATGAGTTTCTGGCGTAACTTGGTGGAAATATTCAATATCCATACTGGTAAGAATGAAAAGACGATAGTAAATTTCCATACTGTTTAACAAGTACCGACAATGGTTTCGTTACTTTATGTCATTCTCAAGGTACAAAAATTAAATTTCCAGTTCTATATATACCGATTAACAAAACACAGATAGGTGGGAGGGTGAGGAGGAGGAGGGGGGAAAGGGGAGGGTAGGTTCCGACGGCGGAGAGGGTAAGGGAGGGAACATACAGAGGTGGAGGAGTTCGGAGTGACGTAAATACCAGTAAACAATAGTGGGAGAAAACCAGCAAAAAAGGGGGGAGGGGAAAGGAAGAACAGGTAGAGTTGAAGGTCGAAAAACAACAACCAGATCACTGGGTCCCAGGACATGTAGGGAGACTTAAATTCAAAAGAGGTGATTGAGTCGTAAAAACTACGTCATTACAAATATTTTCTGGGCTATTCACAATTTCATAGTTCTCGTAAAAATCCAGTTTAAGCCCTTTGTCATTGAAATGTAAAACATCCAAGTCAAAATTGCTAGAATGGTTAAAACTAAACAAATATTTGGCAAAACAAGATTTTTCGTCGTTGTTTTTTCCACACTCGTTTCGTTGTTCTTCTCCCTTTCCACACACTTTCGTTGTTCAGGCTTCTGTTGTTCCCGTAGATTAGGATAATGTAATCATCATTCCATTGTACAAAGGGAAGGGAGGAAAGACCGAATATAGTAATTATCGGGCCATTAGTTTGTTGAACATTCCTGGAAAAGTGTTCAGCAAAGTTTCAATCCAAAGAGTGAGGAATTTTACTTCTGACAGAATATGGGGTGTGCAGTGTAGGTTAATGCCTGGGAGAGGATGTAGTGACCAGCCATTCGCGCTTCAGCAAGTGATAGAAAAATGTATGGGCGTCCGAATGTATTGTGCGTTTGCTGATTTAGAGAAGGCCTATGATAGGGTTAATAGAAAAAAGTTGTGGAAGGGTTTGAAGGACTATGGAGTGAGTGGACAGTTACTGAATGTTATGATGGTGATGTATGTAATAGTAAGGCAGGCGTGAGAGTTAACGGGGTTCTAAGTGATTGGCTTGAAATAAAACAGGGCGAAAAGCAAGGCTGCGTAATGTCACCATGGCTGTTTAATGTATTTATGGATAAATGTGTTAGATGTATTTGGTGAAAACAACAGTGTTCTGATTGGAAATGTAAACGTGCGAGTTCTTCTATATGCGGATGATGCTGTTTTGATCTCAGAGAGGCAAGAGGGATTACAGAAGCTCCTAGATAAGTGTTGTGAATCAACAGAGAGAGTGGAATTGAGAGTAAATGCGTGCAAGACTAAAGTAGTAGTTATTGATAAGGAGAATGGGGAGAATAACTGTATGAGGGGGCGAATTGTGAAATAGTTGAACAAATGGATGAATTTGTGTACTTAGGTAAGATGTTTGCGATAGATGGACGGATAGATGAGGAGATTAAGAGACGTATAAATGCCGGAAGGAAAGTGGTAGGTAGCATGTGGAGCATATCAAAGAATGAGTGCCTGTCTAAGGAAGCGAAAATCGCCGTGTACAAAAGTGTACTTCTCCCCACTTTGTTGTATGGTAGTGAAACATGCATGGGTATGTCAGGATAGAAATAAGAGTAGACTGAACGCCGTGGGTATGAGTTATGTGAGGAGTATTTGCGGCAAGAGTAGGATGTATAGGGTCAGGAATGAGTGGGTAATGAATGAGTATGGGTTAGATGCTCCAGTGATGGACATATATGAATGGCGTGTGCTTCGTTGGTTTGGACATGCTGAGAAAATGTATGAGAGTCGAAATACGAAACAGATATATAAGAGTGAAATGAATGGTGCGAGAGGTAGAGGTAGGCCGAGAAAGTTGTGGTTGGATGTGGTTGAGGAAATTCTTAGGAGGAGGAATATTAGGAGTCTTAAAAACAGGAGGGCGTGTATGAAGCAGTGTATGGAGTTAATGAAGCAAAAGAGGTTTGCAAGGATAGGTCAGTATGGAGGAAATTATTGAGACAGAGTTAGGTGTACAATTATGTATTAATGAGTGAACATTTTGACTGTGCCTACCCCGAAAGGGAACGGCGTGATGGGTATGTATGTATGTATACTAGAATATTTTGAATTCGGATGAAAAACTTTGAAAACTGGATTTTTTTTCAATTCTAGCAATAATACTGAGATCCCTCGTAGGGAATTAGTTTGGGAGACTTAAATAATATATTAAATCAATGTCTATGAAAAAGTTTTCACACCATTTACCAGTTCCAAGCAAAGAACGTAATGGAATTATTCGTTCTATTTTTTAACATCTCTTTCGTCACACTAAAAATTTAGCGGCAGTTTTTTTTTCACCGATCGCTTTCTTGCGTGGAACTTTTTTTTGCTAGAGCTCGTGCGTCATTTTATAATAAATTTTTACTCACGATCATGACCAATTCTACAGGAGGATATCCATCAGGGAGGGATATTAGGAGTCTTAAAAACAGGGGGCGTGTGTAGCAGTAGCAGTGTATGGGAGTAAATGAAACAAAAGAGGTTTGCAAGGATAGGTGAGTATGAAGGAAATTATTGAAGCAGAGTTAGGTATATAAATATGTATTTATGAGTGAAACTTAGTGACTGTGCCTACCGCGGAAGGGAGCAGCGTGATTGGCCTGTATATATGTATGTATTTAACTTATTCCATCTTGGGTTATTACATTATCAAAATAAACAACCACCAGTGATCCCCCAGTACTGACTCAAAGTCGAAATCAAATACGCTTTAAAACACCAAAAGGCTATTTGTGTGGCTCCTTATTTACACAACTATTTAGTTTCATAATTTTTTTATTTGTTATAGTTTTATTTATTTATTTCTTTGTTTTGACCTGACGACGGTTTTTGCGGGTTCTTTCTTTGCGGAGGAAATTCTTAGGAGGAAGAATATTAGGAGTCTAAAAAACAGGAGAGCGTGCATGAAGCAGTGTATGGGGGTAAATGAAGCAAAAGAGGTTTGCAAGGATATGTCAATAAGGAGGAAATTATTGAAGCAGAGTTAGGTTTACAAATATGTATTTGTGAGTGAAAATTGGTGACTCTGCCGACCCCGGAAGGGGACGGCGTGATTGGTATTAATGTATGTACGAATGTACTAAGAACTTCTCTCTATGCGATCTATGATGCAGTCGCGTATCGATATTCTACTTAAAAACCTCCGCCATCGCCGGAATTTGGAACATGAAACGCTATCCTTCGAGACAGAACTCCAGCTGTCCCTAAACTATCTCGTTTGTTTCGTAAATGATGGTGTGGATTTATTTCCGTTATATATTTAGAAGTTGGTTACAGGAAATAAGGTATCGGTGCTTTTTCAGTAGGGACGACTATATTGGGCGTTTCATTTGACACTGGATTTGGTCCGCGAAAATCTTGTCTCGTAAACGAGATGCACGATGTTTGGTATTTCGAAAAAACGATGGTGCAAAATATGCAGGTATGCAGCGCTATGCGGCGTTACGCGGATTTTTGTTATTTTTATACAAATCATGTCATCTATGTCATTCACCCATCACATTTCTTAGCCAATTTTGACACATCAAGATGCAATTATGATTGATCAACGAGGTATAGTGTTTATTTCCAAACAACGCCGAACTTGCTTGCCTAAAGTTATTTTTAGTTCTGTATAGTTTAATCATATGCAAAACTTTACTCATATTGATATCCAGGTTTAGAAGAAGTACACTGTTCTATTTTTCTATGATAGAAGTACAGTGATATCTTTCTTTTTCCTCGTAATCATTTTACCGTTTTAGCATGATTCAATGCTCGAGTCCAAACGCCCACTGCCACGCGTCATGTTTCTGACTTGTAGGCCAAGCTAGTACATAAGGATACATTCTACATATAAATCTATTTAGCTTTACCCACGCAATAAGAGAGGGTAAATGTTATACTAAAAGCAGTATATGCTTCTGGGAACATGCCAAAACTGGCGTTCATATCGCATACATGAGGTGTTTTCCTCACGCCATGGCTAGGACAATATGGCAGCATGAGACGATGCGGTTATAGAAGTCAGTTGAGAATACATTGGCAGCGCGGTCGCGGGGATAGAGCCATTGCTAAATATTTCAGCCTTATGCGAAATTTTTTATTAAATCTGCCATACATGACAGCCGTTGGCAGCGGAAGACGTCTACTGTATTCTTTCAATCATCCGAATGAAGCCATTTTAATTAAAACTTGGTAACCTCACAGTCAATTATCTCTCCGCCGTTGGTGATAACGGGCGGGGAATGATTAGCGGTAGCCTTGGAGAAAGCTAACTCTGCTTTCTTCAGCGTCTGCGCACACAAGGAGACGGAACTCCTTCTCCTTTGGTGGAGGTGGGGGGGAGGGAGGTGGAGAAAAATTGAGTGTGAATGTGGGGATTTGGCGACCCGTGTCGTTTGGCCTTGAGAGCAAAGCTGATATCTCCATGGAGTAAGTATATATAGAGTAGCAAAGCAATGCTAAGAGCTGGATATTAATTTTTGAGAGCCTTAGGAAGAATTTCTCAGGTGGCACCACCTTAGGGGAATAAGAATTTTTGCTTATGGTGAAGGCCACAAGGAGGCGCTGGTGGAACTCGGTGATTTTGCATCAATTTACAGAAGTGGATTTACCATGGCTGCTGTGTGCTTTTAATCGAGTATCAACTGTTTCGCCGTTGCTATGATACATCGGTAAACAGTTGACTCCGTGTTTGGTAATCGCGTGTGTTATCAAGTATCAAGTTTTATTCTGAAGTACTTTACTAAAGAAAAAATATACTTTGCTTGAATTGTTTTTTCTTTGTAACATTTCAAGTGTTTAATATTTAATGCTATTTCATTGCAAACAATCAATTTTCATGTGTTTTCATCTAAAATACTAAAGAATACTCCAATATAACTAACTATACCAACAAGTTTCTATTAAATGGGTCAGAATTATTTCTGAGATGAAAAAAATACTTAGGTGAAATGGTAGATTGGATGGCTAAATCTCTTAAGTAGAAGATTTTGAATAAATATCATTGAGTATTAATATTCATATTGAAGGTATTAATATTCATATTGAATATTAATGTCCATCACCACTGTTGTTATAGGAAAGCATTCGTTATTTTTTGCTCTAACAATGTACTTTGTCTTAGCTAACGGACACAAATGTATCATCAAATAGTGAATACTTACTATGACTTGAATATTACTATTACAAATAAATTCTCATATCAATAGTCAGTAGATCATATGCAAACTGTAATTATACCTATTGAATTTAATACATATTAATATATTATAATAGATTTTAGTTTTGCTCGTCTCTTTATCGGAAACCTTGGAGTCATTTTGAATGGAAAACCTTCGTTAGTAGCAACACAATGACATTCAGGAGAATTTAGTAACTTTCAGTTGGAAACTGAACCCTCTACATTTGGAGTCCAGCTCCCTTTCAGTTGAATTTCGCCCCTAATTGTATTGGTGAATTCTGGTGTTAGAAAATACTTTGACTGTAATATAATTACTTTCCCTTCGCTTCAGTAATTTCAAGTAACATATGAAACCAGGTGATAATTCACCATAGTGAGAATATGCGTCAGGCATTCGAGATGAGGGTGTGGTGAACGTGCGGTGGACGGAAAAAAAGACGAAAGAGGAATTTCTAAGTATGGTGGGCGAGGAGGGAAACTAGTGAATGAAATCCGGGATAGGCAGGGTAGGTGGCTGGAGGAAGTAATGAAGTACGATGGGTCACTCAAAGACTGTAATAGAGAGAAGGATTTTGGGGAAGCGGGGAAAGGAAGAAAGAGAAGAGGTTTCAGGAACGGTTTGGAGAAGGGTAGATCGTATACCGAAGCGAAGAAGGAAATTCCGGAGATAGTTTACCCTCTGGAAGTGTAGAAACCCGGGGGAGATTCCCTGACTTTTAACCAAACCTATCCTGACCGGCAGTATACTTTTTATAAATGTGTATAATGGGATATAAATCTACCTATTACTGTCAGCACGGCATTTAGTTTTCGAGACTAAGGTGGTTCCGAAACAAGTCCATTTGTTACCAGTGTCCATGGATCGATCCATGGAGTGATCACTATGCGCTGTACTGCTCTCCTTAATATTAGCTGTCTATATAAAAAAAATTATCATTTTTCATCAAATGTAAATGGCTGCATTAAATGAGAGTGGCATTCATGCATCCGCCATTACAACCACCAAAAATGTCTGCTTAGACATCAGCCGCAGTTTAAATTTTATGATGGGTGGCATGTTAACTACTTAGGTCTTGGGACCCAGCCCCATAGTCAAGTGTATCCAGGAAAAAAAACATATAATTCTACGGATGAACATAGCCATGAATGAATTAAGATTTTAGGTTTAAGTCAACTAAACCTCAGATTATACTAACATAAGACATAATTATCTCCTTGATCAAAGAAAAACCTCACTATCGCCAACTATCATTAGTGAAGATGAAATTTTCACATTACATTTTATTATTTTCCCTGAATAATACAGGATAACAACAGTACAAGGTATGTCAACGCAGTGGCGTTCTCATTTTACATTGCGCATGTTGTAAGTTGATCTTTCGACATGACTCACATTTCAGCTAATCGCCCTACAATTACGAGTATTCAAACAATTTTGAGTATTACACGGTTCAATTTACTGATCTTACCATTTAGTAAACAATTTATAATGCACATAAATAGAGCCAAATCTTAATTCATCTAAATTTTCTCTAAAATTCTCGGAAGATTTTTTTTCTCCTTGACATTAAAAGGCACATTAAAATACATATTTACTTTGGTCTCGACGACTCACAAGGTGACATCACGTAACAGATTTTAAGGATGCAGACGAAACAATTTTTATCTGAAACTGCAGTAAAAATGTCTGCACCTAAAGCCCGGGTTCGTGAAAAATTGCCATTATGCTATTTCATCGTCATTGGTCGTTCAGTCCTAAGATTGGTTGACTGCATACTATTTTGTTTAAGTTAAATACTTAACATTTCGCAATTTCCGCCAGAAGGCGCACGGGCCTTGGGGGTTAAGTTTGGTCGGTAGTGCGTTGAAAACGTTGACGCAGGTTCGAGATTAGCAGACGGACTATTTTTTTTCGGTCGAATATTCTTCGATAACCATGACAGATGCCTAATCCCGAAGTTGTACGACAGTAACTATAGCTTTTTTCCGTTTTTAACGTATTTCCTGGATTTTCAACCGTCCAGAGTGTCGTTGACAATTGTAGAATATTATCCTTTGCTTTGAAAGCTCGAATGTTTTCTGATTTTTTTTAATCCGAGGATACTTTTTGGGGAAGGCATAGCTCCGTTCAGTCGTAGGACTTTTTGGAGGCCGTTAACGGAAGACAAATATATAAATGTATATCATAAAGCGATTTGATGGCTTTAAATTTCCTAGAAATTGTGCTTCAAGGCGGATATTATTTACTCAATTTTTCCTTCAATCGCGAAGAGTTTACTGCCTGGAAGGAGATGAAAACAGGTTCCAAGAGTATGGATATGAGCCTTGAGAAGGGCTAGTATGGGACGACGTATTAAATGAAGCGACCCGATGGTGGGGATGGGGAAGTAAAGAAATTCCTCTCCAGTGGAGGAAAATTATAGGGTAATTCAAAAACAGTTTACCCTTTCTCAAACCATGTTTGTTTGAGCTGCAGGAATTTAATAGTTTAGTCATGGCGTTGGGTTGCAATGCTTTTGGATGATACACATAGAAGCATCTAGAGCTAAGAATTTCCGTACAATAATCGCATTTAATGAAGCTCTCACCGAAACATTTGTATCTGCACGTGTGCAGATCTAGTGGAAAACATATTTCTCTTGTATTTATAAATACATTCCTCTCTTCATCTAATGCTGTTGCAAACCATACATAGCTTATCATGTCATTAAAGATGGGTGAAGATAGCTGGCGGTGGTTCAAAAAATATATTTTTATGCCATCTTCTCGGAATGAAATTTTTCTTCTTTCCTTCAACAGAAAATTGCCATTATGTAGCCTTGCGATGAATTATTTTACTTGTCTAAAAAAATAGACAGCGCAAGGCTGGCATAACTAGTATCCCTGTTTACGTAGCACAATTACTAGGAAATTTATAGCAATCGCTTGGCTTTACGACATATACTATCATCTTTGTCTTCCGCTAGTGGCCTTCAGAAAGTCCCACGACCGATCGGAGCTATACCTTCCCCAAAAAGTATCGTCGGATTTCCTAATCCGATAGTATTCCAGCTTTCCGAGCATAGGATAGAGTTCCACAATTGTTTACAACACTGGGCAATTAAAAATCCAGGAAATTGGTTAAAAAAGGAAATATTTACAGTCGTTCAAGTTCGGAAGTTCATTCAAGTCAAGACTGTCAAGATTTCCGAAGAATATTCGACCGAAAAAACATCAGCCGTCGGGGAATCGCGAACCCGCGTTAACAAACTTAACGGTATAGTAGACTAGCACCTTAACTCTCACGGCCATTAATCAAGATATTTATTTCCAACAAAAACGTCATTTCAATTACAGTTTAAATACAGCAACTTTCTGAAGGAAGATTTATTTACTGATTGCTTTATTTTTTTATTACAAAAGCATTATTTCTGTTCCAGAAAAAATTACTCTGCCATTGGGCCTTCTGAATCCAATCGCGAAATGTTAAATGTTTGGCTGTGACGATATAGTATAATGGCAATTTTCTCACGAACCCGAGACTTAGAGGTACAAAGCCGAGACTCATTTCCGGAATTTTTACTCCAGTTTCAGTTGAAAATTGTTTCGTCTGCGTCCTTAACATCTGTTACGCGATGCCTCCTTGTCAATAACATTTGTTTCCGTTGCTATGGGTCGATTAGTAAATATCCAGGCACTGAAATCATCATAAGAACATCATGTGAGCAGTGCGACACTAAATGAAGTAACCGTGAGCCTAAGCATTTGTTATGGCTTGTCGTGCAGCTTCGATGCTACTGTACCATATTTCGGCCAAAGTGTTATTTAAAAACTCATGTCCGAATCTCCCTATCTCTTTGCCACTCTTTATATGTACGTACTGTATGATATCACCCAGTGGATAAATATAGACTAAATAGTCCTTCACCATCCATATGAGTTAATTTTTAATCCAATTCAGGCTTTCGTCTCATATCTGGATGTTTTAGAAGTGAACTTAATAGTCCAATATTTCATCATTGATATAGCGTTAGAAGAAGTTAGGAGTCGATTGGACTGGCAGACGATTCATTCGGAATCTTTATCTGAACCCGCGGGATCGGGTTCGGATAGCCGATGGAGGATAGAGATGGGCCGTGATAGGACGAGGAGAGGACGTTCCGGTGTATTCTGTCGAATTATTCCTACTTTTCATTATATCATCAAATTTCTTTCATTCAATTTGCAGAAGATTTTAGCCTCAAGGATCGGAGTAAAAAACCAAAGATTACTCTTAACCTGTGTTAGCCCATCGATGATGTTTTCAAGGATACTTACGCTTTGGACAGATTACCCTGTATTTTTACGTGCACTAAATTAAAATTAATATTCATACTGAAGACATAACCATGATGTGCGAGTTGATTTTCTATCTGGGTTGATTTTAGGGATTTAACTCTTCGACTGGCAAAGATTTTCTAGTCACCCTATAATTATGGAATTTTTAGTGATATATAGTGAGAAATACTCGCAAATTGAACCACACTGCTTATTGATAAAGATGGAGGTAATTTTTCATTTATCATAGTATTGATGGTGAAGTATTGAATAAAAATTGAGCCGATAATCTGAAAACCTATGCATTAAAAATTTGTCATATAAATTGTCTCCGACAGGATAGAATTTTAATACCTGTTTGGAGATCGATCTTTGTGATTTTATATCTTTCAAACTAGATCGCGTATATATTTTTTAAATGTCCATTGATAGTGGGAAGGTTAAATTGCTCGTGATTTTAAAATTTTTATATATCAATACTTTTATACCAAATACAAGAGTACCATTTCAAGATATCAAGAAAAAAATTACTACTTTATATTGGAAATAGACACCACTGCGTGCTAGTGGCATAATTTGATCAATTATAGGAATGTGAAATTAAATCATTTAATATAAATTTAAAATATTTATCAAAGTAATAAATTTTAAACAGAAAAATTGTTCCTTTCAAAATAGCAGAGACATTTACGATATAACACCGCAAAATAATTGAACTACGTTCATGTAGTAAAATTTGGAAAAGTTCAAATAAACCCTTTACAGATTGTTCTTAATCTTGAAGAAGCAATAATATAGTTAAACAAGAATTCCATTTCAATAAGCAAATACATTTGCAAGAATTGACTGAATTAACATAGCACAAATATGCATCTGCGAACACACAGTTTAATATTTTTGACTGCTGATAAGTGAAATAAAAAAAATTGTGATGGTTTATAACATTTTAGGTACATTAAGAAAATAATCAATTAAAAGAGTTCCATTTCTGGGTAGTAATATCGAAACATAAGCTAATGGTAAAACATTTCACCTAAGTATAGATGAGAACACGTAGCATAATATTTTGGACTGAGAATAAGTGAAAATAAAACATTTACTGTTTTTTTAACGTTATCGTTACATTAAGGAGTTAAACTCAAATACATGAATTCTTTTTTCTAAGATGTAGACATATATTTAACAATGTGATTAATATAATCGTGGTACCTTTAACAATCAAACTAGTAGTTGAAAATTAATCAAAATAGCTCAAAATCTTCCATTAAATTGATCGTGCAGTCTTGGTAGGTCAATCTACACCGATTAAACAATTTCGATGAAAGGAATGAAAAATCCCTTTCCATGTTCCAAATGAACTGAATTTTTCGGTGAAATTTCTCAAAACCTGATACTTCCAATCATTTTTCTCAGTGTGGAACGGGAGGACAGAGGACCAATTTCTATGGAACGACCGTTCCTTTCACATATTGCACAAATATTGAATTGCTTGCAAATAGAATAATTTGAGTGTGTGTACATGAGAAATAAACCCAATATTGATTGTTTTTGGCTTGATTATATTACACATTGAAATTATGTCAGGAATGAATATCCAGTCGTTTCTCATGTTTTGGTAATAAACACAAGTTATTATCGCACCGTAAACACAACCGAAGGCACTTAAAACAGTTTCTTGAACATAAAATAAAGTATTTCGGCCAAGACTCTGAAGCTAGGAGAAAAGCTTCCAAACTGCCTGCTCCTCCGCACACCTGTTGGGGCAAGATGAGAAAAAAATCAATAGCTATTCATACATTTTTGTTTTTCTTTTAATTTTTAATAGTTTTTGTTCTAGTTTAGTTAATTTAGCGGTAAACATATGGCAAAATTTCGTAAATAAGAGTGAGTTTTGGTGAGCCAATCATGAGATGAAATTCATCTCCTAATTATTTTAACATAAATAACAAATCACTCACAGTTTTCCATTCACGAATAGCAGAGCAATTTATATAAATTTCTATTTTAGGTAGGGCAATTTTAAATCTCTTATACAGTTGAGAGAGTTTAACTGCCTTCAAGATATGAATGTTTTGAATTGTTAGCGAAAAGATCAATACGTTGTCATTCACCTTGAAAAAATCAGCCTGTGGTAGTAGAAACTATTTGCACTGACAGCAATTGGTTTATTTACCTTTATGGTAACAGAAACCTCCGAATTCAAATTGTAATCTAGACAAATGATTTTCCAAGGCGAATTTCCTTGAATTGGTCTCATCTTTTGACCTTAAATCACCATCTTCCGATGAATTTTGAATAATTGAATTGAAAGTATATGTTATTTTCTTAGGCTACTCATGGACATTAGGAGGAGCTTCTCCGTACAATAAATGTATATATGAGCTCAATTTAGAATGACATTGCCCTGGGAGGGAATGAGATAAGGTTTTACTGACATAATCAAAAGACCAAAAGGCGGAATTCGCGGGCAAAACAGTTCCGCGATTGTACATACCGAGCAAATCAGTTTCCTTCTTGCCCTCTTGGAAGACGTCGGGCCGTCCGCACCCTCATCCGAGGGCTCTGATTGCCATCGACGTCTAGGGGTTGCCGGGACCTATTGAGGAGTGGGTTGTACTCACACATTTGACCAAAATTGGTCCGTTTTGACCCTCCATTGGGTCCGGTGATCCTCACTCCAATGACGTAAGTCGGCAGACCGCACGACGGCAACCCGTAAAGCGAATCAGAGGGATACCTAATCCCAAATATTTGGGCAATATCTCGGTACGCAGAGATGTGCGGTAGGCTCAAGCGAAAGCGGAGCCGACGGTTACTCGTCTCAGTTGTTTGGGGGAACCAAACTAAAACGAGCACTTCGGGGAGGCGGAGGCCCTTGAGGTCCTTTTGACCTCAATCCGCCTCATTGGTGTCGGTCTCGAAGGGGCAGTGGTTTCGCTAACCTTCCCTACCCATCCTTTCCTTCCACCTCTTCCATATACTCGGTAATAAGCGAGAGCTTCAGACCGGGAGTGGAAGTTGTAATCCTGCGGCGTGAGCCGAACCGCTTGCCATCGACGTCTCATATGGACCTATGGCTGACCCGGCTGACCTCGACTCCAGAAGAGTCGCCGCCATCCGGAGGTCTCGAGGGTCCCACAGCACCGAGACGTTGGCCCCGGCTGTCGACCGAACGGTTTTCTCGTTCTGAGTCAGTGTCTCCATCCGAGGAGTAGCCCATAAACCGTTCCATGATATGCAGTGTGTTAAGGCTACTGCGCAATGGCTCTGTCCCCGCGACCGCGCTGCCAATGTATTCTCCTAGACTGCGATTCAGGAATCGTGAACCATCTGCATGGTTAGGTTGGCCGGGATTGCCTCTTTTCCGGCTATCAGCCGAACGGTTTTCTCGATCTGAATCACTATCGTCGTCCGAGGAGTATTCCGTCAGCCGTGCCATAATAACGGCCCGCATGTTAAGGTTACTGCATATTGACTTTGCCCCCGCGACCGCGCTGCCGAAGTATTTGCCGGCACTGCAAATCAGGAATTGTGTACCATCTGCATGGTTAGGTTGGCCGGTATTACCACTTCGTCCGCTGTCAGCCGAACGGTTTTCTCGTTCCGAATCTGTATCTTCGTCGGAAGTGTATTCCGTCAGCCGTTTCATGATAATGTCGTCCCACATGTTAAGATTGCCGTGCTGTGGCTCTACTCCCGCGACCGCGTGTCCAAAGCCGAAGTATCCGCTAGAGCCTCGATGGTGGGGTGATAGACCAATGTGTGGAGAGTCATTGGAGGAGTTTCCTGCTGAAGCTCCTCGCTCATCGCCGACGTTCCATCGCAAGACTTGCATAAGTCTCCATCTCACGAAGCGTATCCCCTCGGCTATGAAGTTGGTCAATTTTCTGACCTTGGAAGGACCAGGGGCGGAATCTGAAGACCCTGCCTGCACATCACTCTCGGGTACTTCACGTTCACCACGGCTACGGCGCCTCATTGCAAGTTGGCGATTGACAACCTGCCCTCACTGACCGGAATCGACTTTGATCTCCGTAGTGCACCACATCCTCCCGTCCCGCGCTTTGCCCCACCCTCGCCTTAATCCCCTCTCTAACCCCCCGGTATCAATGCTCCACGGCAATGCGCGCGCTCAATCGACGGAGGCTGGAGACTCGCGCATGGGGACATGCGCGGGAATGTCCGGGGGAGGGAGGAAATGGCTTCACCCTCCCCCTACTGGTGGAAGACAGTCATCAATCCGAAGGTCGATTTACTACCCTCGATACCTCCCCATTCCTCATTAACAGAGGTAGTTCTCGGACGTAGGCAAAAGTAAATTTGACGTCCTTCATCACTTGCCCGATGTGTTCTATTCTTCGTTTTTCTTAGCAACTCTTGCCAATATTACTTAAGCTGCGTTTGATGTGTCTATTTAGTTGTTTTCCAATTATTTATCCTTCTGTCGTTATTTTCGGTGGGTTGTTTTTTTATTGTGACGAATAAGTATATCTCTTCTTCTGAGAACTAACTAAACGTTAAGGTAGTCCTCCATTTCGCATTAACTAACATAGTTTTCCAACTTTGGTTTTTGTAAATTTGACATTCTTCATTATATGCCCGATGAACTCTTTTTTTGGTTATCCTTTGCAATTCTTGCCGATCCACTGTCTTTGAAAACTATTTTGACTAACTCTGGTCACAATGAGAGTCCAAAGTTGCATATAAATTTCAGTAAGACTCTCGCGAAGGTTTCCGCGGCGTTTTCCATTACTGCACGTTGTTTTCGGGTTTTCCAACCGCGTACGTTGACATTGGTCGACAATGGTTGGCTACCGTTAGCGGGGCCTACGGTAGCAGGATGGCTACCGAAACCGTTGTCGACCAATGTCAACGTACGCGGTTGGAAACCCCGAAAACAACGTGCAGTTCAGTAAGACCCATTAATGATAAAAAATAATTTCAGTGACATTTTGTGAAAACCAATATTCACCATACAATCATAGCATATGATTGTATGGTAGAATATAATTTCTATTGCTGTGGAGAATGTGCTGATTAAGTTTTTTCCCAATCATTTATCCTTTGGTCTTCGTTTTCAGTAGTATTGTTTTTATTGTGACGAAGAAGTTTACCTCTCCTTCTCAGATCCAAAAAAATGCATTTTCTCTTCAAATTGTCTTTGAACTACCCTGTGACTGACAAATCACAAAACGAGAAAATTCCACAAGTAAAAATTTATTAACGACCTAGGTTTCCCTTACTACAGCATCATGAGGCTGTACTTTGCGAAACATGGGCCGTAAATTAATTTGTAATTGTGGAATTGGCTCGCTTTATGATTTGTCAGTCGTGCTTCGGCACCACAGAATATCGCCGAAATATTCAGAATTTGAACTTGCCCGTGATTCAATCCATCATCATTCTTCGGTAACACCACCACTCAATCTCTGCTGTTCGGCAGCTTGTCCAGGGTTCACTGCGTCTTAAGAACAGTGTCTTCACAATTCTTTTGATGAAGTGGTTCCTTACTTCCTCGCATTCGCTATCATCTTTTCTCAGGCTTCATCTTTGCTGGGGCTATTCTGTTTATAATGCCCAACTTTCTATCTTCTTCCACCGCTGGTGATTTAGTAAAAGAATATGCAGATCCTGATACTTCCTTTGAGTGAACACATCATTCTTGCCTTTACAATCCTGCTCGATGTAAAGGGGAATATAAGATATTTTTGTGAATAAAATGTACCAGTATGATTATATACCTCCCTGATTTCAATTTTCCTTTTACACTGACGAGGATTAAACGTTTTAGGATTGTACCTGGCAGAGAAGACTTTTAAAATACCATTAAAAGATGAGTTTTTGTACGAAACCGCTTATAAATCTCTGAGTATAGTTAAAATTCAAACTTATTTGCATTTTTGGCTGAAATAGCATACAATTCGCGAAAAGTATAAAATAGGTGACGGGAAGGTATTAAGACGCACTAGTTTTAACATGAAAAGAATCGTCATATTCAGTGAACTAAGAAAGTTGTTAGAGAACTTGATTGCAACTTTATTTATAAACTTCTTTTACAGCACTCAAAACAGCTTATGAACCACGCGATATTGTGAGTCGCACTCATCGCTCCAGTCGGCTGAGTCAGGGGATGCTTTTGAGAATTCATGTAACTCATGACGTAAGTGCATTATGCTACTGTAATTTTAATGTGACACGTAGTATAACGATCAGGTGTCACAATTTAACGTCAGTGTCCATTGGTGTGTGACCTAAAATTGTCCAATTTTATATACCAACGGCATTTTCATAAATCGCTGTTTTGCGATTCCTGGGCCTTCACTGAAAAATATTAATTTGCTGAAAGGCCATTATATGTGCAAATTTCGGCTAACGTTTACATTTTGGAGTGGAATTTTGTACTTTTATTGTTTCACGTGCATCTTGGCAGCTTACAAACAATCGTTTTCCTTTTTTTGGGATCAAGGAGAGTATAAAGTTTTAAAAATAATTGATGATTTCACAATAAGTTAGGCGTCAATTACGAAAGATAATGCGATGGTATTTTTGCATCAGAGTATGTGGCATTATTGCGCTGTAAGCTGGTACCAGAATTCATCAGCATTTTCCTTTGTTGGGATCAAGGAGAAGTTAAAGCTTTATAAATATTTGATAATTTCTCAATGAATAAGGCTCTATTACGAAAGATAAAGCGATAATATTTTTGCATGAAAAAGTATAAACATATTTTTTTAATACTTCAATAAATAATAATTTATGACCAGTCATTTCTGTTGTTACTCTCTTTTCGTTTTCTGCTGAAATAACTGATTCTTGGTTAATGAGAGCTGGTAACAATGATAGAACTTAGTGTTTACCATAGAACGAAGACTGAAAGAACCAACTGGCGTCATTGTTGAAATTTTTGTGATGGCAGCACTGAGAAGTCAATCATAGGAAAAATATTACAATCTTAACGACTAACGACACAATTTACATGGGTGTACATCGTAGACTTTTGGGAGGGAGAGGAATGTAAAGAAGTACTGTGTAGTGGCTATGAGTTTCTGAGCCTTTGGGAGTGTGCATTATAACAGTATATAAATGATTTCTACATTGTTTTTCTTTAATGCCTGAAGGATTGCAGTGAACTTTGGATATTTTTCAAGAGCTAAGGGTGAGAGTCGAGGAATCATCAGACAGTATAATATTTTTCCCACCCGTTATATCGTCTCGCGAAACTTTTCCAAGCATCATCAAACGAGGAATCTGACTGAGATTGTATCCTCGCAAACAGATGGTAGTAATTTGAGTAGACCCATGCCAGCTGATGGAATTTCAGTGACAATTCTTTATATTGTTAAACGTTTTCGGCATCTATCTTAAATTCGCAGGGGGAGCGCACGTGACAACGCCCTAGCCACCGTAATGTATCAACGAAGATGGCCGAGCACGTTACCTGCGATAACGGGAAGAAAAGAAATGGACAGCATCATAGCGATGCAATCTGATGCCAGAATTTATCAGCATTATCGATTGTTTGGGATGAAGGAAAGATAAAGCTTTATATATGAGGACCCCAGAAGTCAAGGGGTCTAAGTAACAAAATCGTTGTTTTGAGAAAACTTAAGTCAAAGTTGAAAATGTTTGGTACAACCCACTAAGTAGTTAAGAGGCATTACCCTAGATAGCAGCACCTGTCAAGAAAATCACTTGGATCCCTTTACCACCTAAAAGATTTATATTTTCACATCCCATTCCTATACCTAACTTATTTTTTTTTAATGTCACTTAGACCCCTTGACTTCTGGGGTCCACATATATATTTATATATTTTGCGAGTGGGCCAAGCCTCCTCCTTCCTTTATCCAGCCAATCTGTTTCCTCCATGTGTCTGTCATCCATGGCTCGTTTAACTCCGTCCTCCCAAGAGAGTTTCGGTCTTCCTCTTCGTCTCCTTTGGTTAAGTTTCCAATGCCATATCCTGGGTGGCCATCGTTTCTCCGGCATTCTTCTTAAGTGTCCATACCAGCTGAGACGTCTTTTTTCAATTATGTCTATGATATTCATAGTAGCACCTATTTTTTCTCGGATCGTTTTATTTCTGTCCTTGTCTATTTTTGATATACAGCAGCTGAGTCTCCAATAGTCCATTTCCATCGCTCTTAACTTTCCTTCATTTCTTTTTGTAAGCTCCCACACCTGCCCCATATGTAGCAATGCTCTCTACTATTGTTTTGTAAATTTTTCGCTCAACTTCATTTGTGATGGTTTTGTTCCAAATTATTGAGTGTAATTACTTTATTCCTTTTCATATTTTTTCCTTTTTGCCTTTTCCTATTCGGTTTCGTATTTCTTCATCACTTCCTCCGTGATTTGTTATTGTGGTCCCAAGATACTTGTAGTATCGGTAGCATGTTACTATTTGTCCATCTTCCATTTCTATATTCCTACCAGTTCCTCCGATAACCATGTATTCTGTTTTCTTAAAGTTTATTTGCAGACCCCATTTTTTATATTCTTCATTTAGTTTAGTTAACATGTACTCTGCATCCTCCACATCTTCCGCGAAGATTACCTGGTCATCGGCGAAGTGTAGCGAGTATAAGGTCTTGTTATTTATGTTAATCCCCATACTTCCACATTTCTTTCGCCATTCTTAGTGCGCTTCATTTAGGTATATTTTAAACAATGTTGGCGCTAAACAGCAACCTTGCTTAAGACCTTTATTTACCTCGAACTCGGGTGATAATATGTTTCCTACTTTGACAGTATTTGTATTTCCAGTGTATAAGTTTTTTACTAGACTTATATATTTGCGATTTATATTCTGACTTTCCATCGCTTCCCACAGTTTTAGCTAAGGAACAATGTCGTAAGCTTTTTGAAGGCCTATATATATATATGTATATATATAAGGTGGGTCTCCAAATAATGTGCTAATCTTTTTCTTAATAATAAAGCTAAATAAATAGTTAATAATTTCAGTACAAGTTAGGCCTCTATTACGAAAGATATAGCGATAATATTTTTCATTTAAGAAGTATAAAAATATGAAAAGACAGTAAGTTATTTTATATGACCAGGCATTTCTGTTGTTACTCTCTTTTCGTTTGCTGCTGAAATAACTGTATCTTGGTTATTGAGAGCTGGAAACCAATGCTGAAAGGCCAGACTATCTGGCTGCAGGATTGATGAGAAAATTTCCATTTTCAGCTTCGCCAGCGAAATAAATAGGTAATATCCCATTTATAGCTGCAGAATATTTCTATAAAGAGTCATGATTTCAGTGCCAACAGTTTTTTTTCAGTTTGATACTTCGTTCATGACGTATTACTTCTTTTGGATTTATTTAATGAATGCATGTTTTGTTCATATTTGAAATTTTATTTTGCTGTTGAGACCAGGAGTGGATGAAAATTACGTTGATGGAGGATTTTATCTGAAAAAAACGGGAGAAAATCAAAAACTTAGGGCTCTGTAGTAAGCATTTTACTACGGAGAATTTTAGATCCCTGCGTCCACGGCTGCTGCCGAAAAAGAATGCCGCTCCCTCAATTGTGTAATGTAAGTTACTAGAAATTCATACTGTGAAATTTTTCGGGTTAAACCTTCACTACGTGTAATTAAAGTTGATTTTTATCACAGTGCCATTAGAGGTTTTTATGTTCGACAAGCTCCCGTGAGAATTTGTCTCCTGATTATGAAGAGGAAATTTGCTTTGGACAAGGTACAGCTTTCTCCGAGCGATTGTGATATCAAATGTGTAGCAGCTTTCCGAGATGGGTAATCTTTGTGTTTTTTCTCTTTTCGGGTCAAATGCGTGGTACACTCAGCTTTTGAATGACGATGGCAGTTGTCAGCCAGCTCCTCAAGCCTCTCCTAGATTTTTGTAAATTGAAGAAAATATCAGTGATGCATGTGAGGCGAATGCAATGCTTTTTTCTTAGTGTTGTAATAACAATGATATCGAAGTTGCTCCGTCGGCCATGTGAATTTCATAGAACTTGCCAATCAATAACTGTATACGTAAAGAGTAAAGAAATATTTATTGTTCTTAGACATTCGTCGTAAGAAAAGAAAAAGAACATACAAAAAATAAAATATAGTAATGGAGCTCATACATTACGTATTTAATTATTTTCAATTTTTCGCATTTTTCGGCATTTCGAGGTCGGGTACCGTCCCTCCCCAGTACCCCTGTTTCACCCCACAGGGCCCGTAAGCTTGTCGGCTGGAGAAATAATTGGCATATTGTAATGACGTTATCGTCGCTGGTACTCTAAAAAACACGAATTTCAAATCCAGGAACACTCCAAAATGCTCTTTTCGTCACTTTCAACCCTCCGAAAATCACGAAATCGGTTTCATAAATTGTCGTATATGCATTTTTCAGTATAAAATATCCCCATCAAGGGCCTTTGTACTGTCCCACCCCAGCACCCCTGTTACAGTCCATAGGGCCAGTAACCATGGCCATAACTTTGTTGGCTGGGGAATCCGCTCGCTAATAGCATTTTTTCCATAATATCACTGCTACACCAATGCTCCTATTCTGTCGAAACAAATATATTACGTATCACGTAGGACTGACAGAGAGGGCGGAAGTTTGGGAAGTCCGACATTTTCTTAAAAAGGGAGGAAGAGGCTATGCCGGGCTTAATATGTTTTTGGGGGGTAGGACTGAGTTAGGAACCTTCCTTAAATTGTCTTACGTGTATGTCAGGGGTCTGGAACTAGCTCTCGTAAGATTTTTGTCAGCCTTGAAAGATTGTATGACCTCCGAATTAAATTTAGTAGTCACATGGAGCATCCGCTCATTAATGGCCTATTGTCCTTAATATCACTGCTTCACCAATGCTTCTATTCTGTCGATTCAAATATCGAACGTATCACGTAAGACTGAGAGAAAAGGAGGGGGGGTTGAAAAAGTCTCCCATTGTGGGCAGTAAGGGGCCTTTTAAGTATTAAATAAGACGTTTTTGGAGGTGAGGGAGTTTGGAATTATCCTACATTTTATTATGTGGGGGGTCATGGAAATGGAACGAACTTACGTAAGATTTTTTTCAGGCATTTTTCAGGCTCAGGTAAGATTTTTTTCAGGATGGGTTGTGGCAGTCTTACATTGTCTTACATAGGGGGATCATAAATGGCATTAATCATCTCGAACATCATTGCAAGGTCCCATTCAAGTATGAAGTAAGACGTTTTTACGGGTGGGGGAATTTGCATTAATCTTACATTGTCTTATGTAGGGGTTGTCAGGCCTTTGGAACAAAGTTACGTAACATTTTTGTCCGTATTGAAACATTGTTTCACTTACGAATGAAACTTAGCAGTTAAATGGAGAGTGGAGAATGTAGAATCACCTTATATTGTCTTATGTAGTGGGAGTAAGGGGTCTGGACTAACTTACGTGGGAGTTTTGTCTGTCTTGAAACATTGTAATACTTCCGAATGAACATTGGCAGTCACATACAGCATCCACCCGTTAATTGCGTATTTTTCATTAATCTTACTGCTATATCAATGCTCCTATTCTGTCGATACATATATCTAACGTATCACGTAAGACTGTGAGGGTGGGGTGGTTGGGAAAGTGTTACATTGTCTTACATAGGGGGACGAGGTGGCTCAAAAATGGCATAAATCGTCTCGACATCTTTAAAGGGTCTATTTAAGAAAAAAGTAAGATGTTTTTAGGTGTGGGGGAGTTTGGAATCATTTTACATTGTGTTATGTAGCGGGTTTCAGGCGTTTGGAACAAACTTACATAACATTTTTGTCTGTCTTGAATCATTGTATCTCTTCCGAATGAAACTTATCAGTCACATGGAGCATCCGCTCATTAATGACGTATTTTCCACAATGTCACTGCAACACTAATGCTCTTTTTCTATCGATACAAAGTAAGTAAGACGTTTCAAGGGGCGGGAGGGTTTGGGATCTTTCTTACATTGTCTTTTGTAGCGGGGGTTAGGAGTCTGGAGCGAGATGACGCAAGATTTGTGACTGTCTTAAAACGTTGTATCACTTCCGAATTAAATTTAGCATTTACATGGAGTATCCGCTCGTTAATGGCGTATTTGCCTTTATATCACTGCTACACCAATCCTATTTTGTCAATACAAATACCTAACGGATCACGTAAGACTGATAGGGAGGGGGGGTTAGGATAGGCCCACATTTTCGTACAACAGGCGAGGAGGGTTGATCATAAATCGTCTCGAACGTTTTTGCAAGGGGCCATTAAAGAATAATTAAGACGTTTTTGAGGATTGGGGATCTTGAAATGTCTCTTACATTGTCTTATATAGGGGGTTCAGGGGTGTGGAACATGGTTACGTAAGAGTTTTCTCCGTCTTATAACATTTACATACAATTTAGCAGTCACATGGAGCATCCGCTCGTTAATGGTGTATTTTCTATGAACTCACTACTACACCAATTATTTATTCTATGCTATTCTGTCGATACAAATATCTAACTTATATCACGAAATATCACGAAATATCACGAAAGACAGAGAGACGCTTGGATTTGGGAAAGCCTTACATTGTCTTACACATGGAGAGTAAGGGGCAATTCAAGTATAAAGTAAGACGGTTCTGGAGGTGGGGGAGTGTGATCTTACACTGTCTTTTGTAGGGAGGGTCATGGTCTGGAACGAACATACGTAAGATTGTTGTCCGTCTTGCAACAATGTATCACTTCCGATTGTAACTTTGCAGCCACATGGAGCATCCGTTCGTTAATGACGTATTTTCCACAATGTCACTGCTATACTAATGTTCCTTTTCTTTCGATTCAATTTTCCAACGTATCACGTAAGACTGAGAGGAATGGGGGCAGTCGGGAAAGTCTTACATTGTCCTACATACGGAGTGTAAGCGGCCATTCAGGTATTAATTAAGACGATTTTGGGGTCGGGGGAGTTAGTAATCTATCTTACATTGTTTTGTGTATGGGGCGTCAGGGGTCTGGATGAAGCTTACGTTGGGTTTGTGTCCGTTTCGAAACATTGTATCACTTCCGAATTAAATGTAGCAGTCACAAGGAGCATCCGCCCGCTATTCGTTATTCGTCGTAATCCGCTCGTTAATGGCGTATTTTCCATAAACTCACAGCTACACCAATGCTCCTTTTCTTTCGATACAAATATGTATCTAACATATCATATAAGACTGAGAGGGTCGGGGGGAGTTGGGAAAGTCTTCCACTGTCTTACATAGTGGGAGTAAGGGGCCATTTACATATTAAGTAAGACGTTTTGGGGGTGGGGGAGTTTGGAATCATCTTACATTTTCTTTTGTAGGAGGGTTCAGGGGTCTAGAACAAACTTACGTAAGATTTTTCTTCCGTCTTGAAACATTGTACTACTGGCCCCTAAGCTCGGCATTAGTCGTGAGGATGTGCAGGGAATTTGGTCCAACTGTAAGAGAGAGAGAGAGAGATGGAGAGGTAAGATGGAATTCGTAGAAGGAAGATAATGGCGATGTATTATACAGCGAAGTTATACAGTTGACGAGAGTAATAAGAGCATCAGCGATTTTACCCCAGTTGGGAAAACGATTTGTAGAATTAAAGAGTCCCAGACCTGATAGAGAAAGAATGCCGAAGACACATTGGTGGATAGAGAGAGCCATTTTCTTTCAGTTCAGAGAGAAATGTGATTTACTTATGGATTGCTTGGCAGAAATTATGGAAACTGGGATTTTGAAAGGTAATGAAATCTACAATCTCCAAATTTTACTCTCCAACTCCTAAAATCGATTAATCGATAGCATACTCAACAGGAGAAAAAAAGACATATTTCACGTTAATTGACATATGATCTTCAACATAGAAAGTGTACTGCCAACTATATTAGAGCCTTTTAAATTTTCTCCGCGAAATCCAGCTCCAAAAGTTGGAATAAGATATCTTTAATTACAGAAATTCATGGTTGAGTTTGTGGCTACCAAGTTACGTGATATATAATGGAGGTTAACGTAACCTTATGTTTAATATCTTTTTTATATCGATGTTGCTCACGAATTGAATACAATTTATTTCTCTTTATCATTACAAAAATCCCAGCTAGTCCAAAACGCAACCCAGTACTAAAGGAATTCATCTGTTCCAATACACACTCATCAAATTCCCATTATTCTCGTAAAAAAAATTAGAAATTCCTCCATAATTAATTTTATTTCCCGTCACGCTCCGGGGGAAGTCACGCTCTTTTGTTTTCCCGTCGAAACAGATGAGCTAAGCCGGGGACAAGGTCTCTCGTCTTTGGAAAGCCTCGACCACAAAACACCAAAAAATCAGAGTACTCACACGAAATGTTGAATGTACGAAACGTATTGTTTTTCGTTACTTGGCTTTTTGAAATGGCTACCTTCCAACGGAAGGAAGTTCAAAGTGATCTACTTCGGGCTGAGACCCTTCCATAACTGTGCAAATAATGCAAAGTATTTTTATAAGTGTGTTAATTTTTCTCCCAAATATTTCCATGAGTCTTACTGCATGATGCATGCTATGAGGACTTTTCACGTCACAACGGGAGAAGTTAGTGAAAACTATACGGCATGATTCACTCCTCTTTCTGCAGGAAGCCAACAAAACGGCCATTTGCAGTATTTTAAAAAGTCCGACCAACAACAAAAAAAGGGGAATCGCAAATCTGTTTAAAAAATAGCTCCAACCACCTTGAGACTGCCAACAATGTTGTACGTTGAAAATGCAATTTTTTTTCACATTTCTCTATATGGTATACTGATGAGTGCCCGTGCGATAAGGTTCACGCAAATCCGTTCATGAACTGAATTCGTTTCAACCTCCGTAATATTGTAGCGAATGCTGAGGCGCGTGGCAAGAGTCAGTCGGAAGGGGGATGTGGGAGGGATTGGAGAGCGGCGGCGGCGACGGCGGGTGCAGAGGGAGTGGGAGCCGGGTAGCTGGAACGGAAACCGTCGCAAGGACCTTGGGACGGCGGGGGCCGGCTTTAGAGAAAGTGGGAGGCGGGCAGCTCGTGAGAAGAGCCTCGCCGTGGCCATGGGGAAAGGCACACTCCTTTCATATATGTCCATTACTGGAGCATCTAACCCACACTCATTCATTACCCACTCATCTATTACCTATCCATCCTACTCTTGCCGCAAATACTCCTCAGATAACTCATACCCACGGCGTTCAGTCTACTCTTATTTCTATCCTGACATACCCATGCATGTTTCACTACCATACAACAAAGTGGGGAGAAGTACACTTTTGTACTCGGCGATTGTCGCTTCCTTAGACAGGCACTCATTCCTTGATATGCTCCACATGCTACCTACCACTTTCCTTCCAGCGTTCTCACGTATCTTAATCTCCTCATCTATCCGTCCATCTTTCGTAAACATCTAACCAAAGTACACAAAATCATCCACTTGTTCAATTACTTCACCATTCGCCCTCATCACGGAGTTATTCTCCCCATTCTCCTTAAAAAACCTTAACGTTGTAAAAAGGTGATAATAACTGTCTTCTTACTGATTGCTTATGATGATTTTTAAGTAATCACTGTATATTTTATTCAATATTTTTTTCAATAAAATTTTACCCGAGATAGGCTCAATGCATAATTTATTTTAATAAGAATCAATTGTAATTTAATTAATGTAATTTAATTAATGTAAGAGAGACGCCCCTCTCACGTTCCTCCAGTATTTTATGCATGGAAAACGCATGTGCGAAAAAGAAACGAGACAGACGAGTGGAACGCTCTTCAGTGGTAAATTTCTCCTTTCCCGAGGAGACCCTTCCCTCACCCTTCCGCCCCAAACTCGAGTCACGTGACCACGCCCCCCAGCACCCTCCCCAGGATTCTGTCCCCTCTCCGCTAAAGCATCCGCTATCCACCCCGCCGCTCACTGGGCTACCGCCTCGTCATGCCCCACCCCCCAAACCACAAATTGCGCCTCAACTGAAGTATCCGAACCACACGCTGCAACCAAAATGCAATGAATGAAAATTCTTGATACTTTTCCATCTTCACCATGGCTGAGGTTCGATTAATACATTCCCATTCCTCGGTTCATGAAATGCGAATTTCATGTACCGAGACATGTTCAGACGAATCCGCGGATTCGTTTGAAGCCCTCGGGTAGGCCTTTCCTTCAATCATGCCCCCGACCGAGATAACCCTTGATCGAAAGCTCGCGGCCCGTAACCCTGGGCTAGTCAATTCCCACAAACGCCTCTTGTAGGCCGGCTTCATAGGTCCGCGGCGGCGGCGGAAGTGGTGGTACTCAGCCAATGAGGATACTTCTTTAGAAATGATGACGTCAGACCGATGTGCTGTGCTATGATGGCTAGCTGGGGCCCCAAATATTCAGCCTGGCTGAATCTGGACTGAATTCTGTGGCGGCAGAAACAGGCCTAGAAGCTGGAAAACCCACTGCCTTTCAAAAATGAATCCTCTTTGGACGATTAGCGAGCCCTTCTGTTTCAGTAAAATATTCTATAAGCGATGCGCATAATGTTTACGGTATATTCAAGATGTTTAGACTTTTAATTTATAATGGCTTTAGAAAATATGGTCTGGTATCCAACGAAAATAGCCTTCCTTAAGGTTATATAGCATCAACTATCTACTAGCGTTAACCAGAGAGTGGCTTAAATCAGCCAATTGGCAAATATTAAGGCAAAATATTAGTTATCCATTCTTGTTGCTGCAACCACGGGGAGAATATTTTCAGGTTGTGGCTATTGTTTTTTGCATGTTCGGACAGTGGAGCTGAGCAAAGGAAGTGTCCATTATATTGATCATTGTTTGTGTTATTTTATATTTGCATATCTGACTTTGCTATTTGAATCTAAGGCAAGTAGCCTGTACTGACTGTACACCAATTGGTTCCCAATAAACGAATTATTCCCCAAATATGACAGGAACCAAATTGGATAAACCTTTAAAAATTGTAATCTATTCACCCTTGTTCTATCATTTTTGCAAATCGACTTTCATATTTGAACATCTAATGCAAGTAGCCAATACTGATTGTGAGCCAAAAGGTTCACAATAAATGAATTATTTCCCAAATACGAAAGTAACCTAATTGGACAACCCTTAGGAATTCGTAAAATTATTCACCCTTGCAGATACGTGTGATAAGTGTATAAGTGTGACTATGTTAAGAAAACAAAGAAAAACGGACCTGTGAACTAATAACGACAGTTATAAAGTGCATCAAAGGAAATAATTGGCTGGAACTGATGTGAAACAAAATATTTTAAAAACATGATATCAATGCTTCTCGAGATTCAAAGAACTTTTTAAATTTAAAAAAAAGTCCATAAACCGATGTATGTAACCCCTGAGAGATCTAGGTTGGGGGAAGAGGGGGCTGTTTGAGTCTCATTTTAACCCAGAATAAATAAAGAAAATATCAATATCTCTCTCTGTCCCTCTCCCTCTCTCTCTCTCTCTCTCTCTCTCTCTCTCTCTCTCTCTCTCTCTCTCTCTCTCTCACACACACACACACCCTCCCTCTTTCTCTCTCCCTCTCCCTCCCACCCTCTCTCTCCCCATCCCACCTTCATGGTGTGGAAAGCCCCACCTCCCTGACGCGAAGCCGTTCGAACTGTTCCGAGCACGCACGATGGGCTAGTCGGAAAGAAGAGTAAGGGTAATAGTTCCCCTACAGATGCTCCCTCCCACCCGAACCCGCTCCCTCCCCCCAGGATCGCAACCTCCTTCCCCTCGCCGCAAGTATCCTCCCTTCATTCCTTATCGAGCACCAGACGCGTAAAGATGGAGGAAATACTCGTCACCCTTAAAGGTACCATAATACCGAATAATCTCCACGTTGTTTGGTCGGAGCAGTATTTGAGAGCCCGACTCCAACCGCTGGGTCAGTGGACCTCATTGGAGCGCATCGGGAGGCGTTGGATAGTTACATATCCCGAGACGGATATGTACGTGGCCAACCAGAGAATTGAGGACCTGGTGAAGCGTTTCTCTGACTGCACCATCATCGTGGAAGGCATAATGAACGGTGATGATGATGATGATGATGATGAGGGGTCAATCTCATTTTTGGAAGGTTGATCCCCCACATCTCTATTCTCTCGACCGATTCAGATAAAATACTACCCATGCTTTGGACAATTCGTCAGGACTCAGCCGGAAGAAGTGAAAATTTGGCCGGAAACGGAAATCCAGAAAAAAGTGGCGTTGGTGGAGCTACATTTGGTCTGAAGTTCTTCTGTCCCATCGGTTGAAGTGAGAACTAAATCCGTGTGGTGATACGTGCTTTTTATTTCCTCCAATGAGCGTTGTTACTTACGAAAGAATTCCATGCAGCAATGTAGAATAAGTGATACCAACCTGTGTTTCCGCGTATTATCTCTATGACCCGTGATGTTATAATGAGACAGGGTGTGTGCATTTGGAAAAATTTGGCATTAACGGCGCAAAATTATGCAAAATCAATGTCTCTTTCCTCCAAAATTTCTGTGCTACGAATGTTTTAGACAAAATCTAAGATGTATTTTTTTCTGAAATGACTTACTTTTGACACAAAACTGGAGAAATATGTGAAACTGATATAGTGCTGATGATATTGCGTGTGGCGATAATACCTAGATTATTTGTATCACTGCATTTCTATAATATCTGTATGACCTGTGATGTGATAATGAGACGGTGTGTGCATTTGGAAAAAGTGGCATTTACGGGGCAAAATTAGGTAAATTCATTTATTGCATCTGAAAAATCTGTAATCTGCTCTGTTGTCTGCAAAATTATGTAAATTCAGTCTCTTTCCTTCAAAATTTTCTGTGCAGCGAATATTTTAGACAAACTCTATGGTGTATTTTTTTCTGAAATGACTCTTGTTTTTGACACGAAACTCTGGAGAAACATTTGAGACTTTTAAGGAAGCAGAAGTGAAAGCAAAATTGTTTATAGTGCTGATGATATTGTGTGTGGCGATAATACCAAGATTATTTGTATCACTGCAGGGTTTTGATTGGTTGGATTTTTTTGCTATCTAATTTTTTTTTTATATTTAAATATTTCGATATGCCATGTTTTGAAATAAGGTAAAATTCAAAATTTCCTGGGTGTGTATTTAACGTCTGAATATTACGGTCGGAGAAATTCGGATAGGATTTCTTGGGGTTACAAAATCAATGTAACAGATGAAAAATAAAACTCCTATCTGAGAAGCTGTAAGTTGTTTCATTCCTAACCTGTGTTCCTAAAAGCCCATTCCTCTCCTTGGGACCTACGTCGTTCGGTTTAAGTGTATGTTTTCCTTTGAGTGAAGCTGTCTTTGAAGTTTGAACTAAAGTACGAAAGAATTCCATGCAACTACAGGAAATTCTCCAATATTTATTTTTTTATTTCCTTCTTTCCTTCCAGTGATAACGAAGGAAATATGCATAAGAATAAAATCTCCATGGCATCGTCGTCATAAGCACTCGTCGACAGGGTGGGGGAGCGGCCTGGGATTTTTCTGCCTTTGGTGAAATTTGGAGGCCTGTCAGATATTAACAGAAACTTTTGTGAAAGTCACGTATAGTACATGCTGGTGTCTTTGAGCGACTATTGAAAGGGGAACTTTAAGCTACAAATTTTGAATTTCTGTGTTATTTTGTAAAAATCTAAAATGCTTACCCAGTTCCAACGTCGAAATATGGGTATTTTTTGCCTGTTTCTGCTAAAGCCGCAAAGTAATTTCTCCTTCATTACTTATTGATATGAGAAATAAAATTATTTATAAAATAATATTAGTTGTACCAAAGTATTATCTCCTTTATTTCTATTCTTCTTTTCTCCTGCATTGAAAATCGCGGGGATCACGATGGATTTCGCCGCGGACGGTAGCGGTGGACCCTTCATAGGTAGACGATGTTTGGCGAATTCATTTCTCTACAAAGTTCTTTATATTTTGCCCGGCGGAGATCATTAAATTTAAAGAATATTCCTCAATAATTCGCGTAACTCGCGCAGACGCCATTCTGTTGTTTTCATGTTTCGGAGTTCTGGACATACCACGTTCGGTTTCTAAGCGAGTAAAAAGTGATTGTGAGTAAATTCTCGCCGCATGTTCTGACATCAACCTCCCTTGCAATGCATTGAATGATGAAATTGAAAAAATAGCAGTAGTAACTTGTATGCTTTCTATAATCTGGACGAAAATGAGGAGCTTGTATCTTGTGGGCCCCGGTGGAGGCGGGGTAAAGTCCTCGCCTGCTCACCCGAGGGTCGCGGGTTCGAGTCCCGCCTGGGTAGATTATTATCTGCTCCGGACATGGATGTCTGTCTTTCGTCAGTTGTTGCTGCAGTTCACCCGACGTCAAATGGCCAAATGTGCTGTATTCGGGGCAGTGAAAATAAATAAATAAATAATATGAAATATTAAAAAATTCTTTCCATATGACATTACGAAGAAATATATTTTGCCTTGAAATCCACAGTTTCATTTTTATTGAAAATGTGGACGAAAATGAGGAGTTTGTATGCTGCTTGTAAGAAACTTACTCGTTAGATTTTGAAGTTTAACTTTTAAACAGCGCAAGTTAAAGTTCAAAATTTACAACGGTAGATTTTTAACTTTAACTGGCGCTGGCCAGTTTTTTTCATATATCAACGGTTGTAAGTGGTCTGATTTATGCGTAATAGGTCCGCGTCAAAAGAGCATTCCATGCGAGACAGATCTAATAATAGGCGCTCAGAGGAGGGAGGAGCTACGAACGCACGGCCCATGAAGAAAGGACGTGAGTGGCCGAGCGTCCGTTGGAACACCAGTTGACGCCGACGCCTTCGAAGTGGGAGCGCCAGCTGGCAACGCCGCGTCACAAGATGGCGGGGGGGGGGGGGGGAGGCCGAAGTATTGACGGCGTCGCTTGCGTGATGCACGCGTCGCCTCGGCGCGCTCACACTGCGGAAGCTGCCCCCTCCACCGTACGGCCGGCTCCATAGGTCGGCGGCAGCGGGGATAACGATGGATTTCGCCGCGGACGGTAGCGGTGGATCCTTCATAGGTCGGCGGCGAGAAAACAAATGAAAGGTGGTAGGCGTACAATAACATTGCCACTGCAGTATTTACATGTCATCGGAAAAACCAACATTTTTACTCATGAGAATGATTCGTGCGATTTAATGTATGAATTGGTTAAAGATAATTATTTTCTAATGCTTATTTGATGACAGTAGTTTCACTATAACCATATTCGTCGTGCTAACGTGCAACGCCTCAATCTGAAATACATGTTTATTGAAATGAGTTAACAAAAAGGCTTCCCACTCAATTCAAGAATTATATTGTGCTTGGTCCTTGCATTCGAGCGAGTGACATAATTTGGTCGTTGTGTAACTCGTTAGGCAATGCATTATCAGCATTTATGCGTGATCAGCTCCACTGTCCGAGCATGCAATAAACAATAGCCACAACCTGCTTTCGAGCAAGGGTTATCTCGGTCGGGGGCATGATTGAAGGAAAGGCCTACCCGAGGGCTTCAAACGAATCCGCGGATTCGTCTGAACATGTCTCGGTACATGAAATTCGCATTTCATGAACCGAGGAATGGGAATGTATTAATTGAACCTCAACCATGGTGAAGATGGAAAAGTATCAAGAATTTTCATTCATTGCATTTTGGTTGCAGCGTGTGGTTCGGATACTTCAGTTGAGGCGCAATTTGTGGTTTGGGGGGTGGGTCATGACGAGGCGGTAGCCCAGTGAGCGGCGGGGTGGATAGCGGATGCTTTAGCGGAGAGGGGACAGAATCCTGGGGAGGGTGCTGGGGGGCGTGGTCACGTGACTCGAGTTTAGGGCGGAAGGGTGAGGGAAGGGTCTCCTCGGGAAAGGAGAAATTTACCACTGAAGAGCGTTCCACTCGTCTGTCTCGTTTCTTTTTCGCACATGCGTTTTCCGTGCATAAAATACTGGAGGAACGTGTGAGGGGCGTCTCTCTCTCGCTGTCCAGGATTTTCAGAGGATTGTAAATTGATGTATTTGCTCACGGATATCAACAAGAACAATGGAAAGGTATCCTTGATGAATCAAAGCTAGCTCCATTTTTATTTAATGAAGCGCAATCAAATTACAATTGATTCTTATTAAAATAAATTATGCATTGAGCCTATCTCGGGTAAAATTTTATTGAAAAAAATATTGAATAAAATATACAGTGATTACTTAAAAATCATCATAAGCAATCAGTAAGAAGACAGTTATTATCACCTTTTTACAACGTTAAGGTTTTTTAAGGAGAATGGGGAGAATAACTCCGTGATGAGGGCGAATGGTGAAGTAATTGAACAAGTGGATGATTTTGTGTACTTTGGTTAGATGTTTACAAAAGATGGACGGATAGATGAGGAGATTAAGATACGTGAGAACGCTGGAAGGAAAGTGGTAGGTAGCATGTGGAGCATATCAAGGAATGAGTGCCTGTCTAAGGAAGCGAAAATCGCCGTGTAAAAAAGTGTACTTCTCCCCACTTTGTTGTATGGTAGTGAAACATGCATGGGTATGTCAGGATAGAAATAAGAGTAGACTGAACGCCGTGGGTATGAGTTATCTGAGGAGTACTGGCGGCAAGAGTAGGATGGATAGGGTCAGGAATGAGTGGGTAATGAATGAGTTTGGGTTAGATGCTCCAGTAATGGACATATATGAAAGGAGTGTGCCTTTCCCCACGGCCACGGCGAGGCTCTTCTCACGAGCTGCCCGCCTCCCACTTTCTCTAAAGCCGGCCCCCGCCGTCCCAAGGTCCCTGCGACGGTTTCCGCTCCAGCTACCCGGCTCCCACTCCCTCTGCACCCGCCGTCGCCGCCGCCGCTCTCCAATCCCTCCCACATCCCCCTTCCGACTGACTCTTGCCCCGCGCCTCAGCATTCGCTACAATTTTACGGAGGTTGAAACGAATTCAGTTCATGAACGGATTTGCGTGAACCTTATCGCACGGGCACTCATCAGTATACCATATAGAGAAAAGTGAAAAAAAAATTGCATTTTCAACGTACAACATTGTTGGCAGTCTCAAGGTGGTTGGAGCTATTTTTTAAACAGATTTGCGATTCCCCTTTTTTTGTTGTTGGTCGGACTTTTTAAAATACTGCAAATGGCCGTTTTGTTGGCTTCCTGCAGAAAGAGGAGTGAATCATGCCGTATAGTTTTCACTAACTTCTCCCGTTGTGACGTGAAAAGTCCTCATAGCTTGCAGCATACACTAAAACTCATGGAAATATTTGGGATAAAATTTAAAACACTTATAAAAAAACTGCATTATTTTCACATTTATGGAAGCGTCTCAGCCCGAAGTAGATCATTTTGAACTTCCTTCCGTTGGAAGGTAGCCATTTTAAAAAGCCAAGTAACGAAAAACAATACGTTTCGAACATTCAACATTTCGTATGAGTACTCTGATTTTTTGGTGTTTTGTGGTCGAGGCTTTCCAAAGACGAGAGACCTTGTCCCCGGCTTAGCTCATCTATTTTGTCTGGAAAACAAAAGATCGTGACTTCCCCCCTTGAAAGCGAACAATCGTGAGGAGAAGGATGAATTTTTTTCCCCAAGCACTGGCTTCAACGGATATGAGAGATTTTACGAGCGTGGCAGTAAGCGGCAAAACGTGCCGTTGCCATGGTTACAGCAGTAGCGGCAGTTTTAAGGTGGCTGGAGCGATTTTTTTGAACGGATTTGCGACTCCTCTTTTTGTGTTGTTGTATGGAATTGTTTTAGTACTGCAAGTGGCCGTTTTGGTGCCCGTTGGCTTCCTGCAGAAAGAGGAGTAAATTATGTCGTAATGTTTACACTCAATTCTCCCATCGGGACCTCATAGCATGCAGCATTCATTAAAACACATGGAGATGTTAGTGAGAAAAATTAACCACCTAAAATAAAATTTTATTATTCTCACTTTTACGAAAGGGAAACCACCTCTAGTATTACATTTTGCACCTTCTTCAGTGATTGAATTACCTTTGGAAATAGCCAAATCTCGAGAAAAATTTCATTTCGTACATAAAACATTTCGTATGAATGCTCCCTAACACTCCTCCTTTTGGTGTGCGTTGGCTTCCTGCAGAAAGAAGAGAATATAATGTCCTATTGTTTTAACCAAATTCCCCTTTTGTGACGCGAAAAATTCTCATAGCATGCAGCATACATTGAAACTCATGGACATGTTAGGGAGAACAATTAACCAACTTTAAACAATAGCTTTGTATTATTTTCACTTTTACGGAAGGTTTCCTAACTCTGGTGGATCGTTTTGCACATTCTTCACCTAGTTGGTATCCTTTTAAAAAGCGAAATCTCTAAAAAATTGTATTTCGTGCTATAAACATTTCGTATATATGCTCTGCTTTCTTGGTGTTTTGTGGTGGAGGCTTTCTTAGCACGCAAGACCTCGTTTCCCGCTTCGCTCTTTTATGTGGACGGGAAGACCTCGTTTCACGCTTCGCTCTTTTATGTGGACGGGAAAACAAAAGTCTGCGGCCTCCTCTCCTTGAAAGCGGACAGTCGCTTAGTGAGGAGAAGGGTTTTTTTCTCAAACGCTGCCCTCGACGGACGAGTGAGCTTTTATGACCGTGTTGATGAGCGGCAAAACGTGCCCTTGCCATGGTTACGCGAGCGAGACGAGGAGCGGGGGCTTTAGGAAAATGGCGGGTGGATGAGAGACTTTGAATCGGCTTAGTTGGTTTCACAAACAGAGATTGCTGGAAACTAAGCAACTTTCATGGCCGGGAATCGAAGAAGAAAATGTTTTGAGTTTAGGTTCCGTGAATGAATTTTGCTATAAATAATGACAGTAATTAATATGTTCCGTATAAAAATATCATTACAGAATATTACTAGTTCACTTAATCGTAAAATATACTGCGGTGCCTTGTATTACGCGAGATTTAGAAAAATGTTTTGGATTCCCTCTGATGACAGATATCAGAAAATCTCTTGGTAACTGTGTCTGTATGTGCAAACATGTTTCAGGGGAATGAGGTCCATTTCATGGTTGCAAGTTTATACGTATGCACTAAGATTAAAGGAATCTTACGTGTTGATTACTGCATTCTATTGATTTTTTCTAATGTTTTTATCGGTGAAGTGATTAACTACTCTTTTTTGTAGATGTATTCATACTTCTGTTTTCATTTTTCGTAATTTCGGTGTTCTACCGTATCATTCATGCATGCCTGGAGTGGAAGTACCCCCTGTCACAAACCCTTTGGGTGGCTTGCAGGGTATGACGTAGATGTAGATATAAGAAGTATAGGCACCCCTGAGATAAAATATATGTATCTGTTTTGAGATTGCCGACAAGTCAAGTCAAGTCAAAATATGTTTATTCCACACCAAAACAAATACAAAGTAATAACAAAAAACAAAAACAATGGTGTGGACCCCGATTTAGGCTGTCGCCTCTTCAGGGAAATCACTGGAACATATACACTGGTGCGGGAAGATATTGGCCCGGCATTCGCCCTAGGACGGTGGGAAACCCGCTAAAACCACCGCCAGGCCACTTGCCGACTCTTTGAATAGGTATATGTTCAGTGAAACAAACAATGATATACCTAGTAGTAAAATAAACTTTGCCTTGGTCGAAGTGGTACAGGACGAAGTAATCAATGTTCTTAGAATGGTATTCTTTATTAAAGAACAAAGTTTAAAGTTACGTTCCAAAACGAAAGAAACATTGGTTCCTGTTTTGTAGAAAGATGATGGAGGATGTGTGCAAAGGAGGGAACATTGAAGAGAATAGTTGATGGGAACAATGGGGATGAGGAAGGAAGAGAAGTGGAATTCTGGGGAAGGAATAAGAAGAGGAAGACGAAGCGAGGAGTTCAAGAATTGCTGGTCTTCCGTAGGAGCCAAAAGTGGAACGAGGTGCTGATAGAATGAAAATAGTCCAAAAATCCACGAATCATCTGGTAGAAATACTCGAAATGAAATCACTATTTGAACCATTGAAAATGAACCACCATTGAAGGGACCAGTGATTATTGTGAAAAATGTAAATTTATTATGGGATTAATATTAACTGTCCTTTTCTTCTTCAATCATTCTCCGGTGACTTAGGTTGGGCGATCTTTCACGGTGACGAATCGTCCCTCCTCAGGCAATCGTTAACGCCTCTCGAGTTCCTCGTCTTTTATGGGCCGTTAAGGCCGTTCGACCATTCCGCCATTCCGCCCTCTGTGCATTCCACACTTGCCACACATCCCCCCGCTCCCTCCGCACCGCCTCGTCTCCCTTAACCCTCCAACGCCCCCCCCCCCACCCCCTCAGAGTCACGAGTGCTTGACTGGAGAGGTTTTCTCCGATACGTCTCATCGCGCGTCCACGATCAAGCAATTGGGAAGTCAAACGTCGTCTTTTTACTTGGAGTGCCGTCTATTTTGAGGTCGACATTTAATTTTCTGAGACTGTGAAAAGTCGACTTAAATCATCGACTTATGACTTTTATATTGCTAGTAATTCGATAATACATGGACCATTTTTCACCAAGTGCATTTGTTTAAGTATATAGAAAAGCGCTTGAAAATACAATTAATTGTTTCCTAGTAGCATATACATGGCAAGTTGGAGAAAAAGAAGTATCATTTTGAAATTTCTGGCCGGACTTTTTCTCAGGAAGTCGTACGGTTATCCCAGTTAAATGGTGGGATAGTTTTAAAGAATGCTGGTTAATAATATTAGATCTATAGTTTATCGATTTGGCGCCTTCTTTTCAAAACGATTACACAAATCGTAAGTGTTCTCATGCCCATTTTTACTAGTTCCCTGTATTTTATCGATTCACAGTAGCAAATAGTTGAGTTATAAATGCATCAGCACCTCTCGCCATTCTCACTCATGCCATTTCAAGATCAATGAAGACTTATCACTCATTTAATGGAAAAACAGTTGCGCTAAGCTTCACTAATCAATTTTAGCCTTAAATTATGCATATCAGCGATAACTCGGTGCAGTGGCTGGCCATGAATGAATTAAAGTAGATAATGTGCTGATCATGCAAATTGTCCGGGTGAATCATTTTCATGGAGGATAGAGTCCGGGATTCAGAGTAGATGAGAAAACGAGTAGAACGAGCTGGATGAGGGTATATCGCCACCTTTCTTCAATATCAATAGATATGAGGCGTGAGTTCGCCTTTCACTATTTCATGTTCAGCGCGAGATGGTATGCTGGTATGGCATGTAATTTGTTTTGTTTCACGGTAAGCGGTTTTCTGTCCCATCATGTGTATCTGACATCAAAAATGTTGTGCAAGAGTACTGTGAGGGAATATTTGGGAATATTGAAGGACACAAAAGTGAAGTGCACGGTTTGTTGTTGAGAATTTAGAAGTTCCTTCTCCGCCATCGGGAGCTCTACAACTTACATTGCTCACTAGAGGACTGAACTTATGATTGTTAGTGAAACTTATAGTACGAGGGTCGTTCCGAAAGTAATGCCTCCTATTTTTATGTGGTGACTTTGGATGTCCGTGCCAGATGTCGTTGGTGCAGTGCTAATGCTTGAACCTTCCTCTATCATTTGCAAGTGGTTCCGTTGTTCTGCGGTAATTGGCGCCACCAGAGGAGTGTTCCAAAATGGAGTCTGATATGGACGCGCGTATAAAACAGCGATGTTTGGTTGAATTCCTCACTGCTGAAGAAATCGCGCCAATTGAAATGCCTCAACGCTTGCTAAAGGTGTATGGAAATGATACAATAGACGGGAGCAACGTGAGACGATGGGTTCGGCATTTTCAAGGTGGTGAAAAGGGTGTGCATGACAAGCCACGGCCCGGTCGACCCTGCACAGCCGTCATCCCTCGCAATGAAGAGCGTCTTGATCAACTCATCCGTGCTGATCGGTGGATAACGACCAGAGAATTGTGTGCAAACCTGAATGTCGGCTGTAATGCCTTCGAAACAATGTTGGAACATTGTTTCCAAGGCATTGTTTCCATTCAAGACTCGGATGCTGTTGTCAAAGCTGTAAGGAAGTAGTTACCCTCAGCTGGTTCCGATTTTTACCAGCGCGGCATGCAGGCTCTGGTTCATCGTTGGCAAAAGTGCATAACGAATGGTTGTGACTATGTGGAAAAATGACAGTCTATAGCTGAAATATTACTCTATTTAGCTGTGCTGTTGTGACTTATGTATCTCCTGTAGTTTCCACGAATAAAAATAGGAGGCATTACTTTCGGAACGACCCTCGTACATAATTTACTATGCAAAAAGGGCAGCGAGGATCCTTTACAAGCAGACTAAGAGAAGGGATTTGGATCCACGAGCGCCTCTAATTTCTCTTATGATTATTAATCTTCTCGTTTCTGACAACCATGGGCTGATATTAGAAGACAATTATCATTACGGTATCTAGTTCTCTCTTTTTCTTCTTTTTCCAGTCCTTCTGCCTTTGGGTTGCTCGTGATCGTTCTTCCCCCGACAATAAATTGATTCATATCAATTTCTCATCGAACAGGTCCTTCATGTCCTCAATTATTTTCTGAAAATTTCTGTTTCCTTCGTATTCTGCCCTTATCCCACACTTTTATCGATTCCGGTAGACTCATTCGTGGAAATTACATGCTCCTATTCGCCTGCATGATTAGAGTAGTCAACAATATCCGTGCTGAAGTGCTGACGCACGTTTTATATGCGCTCACAAAACGAAACCCGTGCTGTGGTGAAAGAGAATCAATTCAGAATTTCCTTTTCCCCACAATGTGGAAATGGAGTATCTCCCAGTCTTGACAAAATTAGTGCCATGTGAAAGACTCTTTTTCAAAGTGGGAAAAATATTTAAGGAAGACAGGGCTCGCCTGATGGAAAACAATACAATTGAGAATATTCCGTGGCACGATCCCTCTACGGTTGTGTGAGGAGGAGTCATTGTTTTAGTTGCTTTAGCTATCTTTCGTTTAACTCTTCAATATTTCTGCTCATTGCCTCAGTTGTTTACTTTTTATTTGAAACATAATTGAGTTTGAGCTATATGTCTAAATGGTCTGATTTAGAATAATAATATTGTTTCACGAAAATGTTTGTTCTGTTTTCGTAACCCTTAACTATTTTAGTTACAATACCATCACAATATGCTCCAGGTTGGATGAAGGTTTCTGGATCCAGGTTGATCCACCGTAATGATATAATGTTCCTCGCTTGGCTGATTTTTTTTTGTTGTAGATGTTTTTACCGGATGAATTTGTGGCTAAATATCCTTGGTAAGCGTTCCACCTTCGACAGTGGAGAATTGGAATCCGCCTGTGAACGAAAGCAGATTTCAAGATAATTACTTTCTCCATTTCTTTCAATACTTAGGGAAATGTATCGTCTTCGAAAATTAATGATGGCGGAATTTTTAATTTTTTTACGAGAATAATGGGAATTTGATGGGTGTGTATTGGAACAGATGAATCCGTTTAGTACTGGGTTGCGTTTTGGACTAGCTGGGATTTTTGTAATGATAAAGAGAAATAAATCGTATTCAATTTGTGAGCAACATAGATATAAAAAAGATATTAAACATAAGGTTACGTTAACCTCCATTATATATCACGTAACTTGGTAGCCACAAACTCAACCATGAATTTCTGTAATTAAAAATATCTTATTCCAACTTTTGGAACTAATTCACGGAGAAGATTTAAAAGGCTCTAATATAGTTGGCAGTACACTTTCTATGTTGAAGATCAAATGTCAATTAATGTGAAATGTCTTTTTTTCTCCTGTTGAGTATGCTATCGATTAATCGATTTTAGGAGTTGGAGAGTAAAATTTGGAGATTGTAGATTTCATTACCTTTCAAAATCCCAGTTTCTTATGATTTCTGCCAAGCAATCCATAAGTAAATCACATTTCTCTCTGAACTGAAAGAAAATGGCTGTCTCTCTCCGCCAATGTGTCTTCGACATTCTTTCTCTATCAGGTCTGGGACTCTTTAATTCTACAAATCGTTTTCCCAACTGGGGAAAAATCGCTGATACTCTTATTACTCTCGTAAATTGTTTAACTTTGCTGTATAATACATCGCCATTATCTTCCTTCTACGAATTCCATCTTACCTCTCCACCTCTCTCTCTCTCTCTTACAGTTGGACCAAATTCCCTGCAGATCCTCACGACTAATGCCGAGCTTAGGGGCCAGTGGTACAATGCTTCAAGACGGAAGAAAAATCTTACGTAAGTTTGTTCCAGAGCCCTAATACCTCCTACAAAAGACAATTTAAGATGATTCCAAACTCCCCCACCCCCAAAACGTCTTAGCTAATATGTAAATGGCCCCTTACTCCCACTATGTAAGACAGTGGAAGACTTTCCCAACTCCCCCTCCCTCTCAGTCTTATGTGATATGCTAGATACATTTTTGTATCGAAAGAAAAGGAGCATTGGTGTAGCTGTGAGTTTATGGAAAATACGCCATTAACGAGCGGATTACGACGAATAACGAATAACGGGCGGATACTCCTTATGACTGCTACATTTAATTCGGAACTGATACAATGTTTCGAGACGGACACAAACCCAACGTAAGCTTCATCCAGACCCCTGACGCCCCATACACAAAACAATGTAAGATAGATTACCTACTCCCCCGACCCCGAAATCGTCTTAATTAATACTTGAATGGCCGCTTACTCTCCGTATGTAAGACAATATAAGACTTTCCCAACTGCCCCCGTCCCTCTCAGTCTTACGTGATACGTTGGAAAATTGAATCGAAAGAAAAGGAACATTAGTATAGCAGTGACAATGTGGAAAATACGTCATTAACGAACGGATGCTCCATGTGGCTGCAAAGTTACAATCGGAAGTGATACATTGTTGCAAGACGGACAACAATCTTACATAAGTTCGTTCCAGACCATGACCCTCTTTGCAAAAGACAATGTAAGATCACACTTCCCCACCTCCAGAACCGTCTTACTTTATACTTGAATTGCCCCTTACTCTCCATGTGTAAGACAATGTAAGGCTTTCCCAACTCCAAGCGTCTCTCTCAGTCTTTCGTGATAAGTTAGATATTTGTATCGACAGAATAGCATAGAATAAATAATTGGTGTAGTAGTGAGTTCATAGAAAATACACCATTAACGATCGGATGCTCCATGTGACTGCTAAATTGGATTCGGAAGTGATACAATGTTATAAGACGGAGAAAACTCTTACGTAACCATGTTCCACACCCCTAAACCCCCTATATAAGACAATGTAAGAGACATTTCAAGCTCCCCAAACCTCAAAAACGTCTTAATTATTCTTTAATGGCCCCTTGCAAAAACGTTCGAGATGATTTATGATCAACCCTCCTCGCCTTTTGTACGAAAATGTGGGCCTATCCTAACCCCCCCTCCCTATCAGTCTTACGTGATCCGTTAGGTATTTGTATTGACAAAATAGGATTGGTGTAGCAGTGATATAAAGGCAAATACGCCACTAACGAGCGGATACTCCATGTAAATGCTAAATTTAATTCGGAAGTGATACAATGTTTTAAGACAGTCACAAATCTTGCGTCAGCTCGCTCGAGACTCCTAACCCCCGCTACAAAAGACAATGTAAGAAAGATCCCAAACCCTCCCGCCCCTTGAAACGTCTTAGTTACTTTGTATCGATAGAAAAAGAGCATTAGTGTTTGAGTGACATTGTGGAAAATACGTCATTAATGAGCGGATGCTCCATGTGACTGCAAAGTTTCATTCGGAAGAGATACAATGATTCAAGACAGACAAAAATGTTATGTAAGTTTGTTCCAAACGCTTGAAACCCGCTACATAACACAATGTAAAATGATTCCAAACTCCCCCACACCTAAAAACATCTTACTTTTTTCTTAAATAGACCCTTTAAAGATGTCGAGACGATTTATGCCATTTTTGAGCCACCTCGTCCCCCTATGTTAGACAATGTAACACTTTCCCAACCACCCCTCCCTCACAGTCTTACGTGATACGTTAGATATATGTATCGACAGAATAGGAGCATTGATATAGCAGTAAGATTAATGAAAAATACGCAATTAACGGGTGGATGCTGTATGTGACTGCCAATTTTCATTCGGAAGTATTACAATGTTTCAAGACAGACAAAACTCCCACGTAAGTTAGTCCAGACCCCTTACTCCCACTACATAAGACAATATAAGGTGATTCTACATTCTCCACTCTCCATTTAACTGCTAAGTTTCATTCGTAAGTGAAACAATGTTTCAGGACGGACAAAAATGTTACGTAACTTTGTTCCAAAGGCCTGACAACCCCTACATAAGACAATGTAAGATTAATGCAAATTCCCCCACCCGTAAAAACGTCTTACTTCATACTTGAATGGGCCCTTACAATGATGTTCGAGATGATTAATGCCGTTTATGATCCCCCTATGTAAGGCAATGTAAGACTCCCACAACCCATCCTGGAAAAATCTTACCTGAGCCTGAAAAATGCCTGAAAATAATCTTACGTAAGTTCGTTCCAGATCCATGACCCCCCTACATAATAAAATGTAGGATAATTCCAAACTCCCTCACCTCCAAAAACGTCTTATTTAATACTTAAAATGCCCCTTACTGCCCACAATGTGAGACTTTTTCAAACCCCCCCTCCTTTTCTCTCAGTCTTACGTGATACGTTAGATATTTGAACCGACAGAATAGAAGCATTGGTGAAGCAGTGATATTAAGGACAATAGGTCATTAATGAGCGGATGTTCCATGTGACTACTAAATTTAATTCGGAGGTGATACAATCTTTCAAGGCTGACAAAAATCTTACGAGAGCTAGTTCCAGACCACTGACATACACTTAAGACAATTTAAGGAAGATTCCAAACTCAGTCCTACCCCCAAAAACATATTAAGACTGGCATAGCCTCTCCTCCCTTTTTAAGAAAATGTCGGACTTCCCAAACTTCCGCCCTCTCTGTCAGTCCTACGTGATACGTAATATACTTGTTTCGACAGAATAGGAGCATTGGTGTAGCAGTGATATTTTGGAAAAAACGCTATTAGCGAGCGGATTCCCCTATATAATACAATGTAGGATAATTTCAACCTCCCCCACCTCCAGAAACGTCTTATTTAATATTTGCCCCTTATTTATTTAATATATGCACCTTACTCCCCATATGTGTTACGTGATACGTGAGATATATGTATCGACAGAATAGAGGCATTGGTGTGTCAGTGAGTTTGTAGAAAATACACCAATTACGAGCGGATGCTCCATGTGACTGCAAAATTTCATTCGGAAGTGATTCAATGTTTCAAAACAGACAAAAGTCTTCCCTATCTATCTTCATTAATTATATTTTTCATTTTGAACGATAGTATTTTACAGAGCACCGCTGATGCAATTTTGGATGCCAAAATGAAAGTCACTCCATGGCCACTCTGTGGGGATTAGGAAACTCTGACTTGATTCTCATCAGCACGTATGTCGTTGATTGCAATTGCCTTCCAGGTAAACAGGAGGATGTCCCATGAATGATTCTACCAGAATTTAATAAGTGAGGGATTAGAGCAGAAGATGAAGAAACGGAGAGTTTTTAATTAATTTTCTCACGAGATGAAAGAATATACAGGTACCATTTGTTGTATAAAATAGGTGGAATGATTTAACGAAAATCTCGGGATGTACTCTAGAAATTTAACGAAAAATACTGCAGTAAGGGGCTGATATTTTGGTATCTATAAAAGCATGAGATTTTTCTCATTAAAATGGGACAAAATTCATTGGGATCTGGGTGAAAAGATAACTCTATCGCTCTACCTTACATTCGCCTTCCCGCTCGCCACTCGCATCGCTCACCACTACGGGTGTAGCTGCTCTATTGTTTTTGACGTCACATTCCACTTGCGGAATTTGGAAAATACCCAAAAGTTCAACCCACCGTTCTGCCGCTCTAAGCTCCGCCTCCAAGTTTTCCTCCGGCCTGTGATTGGTTTCCACTTTCCGTCCAGTTTTCCGTCCATGTGAATCCAGTTTTAGCCCTCCCAGCTCCAACTAGACCGCAAACAAGGTTCTAACCCCTCTTCCCCCCTCAGACACACCCTTATTGGCTCGCTCCGATATGTCTCGTCGGGCTGTCTCGACCAGGGGATTGGGAAGCCAAACTTACACTTTTTCCTCCGAAACTAGTCTATTTTGAGGTCGACTTTTGATTTTTGAAAGTCGATTAAAAGTCAACTTAAGTCATCGTATATTGAATCTTGCACTGCTGCTAATTTGATTATCGGTAATGTATTGACCATTTTTTACAGAGTGCATTTATTTTGTGCATAGAAAAACGCCGGAAAACACAATTTATTATTTCTAGACCCACAAATGTGTCTAGGTGGATGGAAATGATTGCCTTTTTCAAATTTCTGGACGGGCTATTTCTCAGGGAGTCATACGAGTATCCCTGTTAAAAGGTGGCATATATTTACTGAAGGCTGTTTAATAATGTCAGATTTGTACATTGTAGAGGTGGAGCCTTTATTTGAAAACGATGAAATGAATCACTTCTAGTCTAAGTGTTGCTAATCGAAGTAATCAATGTCTTCAATGTACTATCATCATATATATATATATATATATATATATATATATATATATATATATATATATATATATATATATTATTACAGAAAGGTCTTTTTCTGTCATTCCGTATATGCTCCGTTAATACTGCACCTACAGTGATAAATGAGGTATCATTTTAAACGTTGAATCACCGGCTTCTGACGAAAAATACAATCTCAATCTCAAATTTCCCTAATTACCCATTAATTTGAGTTAAAAGTTTCGATTTTTCCATGTCGATTACTCGCTCGAGGTATATCGACTCCACACATTTTTTTTATTCTAAACTTCAAAAAAAGGTTTCAAATGAAAATAGTACGAAATGCACATAGTGATTGTACATGGGTGAATTGTCATCTGGTAAGTCAATGCAATTAAAACTTTTTGATTTCATATTTATATAATATATTCGCTCTTGAATTCATTAAATCCTTCAGGTCTCCCACCTCATAAGTTGTTGGTAAAGGAAAATGCCATAGTAATGTTGATCCGCGACCTCAACGCCAAGCAAGGGTTGATTAACGGTGCCAGGTTAATAATTACTAATTTAAGCGAATACACAACCACTGCTAAATTAATTGACTCGGGTAGATCAGTCATAATTCCGAGAATTAAACTCACCCCTTCGGATCCGACCATGCCTTTCCAAATGACATGAAAACAATTCCCAATCAAAGTGGCCTTTGCAATGACAATTAATCAAGCACAGGGTCAGACTCTTCAGAGAGCCGGATTGTACTTGCCAGAACCCGTTTTTTCGCATGGACAGTTGTATGTAGCATTTTCTAGAGTTCGCACTTTCCGTGATATTTATGTTTGTGTTAAAGAAACTCATAACCAAAAAGTTACAGACGGCAACATTGTTACTTCTAATATTGTCTTTAAAGAAGTTTTGTAAATTGCGTGCCATTATTCAGTAACAGACGTCATGATTGTTCCTACTGGTACCAAACTCTCTTGTCTGTATTGTATTCATATGTTTTGTATATTTTTGCAAGAAAACAAGTATAAAGAAAGTACTTTATGGTACACCTTCTTCTCTATTTAAAACCCAATTACACCGTTTCCTTAACATACGTATTCCCTGATAGCGTGAAAGTGCGAAATTTTCGCACGGGTTTCCTAGTATATTATTTAAAAAAGATAGGTTATAGTTACGTACCGGAACAAAATAAACGTTCGTAACGCTTTAGTATAAGATTCCTGGATGTAGGACGTGTAGCAAGGAGGGGAATGTTGAAGAGAATAGGTGGGGCGAAAGATGGGGAGGAAGAAGGAAGAGGATAGGAATTATGGACGAAATAGTAAGAGGACGATGTGAGGAATTCTAGAGAGATCTAATCGCGTGTCATCCATAGGAGGAAAAATAAAACGATGTTTTGATAAGCATTCGATCAGCTGTTCAATACAGAAATGAACCGCTATTGACCAGTGATTTTTTGGAAAATATAAATTTCCATGATGGGATGAAAAGTCTCATTTCTTTCCTGCTTCATTCATTCTTCGGTGACTAAGGTTGGACGGTCTTGCGCGGTGACGAGTCGTCGAGGCAAACGTTATCGGTTTCTCGCTCCGTCTTCGAGCCAAGCTGCCATTTCGTTGAAGCTTGCATTCCACACTATCCACCCATTCGCCGAGCCCGCCCCACCAACGCTTTGCGAGGCTTATCTGACGAGCGGCTCGTTCTCCCTCCACACCCGCCGCCGCGTTTCGCACGCCCTACAACGCTCCAACAGACTGACGCGCGCTTTCACGTAGAGGTTTGTTCCGATACGTCTCGTTGCATTGCCTGAATATAGGGATTTGGAAGCCGTACGTTGACTTTTTTATCCGAAAGTTGATAATTTCGGTTTTGAAATTTAATTTTCAATACCGAGAAAGTCGACTTAAGCCATCCGCTTTTGATCAAGTGTGAATGCTAATTCGATTAATTAGTAATATTTTGACCAATTTTCACAAACTTAATTTTTATTGAAACGTAGTTAAGCGCCTGAAAACACAAATATTATTTGGTAGTAGCTTGAGCATGGCTAGGAAGTTGGAAAGTGGCGCCATTTTCAAACTTTTAGAAACTATTTACATCTCGTGAGAAAATTAATTGCTCCAACAGACTGACGCGCGCTTTCATGTAGAGGTTTGTTCCGATACGTCTCGTTGCATTGCCTGAATATAGGGATTTGGAAGCCGTACGTTGACTTTTTTATCCGAAAGATGATAATTTCGGTTTTGAAATTTAATTTTCAATACCGAGAAAGTCGACTTAAGCCATCCGCTTTTGATCAAGTGTGAATGCTAATTCGATTAATTAGTAATATTTTGACCAATTTTCACTTACTTAATTTGTATTGAAACGTAGTTAAGCGCCTGAAAACACAAACATTATTTTGTAGTAGCTTGAGCATGGCTAGGAAGTTGGAAAGTGGCGCCATTTTCAAACTTTTAGAAACTTTTTACATCTCGTGAGAAAATTAATTGAAAACTCTCCGTTTCCCCATCTTCTGCTCTAATCCCTCACTTATTAAATTCTGGTAGAATCATTCATGGGACATCCTCCTGTTTACCTGGAAGGCAATTGCAGTCAACGGAATCCGTGCTGATGAGAATCAAGTCAGAATCTCCTAATTCCCGCAGTGGCCATGGAGTGACTTTCATTTTGGCATCCAAAATTGCATCAGCGGTGCTCTGTAAAATACTATCGTTCAAAATGAAAAATATAATTAAGGAAGATAGGTCTCGCAAAAAAACAGTACAGTTGCTGTTATTCCGTGGCATTATCCCTCTTCGATTTGGGGAGGAGGAGGAGATATTATTTTTGCACGAATGATCTATAATATTCCTTTTTAATATATTTGATCGTTACCGAATTTTTTTTCGAGAGTTTATATTAAAAAATGAATACCTTTGAGCTGTATGTATGGATTATAGTCTATGTGTTGTTCCTTTTGGAATAAGACTATTGTTTCTCCTACAATGTCTGTGCTATTTACGTTGGCCTTCGCTACTATAGTGACCATACAATCGCAACATGCTCAGTATTAATAAAAAATCATGAAAACACTTGAAATTTTTGTTTCACTTTCTTATACAGAAGCCTGTAAGCTAATCTTTTTGAAATGGATATGAGTTGGGATGAAGTCGACGAGAGACGAATTTTTGTTCTTAATAGTCGAGCTTCAGAGTCAGAGCTTGCAATTTCGAAGTCGAAAGTCAACTATACCGAAACGATTCCAATCCTTACCTCGATCTGAGTTGTTTTTTATGGTATCAAGCAATCCTGGACTGAATCGCAATCTCTCTCTATATTTAAAAAATTGGCTCTCTCTCTCGATCATAGATTTTTCGAAATATATACTTGATGTCTACGGGGTATCTGTTGGTTCAACGAATAATTTTTCAAACATGTCAAGCATTGATGTTACTTTTACTCCTTTTATGGCACGAGTAAACCGTTTCAATCTCCCGAATAATGCAACTGCTTTTTTCTCGTTATGAAATTTCTACAGACCGTATCCTTTCACTCAACACCGCATCTCTCTACATTCCTAGTTTCTCGCCTGAGTGTTAGTTTAAAAAAATCCCTTGCAAGCCCTCTCGCCCATAGTTGTGCTTACTTAGAAATCTGCAATGAACTACATCAACATTTTTTCAGCCCTATTAATACTTAACCCCTCCAGTGTTGTGTATTCGAGTATAATTATCGAAAAGGATTTTGGTATTAATAATTAAAATATTAATTAAACCATGTACAAGTAGTATAGGCAACCCTGAGAAGATATTTATGTTTTTTGGTATTGCTGACACCTTCAGTGCCAATAAATTCAGTGAAAAAGAATTATAATACGACAAAAAGAAAAATTTTAAATTGGTTGGATTGTTGAAAAACGAAGTAATAAATGTCTTGGAACAATTATACATTATTAAAAAGAAAGGTTATATGTACGTTCCGGAACGAAAAAATATTGGTTAGAATTTCGTGCAACATTCCTGGATGGAGGACTTATAGGAGGGAAGGGAATGCTGAAGAGAATAGTTGGGGAGAACAATGCGAAAGAGGAAGTACGAGGACCGGAATTCTAGAGGGAATTAGAAGGGAGGACGATGTAAACGATTCAGGAGGGATCTAAGTACGGGACATCCGCAGGAGGAAAAACGTACCGATGTACTGATAACTATCCAATCAGCTGTTGGAATAGTCAAATGAAACACTGCTAATAATTGATTCATGAGAAAAGTATGACTTCATATGATGGTATGATTATTCCATCTCCTCTTCCGGTTCAATCCTTCTCTTGTGACTGTAGTTGGACGAACTTATGCGGCGACGAATCGTCCCGACTCAGGCCCACGTTATCGGCTTCTCGTTCCGCCTTCGGAGAAAGCCGCCATTCCGTAGAAGCTTGCCTTCCACACTTTCCACCCGTCCCTCCAGTCCTAGAGATAAGCTCCTGAGAACACAAATATTATTTCCTAGAAGTCTAAAAATGGCTAGAAAGTGGGAAGGTGCCGCAATTTTTGGACTTTTAGAAGTGCAATATCTCTGGAAGTCTTGCAATTATGCCAGTTATGGAGTGGAATATTTTTAAAGAAAGCTATTCAATAGTGTCAGATTTAAAACTCATGGACGTGGAGCCCTTATTTGAAAACGTTGAAATGGAAAAATTTTTCATGGCACATTTTTGTTCTTTGACTTGTAGGAGTATATAATAGCAAATAGATGAATTACAAAAAAACTCGGCGGTCTCACTCATACTATTTCTACATCTATGAAGCCATATCGGTCACTCAATTCAGTAGCAGTTGAACTGAGCTTTGCCTAGCAATATTATCCTTAAATTACATATGTAAGAGACTAATCCGTGCAACGGCTGGCTGGGTGTATATCGCTAGTGAATTATATGTAGTTGCTAATCTGCTGATTATGAGAATCGTCCGGATGAGTTCGTGAGAATTGATCTGGATCCACGGGCGCCTCTAACTTCTTTCATAATTTTGAATCTTCTTGTTTTTGCCATCATTCGGCTGAGAATACACAACTATCAATACTTTCTCAGGTTCTATTTCCCTTTCGCCTGTCCTGCATCATCAGACTTGCTTCTGTTCGATCTTCCCATGCATGTATTTACTACGAGCACACTAGCTCGTAGTAAATTCATGCTTGCAGTTCTAAAAATACAAGACAATGATTATTAACCCTTAATCAGTGACGAGCAATTCTTGTCACTCTGGGAGATCGCAATTCATTAAACATTAATTAAATGTTGTTATAGAAATTTTATTGTATGTTTTATATTTTATATTTTATGCCTCTCAGCGCTTTGTCTCCAACTCATACTTAATTTCTTAAAATACCAACACTAACTATAATTTCAGGTTAAATTATTATTTGAACAGGGTAAAAAAATCGAAAGAAAAAACACAAATTATTATTAGAGTCATAAATCATTAATACTTTCCTAGGGTAAAAAATTAGCCCTTAAGTATTTAATTATTTATGTTCAATAATAATATACCATTGAAAATATTTCATTTAATACAATTGTTTTATGAAATCTGCAATTGATCAAAATTACGACTTTTTTCGAAAAATCCCTACACCTCCATATTAGCTCAGTCTTTCCAAATTTTTTTTGTATTCTAAACTCAAGGAGTTTTTGTATTTGAAACACAAGAAAGAAGTGTGGGAATGCGTGGTGTGTTCGCTTATAAAACAAATCCCGTCCAGTAGTGGAAGAAAATTATGTCCGAATTTCCTAATTCCCTCATAGTGGCCATGGAATACCTTCCAATCTTGGCACCATCGGTGCTGTGTAAAAGACTATTTCAAAGTGAGGAACATATTTATTTATTTATTTATTTTCACTTCCCCGAATACAGCACATTAGGCCATTTTACGTCGGGTGAACAACAGTAACAACGGACGAGAAACAGACACCCATGTCCTGGGCGGATAATATTCTGCCCAGGCGGGACTCGAACCCGCGACCCTTGGATTAGCAGGCGAGGACTTTACCCCGCCGCCACCGGGTCCGACTATTGAAGGAAGATAGGTCTCACCTGAGGGGAAGCAATAGTAATGCGGCCATTCCGTGGCACACGCGTCCAACGTCGGTTAGAGGAGGTGGAGTCGATGTTTCAATTGCACTAATTATCTTTTGCTTTCCTTTATAAAATATTTGTTGGTTACCTCAATTGTTTTCATTATTTCTCATTACACATGAATGAGTTTGAGCTATATTTATGGAGTAGAGTGAACGTGTTGACCTTGTTAAGAATACTGTTATAATTCCATGTGCTGCTGGTGCTGTTTATTTGTGCGCCTTCACTCTTTAATTGACAATACAATTGCTACATGTATCATAATTTTTTCCACAGAATTTAATTCCACTAAAGGATCCAGCAATACCCAAAAACATATTTATCTTCTCAAAGGTACCTACACTCTTAGTATATGGTTTCACTAAATTGTTTCGTTATAAATACTAAGAACTTTTCAATATATTTACTCAAATACATAACATCGGTGGGTTAAAGTAATAATAGAGCTGAATAAATCTTGATATTGTTGATTGCAGACTTCTTAGTAACCACAGCATTAGGCGAGAGGGTGTGCAGGGGATTTTAAAATTTTAAAAATCTAAACTGAAACGGAGATTTGTCACCACAATATATCGCCCACGTAGTTTCCGCAAAGCGATTGTAGCAGAAGAGGAGAGAATATTCATCCATCATGTTAATTAATATTTTTTACAGTCATGACTAGTTGTTGGCGGTTTATTTGGATATTTCTACAGCTGAATGGTAGGTTTATGGACAGTTTACATCCCATTAGCCTATCGTTCCTTTTTGGCTCCTATGGATGACCCGCCATCAGATTCCTCTTGAACTCCTCACGTCATCACCCTCTGCTAACTTCTTCGAAAATTCCTGCCTCTTCCCCAATGCTTAAATGCTCCTGATCACGTGAAAGTTTAAAGAAAATAATAACACCCGTGCTAAAGTGCAGACGTGCATGGTGTGGTCGCTTGAAAAATGAAACCCGTTAAACAATGGAAGAGAATTCAGTAAGAATTTCATCATCCTCACAATGTCACTGTTGAATGCCTCCCAATCTTGAAAAAATCGTTGCCATATGAAAGACTATTGTTCAAAGTGGGAATTATATTTTATAAAGACCAGGCTCGCCTAATACAATGCAATGGAAACATTGCCAATAAGGATACTTCCTGGCACTATTTCTTAACGGATTTGGGAGGTATTGACGATGTTTTAATTGCTCTAATCTTTTGTGTAACTTGTTTATGTCTTTTCTCGTTACTACAATTGTTTTTATTATGAAAAGCAATGAATGACTTCTTTCTTTATGTGTGGAATAGAGTCTAAATTTTTTCTTAGAATATAACGTTTATGTCGCGTTCCATTTTTTGTGCTGTTTACGCTGGCCTTTACCATTTATTTACAATACAATCGCCACATGATCAGCTTCATTTTAACATGATAAAAAAAGCATAGTTTTGCTTTTCTTTTGCCAACTACAAGCGTGTAAGCTAATATTTTGGATCTGGAACTAATGCCGACATGATTCGGAGTGTCTTAGTTTTCCTGTCCTGAATAGTCGATTAAAAGTTCGGATCGCGCAATGCCAAAGTCGGAAGTCCACAATTTCGGAACGATTCCAATTCCTAACTCGATCTCAAGCTCTATTATAATTGGTTCCAAGCAGCTCTTGACTTTGATTCCTTTCACGCCACTCGTCCACTGTTCCGCTGTTTCCACAATTCCACAGACGGCATGTGTTCTCCTCCTTCCACGTCACTTCTAGTTAAAAAAATTCACCGCACACCCTCTCGCCTGATGCCGAGGTTACGAGGAATGCGATGAACACCATCTTGATTAATTAAGTCCATTCATTATGAAAATCGCTCCAGTAATGCGAACTTTAATATACTTAACGAAACGATTTTTGTAATAATAATGATAATAATTAATTTGTTCGATATTAAAAAGCCATGAGAGAATGTAAATTGATAACCACATCATAAATCACAAGGAGTGTAAGTATCCCTGAGAAGAAATATTTCTCCTTTGAGATGGCCGACTAATTCAATACATGTAAGTTCAGTGAAAAAATCATGATGCAGTAGGAATACAATTTCATTTCGGTCGGTGTGTACAAAAGAGGAATAAATGTCGTTGAAATGCTTAACTTAAATAAGGAAGAAAGGTTATAATTACTTCTCTGAATGGAGGCACTAAAGAAACGAGTGGGATGTAGAAGACAATGGTTGAGGAGAACAAAGGTGAAAAGGAAGGAAGAGGATAGGAATTCTAGAAAAATTTAGGAGAGAAGGGCGATGTGACCAAGTCAAGTGATATATAAGTGCGGGCCTTCCATAATTTCAAAAAGGGAACGATGTGATAATAACCGTTCGATCAGCTGTTTGATTACAGAAATGAACCGCTATCAACCAGACATTTTTGAGTAAAATATACATTTATAAGAAGGGATGAATATTCTCTCCTCTCTTGCTTCAATTATCCTTCCATGACTTTAGTTGGACGATCTTGTGCGGTGACGAACCGTTCCTACTCAGGAGAACTTTACCGGCCCGTCGCTCCACCTTCAAAGCAAGCCACCATTCCGTCGAAGCTTCCATTCCTCACTTGCCACTTATTCGCCCACCTGGACCCACCTATTATCTTATCTCACTTATCGAGAGGCGAGGCTTATCTCACGAGCGGCTAGCACTCACACCGCACCCGCCTATTGCCTTCCAACGCCCCCCTTCATACGCTAGCTCTTAGAATGCGCAACGATATGTCTCGTTGCATGGGTTGGATCTGGAGATTGGGAAGTCCAACATTAATTTTCAATGTCATTTAAATGTCGACTTTAGTCATCGGCTTTTGATATAGCAAGACTGCTAATTCGATTAATCAATGAGCAAGTTTCACAAACTTCACTAACGGGTAATGTAATACCAAAAGCAGGATTTAACATTTTCTAAACCAGAAATATATTTTTGAGCTTCTCGAGGACTCTCGACGACTTTTTTTGACTTTACCTAGAGTTCCATTCCGTAGCCAACAGCATTCCGTAGTCAACGAGCTGGACAAGGGCATATCGGCAGGTTTTATCAGTGTAAAAGGTTTGAGGCGTAAGTTAGGCTTTCGCTATTTCGCGTTCTGTGCGACAAGGTATATTGGTAGTAAGTGGAGGTTTGTCTTTGTCTTTTGACTTTGGTGCCAGGTTTTATATACTATTTTGTGGGATTCGACATAGTCAATGGTCCCCAAGAGTGCCCCCGGCCGCCGCCGGCATAAAAGAGGTCGTCTGAGCTGAGAGGGCTCCTAAGCTGCTATAGCTTACGGCCTATTTGTAATGTAGGATCCTGTTAGCTGATTGTTTGGAACTCGAGGTAAAGTCGGAATAAGTCGACGAGTCAAATGTTTGTGCTGAACAGTCTATTTACAAAGTCGGAGCGTGCAATATCGAAGTCGGAAGTCAAGTTTTTCGGAACGAAACCAATCCCTTCCTCGATCTCAGAGACCATATTTGACGGAAGCAAGCGATCCTTCGCTGCAACCCTCTCTCACAGCATTATGAGATAGGGTATGCAGGGAATGTGTTAAATTAAACTTTGGTCAGAATCCATATTTGGGAGACAATGGCAATAGATCTGCCAATCATCTGCATAGATCATGTATTTACAGTGAACTATACAATTTGGAAGGTCTCTAATATACAACGAGAACAACAGTGGCCCAAGTACGGAAGCTTGTGGTACACCACTTGATGTTGATAACCAGTTTGACAAGTTTCCTTTAGAATCTTTGACCGATTGACAAGGTCCGTTTAAGTAGGAAAGAATCCTGTTAAGGGATGAACTTGAAATTTGAAATTTCAAATTTTTTGTAGGAGAAGATCATGGTTTACACTGTCAAAAGCTTTACTAAAGCCAAACAGGACCAGTATAATCACCATCTTTTTGTCGATGGCTTATCTCATATCTTCAGTGACCTTAATTAAGGCTGTTAAGGAGTCGAGTAGTTACGAAAACCAGATCTACGGATCAGAAACGGATCTAATAATTGATGAGCGGTTACCTGTGTATGGACTATCTTTTCTAGACATTTGGATGCAGCGCAGAGAATCAATATGGGTCGATGGAGAAAGAATGTGATTTAATGAGGAATTACATTGGCACCAGGATTAATGGACTCAGAGACGGAGGCAGCGCTACGAGACATATCACGACAAACATCTAGGAGTAGGTACACGTTAATCGCGAAGGAGTAGAAATTAGGAGAGAAGGGCGATGTGACCAAGTCAAGTGATATATAATTGCGGGCCTTCCATAATTTCAAAAAGGGAACGATGTGATGATAACCGTTCGATCAGTTGTTTGATTACAGAAATGAACCACTATCAACCAGTGATTTTTGAGTAAAATATTAATTTATAAGAAGGGATGAGTATTCTCTATTCTCTTGCTTCAATTATCCTTCCATGACTTTAGTTGGACGATCTTGTGCGGTGACGAACCGTTCCTACTCAGGAGAACTTTATCGGCGTATTATGGGGTGTGGGAGGTATTAAGGGGCGGCGGGTGCGGAGGGAGTCCACCAACCTCAAGGTTGAGGAGAGGAAGGAGAAAAGGGTGCGGAGGAAGTGTGATCCGCACGTGCGACAAGTCTCGCAAGGACTTCCTATGGCGGAGGGGCGGGAGAATGAGATGCAAGTGCGGAATGCAAGCTTCAGCGGAAATACGGCTTGCATCGACGGCAGAGTGAGACGCTGATGACGTTTGCCTCTGTAGGGACGATTGGTGACAGCACTATATCGTACACTTTAAGCTTCCGGAGAATGAATGTAGCAGAAGTGGAAAGAATTCATCCCATCAGATTAATTAATATTTTTCTCAAAAACGACTTGTTAGTGGTGATTCATTTAGGCATTTCCACCTGCTTATTGGTGGGTTTCTGAACGGTTTTCATCCTACCAGCTTATCGCTCCATTATTGCTCCAATTGATGGCTTGCCAAAAAGAGGAACGGTTCCAGAATGACATATTTCGTTTGACTTCCACTTTATTTCCATTTTCGAAACATAAGTCTAGCAAGGCCAGAAGCTTTATTCCGAAACTTAATTTTTATAACAAAGAAAGCTCACAGTTTATTCAGGAACGAAATAAATGTTGGATCAGGTTTCTCGTAACATCCCTTGGTGGAGATCGTATAGAAACTCAGGGGAATATAAAAGAAAATATTAGAGAGGAGAACATTGGGGAGAGGCAGGAATTCTCGAATAAATATGCAGAGAGAGACGATGTGAGGTGTTCAAGAGGAATCTGATGGATGACTCATCCATAGGAGCCAAAACGGAACGATATGCTGATGGGATAAAAACTGACCAAAAACCTACCAATCAGCTGGTATAAATATTCATATGAACCACCAGTCATAATAGTGAAAAATATTAATTAACATGATAGATGAGTATTCTCTCCTCCTCTGTTTCAATCTTTCTCCGGAAACTTTATGTGGACGATATAATATAGGCTTCTCGTTCCGTCACCGAAGCAAGCCACCATTCCGTTGAAGCTGCCTTTTGTGTATTCCTCATTTGCCACTCTTGCACCCGCACCCGCCTTCTCTCCCTTAATCTACCTACGATTCCTGAGACTGAGGTGGGTCTACTCTTAGCAGGTTGTTCCCATTTATTTCGTAGTGTTGCCTCTGTCTAGAAAGTTAAAGCGAAATAAGTAAAAAGGGTTTATTGATCTTCAAATAGTATGACATCGTGACTACTGATATCGAATTTTAAAATTAATTGACCTCCTCCTGACTTTTCCCTGATGTATGTACCAATTTCCCTGACCGATCGTGAAATGGTCACTTATTATTGGAATATTTCATTTCTGCTTAATTGAATTTTCGTCCAAACTCAGAAATCAATAAATGGTGAAATCAACGCATTAAAACCTAAAAGTACATCCTAATGATAAAATATGTTTTACCTTCATAAGTGAAACCCTCATCGAAGTTATACACAATTTTAAATCACATTTCTACCCTCAATTTGGTTGGAATATAAAATAATTATCTTAAATATAAAGTAAGATACAGATATTATAACAACCACCAAAATTAGCTTTTATTAGCTAAAGCTTGATCTCAGCTTAACTAAGCAAGTCGAGGTATCCGACAATGAAGCCCATTAAATACGTTGAGCGTTTCACCAACCACGCTGAATCAGAAGAGTTCAGTCAAGCATAGCAATGTACGTACTTTGTATTATGAACCATAATTTAAATACATTGATCATTTCTTGACTCGGTCTTATTCTCCCGCGACAAAAACACTCTCCCTTAAACATGGAACGATCCGGAAGGACAAACTATTTGAGCACTGATTCTCCGACGACCCGTCTGCAACGTAACACCGCTCCCCACCTTCTATCAGTCCACCTCCCTCCCTCGCCTATCACTGCCTCGCCACGCCGTCGCTGCGGCCGTGTCATTGTCTCGAAAATTGCAACATTTCCCTAAGCACAAGGTTTTCCTATAGCAGGTTATTGAATTACGCATATAACAGTGTTGCATTTTGGTGAGTCACCTGAACCATTGCGAGTGTTGAGCGAGCTGGAACAAAAAACTTAGTAAGGCGGGGGTAAGACAGCAGTCCACCCCCCGCCCACCGCCATCCCTTTCCCTTCCCCCTTTCTTCTGCCTTTTGTATGTATACCTGTAGTGTTTGGACTGAATTTTTGTACCTGATGATGCCGCAAGTCGGTGAAACGCGTCGTACCACATAAAGTAAAATCTGTGTAAAAGTGCAAAATTTGTATTCTTTAATAATGAATACTATTAACTTCCACAAAGTGAAGCCTGAAAATGTAAACTGTATAAAAGCCAAGTTGTTGGACTGGATCACAATCGGATGGCACGAATGATCATCAAAGTGGATAACAATTTGATTAACATCATTTTTAACCCCTTGATTGCAAGTGGGAAACAAAAAATTGTAAAAATATTTGGATTAGCTAATAAAACATAAGCTCGCCACTGCCAGCGAAGACAGAAGGCAATTAGAAACGGCAGAATTATATTCAGAAATATCTTATTTCAGGCGGTTTGTGACCTGACTAAATTGCTTTGAGAGGGAGCTAAGGTAGCCATTCAATAATTACGTCGAGCGTGAGAAGTGAAGAGGGGATGATTCTTACTGTCTTAAGATAGGGGTATGGGAATCGAAATTTTCTTGCGTGAGTTTTTGTTTTCACGTGAGATCGTACTAGTATTACTATTTGAATAATCATCGTATCAAGTCTTTAGAACTGCAAGCGTGTATTTACTACGAGCTTGTGTGCTCCAGCTACCTCTTGATCTGAGTCTTGGAATTTAAAGCAAAACGCGAGGTAAAAATTTCCAAACGACATAGCCTCAGATTCCTAGTGATGGGCGTAATATATTGTGGTTATGAATTTTAATACTACTAGACAAAGAGTGTAATGATGTTATACATAAGGGATACAATATGCGTCTGATTCACAACTAAAAAACTTTGATTCACAACTGAATGTTCAACAAATTGATGTGTGGTCGTGGTGTGTTCGTTCCATGCACGTCAGCGACAGACTTTGGTTCTAGTTGGTGAAATAAAGCGCGGGAAAGTCTGGCCGATAAACATTATAGTAGAAAGCTAATGAGAAATATCTATCCCAGTTTCTCTCATACTGTGACGAGAGTTCCCTGACTTTTAAAGAAATTCAAAATTCCCTGACAATCACAGGTTTTCTCTGACTATCGCCATCCAGTATGAATGAGGTTGGCGAGGAGAGTTGAGGTTTCGAGAACTCAACTGGGGATATAAATGCTTCAGTTTTTCATCATTTTCAAATGAAGGGACCAAGTATATGAACTACAAAGCTGATATAATAAAGCCTTATGTAAAACTATTCCGCCCTACGACCTACGAGGGCAGCCTCAACGGAAATGTGGCTTAGCGGGGAAGGGAATTTAAGGTAGTGCGTTCCAGATATTTATTAACCTAGAAATCAAAGAATTTGGCATCATTTTAAATAAAAATGTCACGTTTCCATAGATACAAAAATATCAGCCCCTTGCTGTAATACTTCCCGAGATTTTTCCTGAAATTTTCTGTCAATTTTATGCGGGATAGGTACCAGCTTGCACCCAAGAGGGATATCATGTAATGAATGAGACATTTTTAACACTTATATCTCTTCAAAAGAAGCAGTATGTTTTTAATGGCTTTTTAGCTTTTTTATTTAATCAAAGAGTGACCGCTGTAGTTTTTATGGATAGGTTTATTAATCAAAAAAATCGTAACTGGGTACGGAGAAGAAAATTCTGACTGCCTGTCTTATTTAAATTAAAGCCTTGAACTTTTTCATAGAGACTCAAAAAACTCAAAAGGACTCAAAATAACGCTGTCAATGTTTAGATGCAATTTTTTGCTATCTGGAGTCATGATGCGTAGTGAATTTACGTCAAAACACAGCGTAGAAGTCTTTTTCAGGAACAAGGGTTAATCGTTTCATAAAAATCTCTAACACGTTCAAAACTAGGTTTTTTGCCAAACTTAAATTTGTCCGTAGTACTAAAAATAAATCCTTTGAGCGGTAGGTTTCAACTTTGTTCAATTTTCAAAAGGTCACATTTATAACTCACGTGCGTGATGCGTGATATTTAGACCACCGACACTGGCAGAAAGCTGCGAGGGCTCATTCTAAGCAGACTAAGAGAAATGGTCCGGATCCACGAGCGCCCGTAATTTACTCATATTAAATTTATTTTGTTTCAGTCAACCGCGGGCTGAGATTACTTATTTATCATTGTGCTATTAAGTTTTCTCTCTTTACTCTTTCGCATTCCTTCATTCTTCATACACAGCTTTATATCGATTTATCATCGAACAGGAGCTTCATTACGGCAATTTTCCTTCTGAAAATTTCTGTTTCCTTTGTATTATGTCCTTATCCAGCACTTTTATAGATCCCGGAAGACCCTTCCATGGGGTTAAATGCTCCTGATCACCAGGAAGTAAAAAGAAAACAATGGCACCCGTGCTAAAGTACTGACGTACGTGGTGTGGTCGCTTGAAAAACGAAACCTGGCCAATAGTGGGAGAGGATTAAGTCACATTTTCATAATCCCCACAAATTGGCCATTACCTCTCAATACCTCTCAATCTTGGCAAAATCGTTGCCATCTGAAAGAAAATTGTTCAAAGTGGGAAATATATTTAAGGAAGACCGGGCTCGCCTGATACAATGCAATGGAAAAAATGCCAAAAGAATATTTTGGGGAACTATTTCTCTATGGTTGTGGGAGGTATTGGTGATGTTTGAATTGCTCTAATCATCTTTTGTGTAATATTTTATTTTGTCTTTGCTCGTTATTACAATTGTTTTTTTATGAAAAACATGAATGAGTCATTTCTGCATGCATGGAGTATCGTCTAAATGTTTTTTAAATATGTTTCTAAATGTTTCACGTTAAATTTTTGTCCTGTTTACGCTGGTCTTAACCGCTTAGTTACAATGCAATCGCCACATGATTATCCTTATTTAAATATAATAAAAAAGAATAGTTCTGCTTTCCTTTTCATATTTAGAAGCGTGTCAGCTAATATTTTGGAACTTGAGCTAATGCCAAAATAAGTCGACGAGTGTCGCCTTTCTGTGCCGAGTAGACGATTTATAAAGTCGGATCGTGCAATGTCGAAGTTGAAAGTCCACATTTTCGGAACTATTCCAATTCTTACCTCATTCTCAGACACTAAAATTATTGGTTCCAAGTAATTCATGACTAAATGTCTGAATAAAAACATGACTAAATCACAACCTCCATCTATATTTAAAGAAATTGCCTTATTCTCTCGACCACAGACTTTCCACGTGGGCGGAAAAACTCTCTTAAACCTTCTTAGGTGTCTTATGGATACTCAAATAGTTTCCCCAACTTCTCAAGTATCGCTGTTACTATAATTCCTTTTACACAACTCGTCCACTGTTTTACATTCCTGTAAAGTGATTCCGTTTTTTTACAATTTCTGCAGATTGTACCTTTATTTCTTCCACCACTTCACTTGTAGTTCAAAAATTCCCCGCACACCCTCTCGCCGAATGCCGAGGTTACGAGGAATGCGATGAACACCATCTTGATTAATTAAGTCCATTCATTACGAAAATCTCTCCAGTTATGCGAACTTTAAGATGCTTAACGAAACAATTTTTATAATAATAATGATAATAATTAATTTGTTCCATATTAAAAAGCCATGAGAGAATGTAAATTGATAACCTCATCATAAATCACAAGGAGTATAAGCACCCCTGAGAAGAAATATTTCTCCATTGGGATGGCCGATTCATTTAATACATGTAAGTTCAGTGAAAAAATCATGATGCAGTAGGAATACAATTTCATTTCGGTCGGTGTGTACAAAAGAGGAATAAATGTCTTTGAAATGCTAAACTTAAATAAGAAAGAAAGGTTATAATTACTTCTCTGAATGGAGGCACTAAAGAAACGAGTGAGATGCGGAAGGGAATGGTTGAGGAGAACAAAGTTGAAAAGGAAGAGAGAGAATAGAAATTCTAGAAAAATTATGGAGAGAAGGGCGATGTGACCAAGTCAAGTGATATATAAGTGCGGGCCTTCCATAATTTCAAAAAAGGAACGATGTGCTGATAACCGTTCGATCAGCTGTTTGACAGAAATGAACCGCTATCAACTAGTGATTTTTGATTAAAATATAAATTTAAAAGATGCTTCTCATGCTTCAATTATCCTCCGATGACTTTAGTTGAACGATCTTGTGCGGTGACGAACCGCTCCTACTCAGTCGAACTTAATCGGCTTCTCGCTCCGCCTTCGCAGCAGGACTCCATTCCGTCGAAGCTTTCATTCCTCACTTGCCACCCGTTCGCCCACCCCGACCCACCTAGGTCCTGCGAGGCTTATCTTGTCGCACCCGCCGCCGCGTCCATTACCCTCCAACGCTATACTACCCTCTTAGAAGTTCGGTACGGCATGTCTCGTTGCATGGGATGGATCTAGGGATTGGGAAGTCGAACGTCGACATTTTATGCGAAAGTCGATAATTTTAGGATGAACATTAATTTTCATTGTCGATTAAAAGTCGTGTGTTCGTGTTGTTTTTTTCGTGAAAGAAAAAAATTCGTGAAAATTGTTCGTGAAAGAAAATATTTATTCTAAGAAACGTAACGCAGACTGCTGATTCTGTGATGACTCCGATGACTGATTCCACACATCTGACTCAAAGTCATTCCTGTTTATCATAAAAAAACACAAAAAAATTTTGGTAATCAACAAAAAATGTTAAAATGTTAAACAAGTGATAAATAAAGCTATTATAACACAGCCTACTCCTACCTCCACCGAAGAGGGATAGTGACAATTTCCGCATATGCATTCTTTCCCCTCATGCGAGGCCTAATTTTCTTAAATATAAATCTCACTTAGAAAATGAGCCTTTCTCATGGCACCGATTATATTAAGATTGGAACGAACTTCATGACCACTTTTTGGGGATTGGGAAATTCTGACTGGATTCTCTTCCAGTGTAGGATGGGTTTCGTTTTACAAGCGAACACATCACGCACGTCGGCACTTCAGCACGGGTGACATTCACTTCGCTCTTCGTCCAAGGGTACAGGAGAAGAGAAGTCCCCTGAAAGAGTACACGGGAATCGATAAAAGTATGACATTTGGGCAGAAGATGGGAAAGGAGAAATTTTCATGAAGGACCAGTTCGATTAGAATATGATAAAAAGCAGAATATTCTCAGGGGAAGACCGAGCAGGAGCAACCTTAGGGATGGGCAAAAGGGATAAAGAGAGAACCTGAGAACGTAAGGTTAGTTGGATATTCTCAGCCGCAGAGCGGCAAAAACGAAATGATTAATAATTATGAGAGAAATTAGAGGTGCTCGTGGATCCGGATCAATTCTCATAGTCTGGATAAAAAGAGACCCCGCAGCTAAGACAACCTCTGTTATGCCAGGGGCGGCAGGGGGTACGGTACTCTTGGACACCATTGACTGACTATGTCGAATCCTATAGGATATAAAATCCTCATTCTGAACTCAAAAGACAATAACAAACCTAAACTTACTACCACGATACCTTTTCACACAGAACGTCAAATAGCGAAAACCGAACTTACGCCTAAAATCTTTTGAGATTGAAAAAACTGGCGATGCACCCTCGTCCAGCTCGTTCTATTCCTATTCTCACGTACCCTGAGCCCCTTACTCTATATTCATTGATGATGAACTCATCCGGACGATTCTCTTTATTAGCATATTAGCAACTACATATGAGGACCACAGAAGTCAAGGGGTCTGAGTAACAAAATCGTTGTTTTGAGAAAACTTAAGTCAAAGTTGACAATGTTTGGTACAACTCACTAAGTAGTTAACAGGCATTGCCCTAGATAGCATCGCCTGTCAAGAAAATCACTTAGTACCCTTTACCACCTGAAAGATTTATATTTTCACATCCCATTCCTGTACCTAACTTTGTTTTTTTTTAATGTCACTTAGACCCCTTGACTTCTGGGGTCCACATATAATTCACTCGAGATATGCACCCGGCCAGCGTTGCACGGAGTAGTCGCATACATGTATAATTGAAGGATAATATTGCTAGGCAAAGTTAAGCGCAACTGTTACTCCATTGACTAGGTGATATGGCAACAAAAATCTTGAAATAGTATGAGTGAGGCTTCCTAGTGTTTTTATAATTCATCTTTTTGCTATAATATACACCTACTAGTCAAGGAACATAAAAAGGGACCATGAGCAATTTTTCCATTACATCGCTTTCAAATAAAGGCTCCAAGTCTATGAATTTTAAATCTGACATTATTGAATACCTTTCTTAAAAAATATTCCACTCCATAACTGGGATAATTGCAAGACTTCCAGAGATATAGCACTTCTAAAAGTCCAAAAATGGCGACACCTTCCCACTTTCTAGCCATTTTGAGGCTTGTAGGAAAAAATATTTGTGTTCTCAGGAGGTTATCTACGTTCCAATACAAAGGAAGTGGGAGGCGGAGTGGGAGGACAGGTGGAAAGTGTGGAATGCAAGCTCCAACGGAACGACGGCTTTCTTCGAAGGCGGAACGAGAAGCCGATAACGTGAGCCTGAGTCGGGACGATTCGTCCCCGCGCAAGTTCGTCCAACTAAAGTCACAAGAGAATGATTGAACCGTGAGAGGAGAACAAATAATCATATCATCATATAAAATTATATTTTTCACAAAAATCAATTTTTATCAGTGTTTCATTTGACTATTCGGACAGCTGATTGGATAGTTATCAGCACATCGGTCCTCTTTTCCTCCTATGGATGACCCGTTCTTAGATCCCTCCTGAATTGTTTACATCGTCCTCCCTTCTAATTCCTTCCAGAATTTCCGTTATCTTCCTTACTCTTCCGCATTGTTCTCCCCAACTATTCTCTTCAACATTCCCCTATATGCTTCATGTCCTCTATCCAGGAATGTTGCACGAAATTCTAGCCATTTAACATTTCTAACATTTTTTTCGTTCCGAAACGTACACATAACCTTTCTTTTTAATAATGCATATTTTTTCAAAAAAATTTATTACTTCGTTTTCCAACAATCCAACCAATTTGAAATTTTCTTTTTACTGCATCATATTTCTTTTTCACTGAATTTATTGGCACTGAAGGAGTCAGCAATACCAACAAACATATATATCTTCTCTGGGTTGCCAATACTACTTGTATATGGTTTCATTAATTTTTTTCATTTTTAATACCTAAATATTTTCGATTATTATACTCAAATACATAACACTGGAGGGGTTATGTAAAAATAGGGCTGAAAAAATGTTGATGTAGTTCATTGCAGACTTCTAAGCAAGCACAACATTAGGCGAGAGGTCTTGCAATGGATTTTTCCAAGTAAAACTCAGGTGAGAAACCAGGGATGTAGTGAGATGTGGTGGTGAGAGAAAAGATACAGTCTGTAGAAATTTCATAATGAGGAAAAAGCAGTTGCATTATTCAGGAGATTGGAACAGTTTACTCATGCCATAAAAGGAGTAAAAGTAACTTCAATGCTTGAGATGTTTGAAAAATTATTCGAATTACCAACAGAGACACTGGAAACATAAAGTAAGTATTTCGAAACATCTATGGTCGAGAGAGGAAGCCAATTTTTTAAATAAAGAGAGAATAATGTGATTTAGTGAAGGATTGCTTGTTACCAAAATAAATAGTGACAGAGATCGAGTTAAGTATTGGAATCGCTTCGGTATAGTAGACAGTCGACTTCGACATTGCAAGCTCCGACTCTGCAGCTCGACTATTCAGAAAAAAAATTGACTCTCTTCGACTTTTTCTCACCTTATCTCCAGTAATCTTGTGAAGTACTGCAGTAAGGGACTTATATTTCCGTATCTATATAGGCATGAGATTTTTTTCATTAAAATGAGACAAAATTAATTGATATCTAGGTGAAAAAGATATCTCGTTCTACCTTACATTCTCCTCCCCGCTCGCTCTCTTTCTCCTTGGTTTCGCTTAAGTGCTTTTACAAATATTCTGTCCAAATCTGCTTAATAATTTTATAAAAAGGGGATTGGGACAGAAGACAGAGGAAACGGAGAAATGTTCAATGAATATTCTCACGGGATGAAAGAAAATATACAATGTATACTAATATTCCCTAGTTACATTTGTATTTCTACGTAGTTTAGCGCCTGGAAACATTATTTGTCATCATCTAAAAGCATAAACAAGACCAGGGGGAGGGTTAGTGTCGTTATTTTCAAACCTCTATAAGGGTTATTTCTTAAGGATTCGCTAATAATAGGTCTTGTGGCGTAATAGTTCCCCCTCGTCCCTCGCCAGTGTCACTCATACGATTCCAAGATTTATGAACCGTTACCACGGCTTCAATGAGAAAACAGTTGTGCTTACCTTCTCCGAGCAATTTTGGCATTAAATTATGCATGTAAGTGAGGACTCTGTGCAGCGGCTGACCGGGTGTATATTGTGAATTAATGAAAGAAGCTAAAGTACTGATCATGAGCTCCGCCCGGATGAGTTCATTTTCATTGCATTTAGAACCAAGGCTTCAGAGTAGAGGAGAAAACTAATAGAACTTACCAGACGATGGTTTATTGCTAGATTTAAAAAAAAAACTCATCAGCTACAAGGCATACGTTATGTTTTCACTATTTCACGCTCTGCGAAAATGGTATGCTGGTTGCATGTGTACGTTTGGTTTTTGTTTTTGAAGTCTGTTCGTGATTTTTCGTCCCATCGTGCAGCTTCTGACATCGGAATTGGTGTGCAAGAGTGCTATGAGAGAATATCTATAAAAAAACTGCAGGATGAGAAAGGGATGGGCACGGTCTGTTATTGAGAATCTAGTACTGTGGAAACACTTCACTCAATCGAAGACCAATTAAATTAAATTATACTTGTGCTTCGGTATTTTCCTCGACAGTCTTCTTGACAGTCTCCTTCGGAAAAAGTATTGCGGAGATGATTCGTCCCTGCTCTAGCAAACGTCATCGGCTTCTCCCTCTGCCTCCGAAGCAAACCGTATTTCCCTTGAGCCTTTCATTCCGCTCTTGTCCTCTGGCAAAATGACCTTATGCTCAATTATACAAGCCAGAAGAGTGTGCATGAAACTGATATCATAGCCACCAGCAAAAATCATCGAAGGTACCTCCTGAGCAGACTAAAGCTGTGTCCCAATTCGCCATTTAGGCAGCTAAATCGGCAGATTTAGGGAGGACGCCATCTTGAAGTGTGTCCCAATTCGTTAGGCATCATGGGGGAGCGGATTTAGGTGCCTTTCTCGGGGGTGAAATTTAGGGTAGATGGAGTTTATCCTAAATCCGCCTCCATATTGAATTTCCCATCATGCAAAGCGATGCATGCGCCAGAGAAAACATTCGTCGTAACCATTTCCTCCCCCACCTACAAAAATAACACATGACTGTTGTGTGATCCGAGAGAAAAAGTTACCTACACTTCAATTTGAAAATGTCCACATGTAGCAAAACTCAGGAGAACTATCTGACACCTTAATGAAAACACAATTGAGACTTGAAATAGAAGCGGGCTTGTTATATTATGAATACACATGCCTCACTCAAAATGTTAATACGTAAATAAATAATTTTTAAAATGTTAACCATAAAAAGAAAATACAAAAAGCTGTCAAACCTTTTACGAATACTTAAACGAGTCTCTATCTACTATTAAAAAAATACATTAAAAATAATTAAGTAATTAGCATGTGTATCTGATGAAAACTCGTCATATATTACTCAGCAGCCCCGGCTAATTTACGTTTTCGATAAAGGAAATAATTGATGTAAAAGCACACTTCCCGTAGTCATAATCAGTGTTACCTATCTGTCTTTTTATAAAAAGAAAAATCCCTTTGAGGAATGATAAAATTAAGGGCTGAATAATAAATATCAGCAGGTAGAAATGGATTGACATCAATTCAAGAGGTTACCTCTGTTTTGTCACAGAAAGTCAGGTCCAATCTCATGCATGGAGTTAGAGGATTTGTTAATTTGTAATAACTCAAGATAATTGACTGTCTCAAGTAATAATTTGCTGTGGGATGACTTTAGCTGACTTCTTATAATAAGTAAATATTTATAAATGACTGAGCAATTACAGTTAAAGTCAGCAATATTATAATCACCAAGTTATACATCATCTCTTTATTAATATACAGTTTTGATACCTTAAATTGTATTGCAATGATTCTCACAAGCAGAACTATTGAAATTTGAAGGGAGATACATAACATCAAGTGGGTGAATAGCATGCATATGTGATAAAAAAATGATTAATAAATGAACACTAGACCACTCATACAAACTGAGGAACTCCTACACACTACCACAATCCCTTTTTAAGTATTCTACCGGTGAAAAGAAGGTTTGTTGAAAGTCAGAGAAACTCCTGGAATTCAACACTTTCTGTGTCCTATCAGCCTAGTATAAAAAATACCAAATTTAGCTTACCACTGAGAATTCAGTAGTACACTATACAAAACACAACTTAGAATTTAATGGTTAACAACTAAGAATTCCCCAAAACTAATAAACTTGAAGTAGTTACTGCTGAAAATGCTTACTAGTAGTGGTGATAGTTGATGCTTGAAATGCCTACCAACCTGCCTTGAACAATATCTTCTAGGATTTTCAATAGCAATTATTACACGACCGAAATAACTTCTCGTTTTAAACGGTATTTTTCCCCAAGCAAATGACAAAAGCTATACCTTTAGTTTAAAAAAAATACGAATTTACCACCCAGCAAACCTACACTAGCAGTATCACTACCAATGACAACTTAAGATTCTTAAAAATTGGAAAATAATTACCAAGATTATTCCCAAATTGCAGCCAAAAATAGCCGAAGGGGCCTATAGTATTATAAATATCATCATAAAAACAGACCATCGAGAACACTTCTACTATCCGCGATTACATGTATCACGGATATAATGTTTATTTACCTCAGATCCTTTTCATAATTCCTTTGTTTCTCATTTCTTCCCAGCTCAGTAGATGGTGTTACTTGCGAAGGTTGTCCCAACTCGAGCTCACTTTGCCCAAGGTAGCCAAATATTTAGCTAGCTAACCGCATCCTCCCTAATGCCTAACGAATTGGGACACAGCTTAAAAGAAAAGATCCGGATCCATACCGCCCTTAGTTTCTCTCATAATGAATTCATCACTCCGTATCCGCCATCCGTGGGATGAAACGGAGTGATATCACTCATGGACACCAATTTCGATGTAAGATCCCACATGATGTGACAGAAAATCACGTCCCGACGTCAGAAAAACAGTTGCTTACGCTAGTCACCAGCATACCTTCTCGCGCAGAACGAGAAATAGTGAAACTCTGACTTACGCCTCATAGCTGTTGAGATTGAAGAAAGCTGACGAATTGCCCACGTCGAAATCGTTCGACGCGTATTTTCGTCTACTCTGAACCCCTGGCTCTGCAATCAATGAAAATGAACTCGCCTGTACGATTCTCATTATCAGCACTTAAACTACCATCATTCCTTTGCAATACAAGCGCGGCCAGCCACTCCACTGAGTTGCCGCATTGTGCTTTTTCTCACCTTATCTCCAGTAATCTTGTGAAGTGAAGAAGTGAAAGGAAAAATGCAACCTATAATTTAATTCCATATTTGTTAGGTGAAGGTAAGCGCAACGGTTTTTTCAATATAGGAGTGGTAAGTGATTCATTTATTTTGAAATAGTAAGAGAGAGACTGGCGAGGAGTGACGAGCGAAGATTATCGTGTAACTATTATTATTACACCCCATTTCTGAGATAATCGTATGACTCTTTGAGAAAAAGGCCTTTCAGAGGTTTGAAAATGACGCCACTATTCCTCCTCCTAGCCCAGTATATTCTTCAAAATAATAATAAATTATGTTCTCAAGTGCTTAATAACTTCCAATCCAAATGCACTTCGTTAATATTGATCAATAAAGTATTGTTTTATGGAACTAGAGGTCGCAAAAATTCTCTAGTCGAAGAATTGATTCGACTTGAAAATTAAAAGTCGAGCACAAAATTGATGACTTTCGGAGTAAAAAGTAGACGTTCAAATTCCGCATATGAAGACAGATGCAACGCTACGAGTCAGATCGGAACAATCCCCTAAGAGTAGGCCCACGTCAGTCTCGGGAAGCTTAGGTGGGGTAAGGGAGATAAGGCGGGTGCGGAGAGAGAGAGAGACGCTTGTGTGAAAAGCAAGGCCTTGTTGGGGCGAGGCGGCGGCAAGTGAGGAGTAAACAGAAAGCAGCTGCAACGGAATGAATGCTTGCTTCCAAGACGAAACGAGAAACCGATGACGTTTGCGTGAGTTGGAACGATTTGTCACCGGATTATATCGTCCATATAAAGTTTCCGGAGAACAATTGTAGCAGAAGAGGAGAAAATATTCATCCATCGTATCAATTAATTCCTTTCACAATTATGACTTGTTAGTGGTGGCTCATTTAAATATTGCTACCAGCTGATGTGAAGGTTTTTGGACTGTTTTCATCCCATCAGCATATTGTTCCGTTTTGGCTCCCATGGATGACCTGCCATCAGATCCTTCTTGAAATCCTCACATCGTCTCTCTGCTACCTTCATTGAGAATTCCTGCCACTTCCCCAATGTTTTTACTTCTTATATTTTCTTTTGCATTTCCCCCATTTTCTATACGATCTCCACCTAGGGATGTTATGTGAAACCGGATCCAACATTTATTTCGTTCCTGAACGAATCTATGAGCTTTCTCTGTTATAAAATTACGTTTCGGAATAAAGCTTCAGGCCTTGCTAGACTTCAGTTTCTTAAACGGAAAGATAGTGGAAGTCAAACGAAATATAACATTCTGGAACCGTTTCTCTTTCTGGCAAGCCATCAATAGGAGCAATAATGGAACAATGTGCTGGAAAGATTAAAACTGTCCAGATACCTACCAATCAGTAGGTGGGAATACTCAAATGAACTACAACTAATCAGTTATTATTATAAAAAATATTAATTATTGTGATGGGATGAATTCTTTCCGCTCATGCTACAGACATTCTCCGCAAGCTTAAAGTGGACGATGTTGTGCGGAGATGATTCGTCCCTGCTCTAGCAAACGTCATCGGTTTCTCGCTCTGCCTCCGAAGCAAACCGTATTTCCCTTGAGCCTTGCATTCCGCTCTTGTCCTCTGGCCTTATCCGTATAAATGACCTTAGCCGTCGGTCGCCTCCCCAAATATCCAATCCAATCCATAGGAAGGCCTTGCGAGGCTAATCGCTAGAGCGGCTCATACTCCCTCCGCACTCTTCTCTTCTTGTCCTCCATTCTAAGGTTGGTGGACTCCCTCCACACCTGACGCCCCCTTCCGAATGACGTGAGCCTACTCTTAGAGGTTTGTTCCGATATGTCTTGTAGCGCTGCTTCGATCTCTGAATCCATTAATTCTTGTACGATGCAATTCCTTCCTAAATCACATTCTCTCTTAATATTTATAGCAATTGGCTTACTTCCCTTATAATAGACAATTCGACATACTTCCTCTCTCTTTCCTGGATCTCTTTTGGTGCTGCAAACAATAATACTGAATTCTGAAGTATCAATCCTTCTCCCATTCCTTTTATGAATCTCGTAAACTGTTTAACTTTTCTGTATCAAGCATCCGAATTTTCTTCTTTTTTGAAATTTCCTCTTACTATATACACACACTAGATCTATTCTTTCTTCACCACGTCTCTCTCCATTCTTGTTTTCTCACCAAAGTTTTATTAACACATTCCCTTCACACCCTCTCTCATAATGCGGTGAGAGATGGTTGCAGGGAGTGATTGCTTGCTACCGTAAAAAATTATCACTCATATCGAGAGAGGGATTGGAATCGTTCCGAAAAAGTCGACTTCCGACTTCGCCATTACACGCTCCGACTTTGTAAATAGACTGTTCAGCACAAACATTTCACTATCATCGACTTTTTCCGACTTTACCTCGTGTTCCAAGGAATCATCTAACACGCTACTACATAGCAAATAGGCCCAAAGCTGTCTTATTGAAGATTTTTAAAGTTGATCATGTAGCAATTGTATTGTCAATTAAAGAGTGAAGGCGCACAAATAAACAGCACCAGCAGCACATGGAATTATAACAGTATTCTTAACAAGGTCAACACGTTCACTCTACTCCATAAATATAGCTCAAACTCATTCATGTGTAATGAGAAATAATGAAAACAATTGAGGTAACCAACAAATATTTGATAAAGGAGAGCAAAAGATAATTAATGCATTTGAAACTTGTTGTGTTATATTTTATCATGGATATATCGCATTTCCACCAAGTTAAGGCTGAAACGATTTCATACGTTAGTAAAAAGAAATTTTAAACTTGGTTGTAGTGTTGCCAAACGAACTAATAATGTTATTTGATAATATATATCCATAAAAAGTTAAGTTATAGTTACGTTCTGGAACGAAACAAATTTTGGCTACGATTTCGTGAAACATCCCTGAATGGAGGACTGTAAGGAGGGGAATGTTGAATAAAATTGTTAGGGAAAACAATTGGGAAGAGTACAGTAATTCAGGATGGAGTAATAAGGGGAGGACGATGTAAACTATTCAAGAGGGATCTAAGTACGGGTCATCCATGAGAGGAAAATCGGACCGATGTGCTGGAAACTATTCAATCGGCTGCTCGAATAGTCGAATGAAATACTGATAATATTTGATTTTTGAGATAAATATGATTTTATATAATGGGTGGGTTATCCCTTCTCCTCTCCCGGTTCAATCATTCTCCAGTGGCTTTATTTGGACGAACTTGCGCGGCGACGAATCGTCCCAACTCAGGCACACGTAATCGGCTTCTTCGTCCGCCTTCGAAGAAAGCCGCCATTCCGTTGAAACTTGCATTCCACACTTTCTACCCGTCCTCCCACTCCGCCTCCCACTTCCTTTGTATTGGAACTAATTTAAACACCTGAATACTCAAATATTAATTTTTAGAAGCCTAAACATGGCTAGATAGTGGGAAAGTGTCACCATTTTCAGACTTTTAAAAGTGCTAGTTCTCTGGAAGTCTTGCAATTATCCCAGTTATAGAGTGGGGTATTCGTAAAGAAGGGTATTTAATAATGGCGGCTTTAAAAATCATAGACGTGGAGCCCTTATTTGAAAACGATGAAATGGAAAAATTTCCAATGGCCCCTTTTTAAGTTCCTTGAGTAGTAGGAGTAAATAATAGCAAAAAGATGAATTATAAAAACACTTGGCAGTCTCATTCATACTATTTCAAGATCTGTGAAGCCGTATCACCCACTCAGTTGAGTAACAGTTTCGCTTAGCATTGCGTAGCAATATTATACTTAAAACATGCATGTAAGCGGCTACTCTGTGCTACGGCTGGCGGATGTATCTCGCGAGTAAATTATAATAGATAATCTGCTGATGATGAGATTCGTCCGGATGAGTTCATTATCAATGAATATAGAGTCAGGGGTTCACGCTAGAGGAGAATAGGAATGGAACGATCTGGATAGGGCGTATCGTCAGCTTTTATCAATCTCAAAAGGTTTGAGGCGTAAGTCAGTTTTCCGCTCTTTCTGTGCGAAAAGGTTTGGTGGTGGTAAGTGAAGTTTTCTTTTGTGTTTTGACTTGGGTGCGAGGTTTTATATCCCATCGTGTGGGATTCGACATAGTCAGTGGTGCCCAAGAGTGCCCCCCCGGCTGGTACCGGCATAAATGAGGTCGTCTGAACAGCGAGAGCCACTTTTACCCAGACTATGAGAACTGATCCGGATCCACGAGCGCCTCTAATATCTCTCATAATTATTAATCATATCGCTTTTACCCTCCTTCGGCTGAGAATACACAGTCATCATTGCGCTCTCAGGTTCTCACTATTTCCCTTTCGCCCGTCCTGCATCCTTAGGCTTTCTCCTGTTCGATCTTCCCCTGAGTATATTTTGCTTTTTATTATTTTTTAATCGAACTGGTCCTTCATAAAATATTCTCTGTTTTTCCGTCTTCGGCCTAATCTCACACTTTTATAGATTCCCGTGAACCACTCATGGGACTTCCATTCTCCCTTTCACTTGGAAGGAAGGCAAAGTGAACCTCAACCGTGCTTAAGTGCGGACTTACGTGGTGTGTTTTCTTGTATAACTAAACCATCCTACAGCGGGAGAGAATCCTGTTTCAATTTCCTAATTCCCATAAAGTGGTCATGGAGTTCGTTCCAGTCTTTGTATAATCGGTGCCATGTGAAGGACTCTATTTTCTAAGAGAGATTTACATTTTAGAAAATTAGGTCTTGCCTGAGGGGAAACAATACAGATGCGGAAATTGGCATTATCCCTCTTCTGTGAAGGTAGGAGTGGGCGGTCTCATAATTGTTTTATTTACCACTTGTTAAACATGGTAACATCTTTTTATGTTACAACAACTTTTTTATGTTTTTCATGATAGACATGAATGATTATGTGATCCCTCTTCTGTGAAGGTAGGAGTGGACGGTCTCATAATTGTTTTATTTACCACTTGTTAACCATGGTAAGATCTTTTTTTGTTACAACAACTTTTTTATGTTTTTTACGTTAGACATGAATGATTATGAGCTTTCTGTGTGGAGTCTAGTCTACTTTATGTTTTTTCAGTATAAAGAATTTTCGGGCTGTAACGTATTATTTCAGTTGCAATATAATCACGACAGGATCACTTTAATTAAACATCCTAAAAATACTTGTGTTTCTTCTAGAAGCTGTTGGCTACGGAATAGAACTCTAGGTTAATGGAAAAAATTCTTCGAGAGTCCTCGAGAAGCTCAAAAATATATTTCTGGTTTAAAAAAATATTTAATCCTACTTTTGGTTTTAAATTATCCGTGAGCAAAGTTTGTGAAAGTTGCTCCTTGATTAATTGAATTATCAGTCGTGCTATATCAAAAGCCGATGAATAAAGTCGACTTTTAAACGACATTGAAAGTTATTGGTCGACTTCCCAATCTCCAGATCCAACGAATACAACGAGATATAATCGTAGCAAACTTCTAAAAGCTAGAACTCTTTCGGGTGAGAGGGGGGCGTTATAGGGTATTTGGCGCGGCGGCGGGTGCGGTGTGAGTGCTAGCCGCTCGTGAGATAAGCCTCGCAGGGCCTCGGTGGGGCGGGGTGTGCGAATGTATGGCAAGTGAGGAATGGAAGCTTGCTTTGAAGGTGGAGCGACGAGCCGATAAAGTTCTCCTGAGTAGGAACGGTTCGTCACCGCACAAGATCGTCCAACTAAAGTCATGGAAGGATAATTGAAGCAAGAGAAGAGAGAATATTCATCCCTTCTTATAAATTTATATTTTACTCAAAAATGTCTGGTTGATAGTGGTTCATTTCTGTAATCAAACAGCTGATCGAACGGTTATCATCACATCGTTCCCTTTTTGAAATTATGGAAGGCCCGCACTTATATATCACTTGACTTGGTCACATCGCCCTTCTCTCCATAATTTTTCTAGAATTCCTATCCTCTTCCTTCCTTTTCAACTTTGTTCTCCTCAACTATTCCCTTCTACATCACACTCGTTTCTTTAGTGCCTCCATTCAGAGAAGTAATTATAACCTTTCTTTCTTATTTAAGTTAAGCATTTCAAAGACATTTATTCCTCTTTTGTACACACCGACCGAAATGAAATTGTATTCCTACTGCATCATGATTTTTTCACTGAACTTACATGTATTAAATGAATCGGCCATCCCAATGGAGAAATATTGCTTCTCAGGGGTGCTTATACTCTTTGTGATTTATGATGTGGTTATCAATTTACATTCTCTCATGGCTATTTAATATCGAACAAATTAATTATTATCATTATTATTACAAAAATCGTTTCGTTAAGTATATTAAAGTTCGCATTACTGGAGCGATTTTTATAATGAATGGACTTAATTAATCAAGCTGGTGTTCATCGCATTCCTCGTAACCTCGGCATTCGGCGAGAGGGTGTGCGGTGAATTTTTTAAACTAAAAGTGACGTGGAAGGAGGAGAACACATGCCGTCTGTGGAATTGTGGAAACAGTAGAACAGTGGAAAGAGTGGCGTGAAAGGAATTAAAGTCAAGAGCTGCTTGGAACCAATAATAATAGAGCCTGATATCGAGTTAGGAATTGTAATCGTTCCGAAATTGTGGACTTTCGACTTCGACATTGCGCGATCCGACGTTTTAATCGACTATTCAGGACAGGAAAACTAAGACACTCCGAATCATGTCGGCATTAGTTCCAGATCCAAAATATTAGCTTACACACTTGCAATTGGCAAAAGGAAAGCAAAACCATGCTTTTTAATTATGTTAAAATGAAGCTGATCATGTGGCGATTGTGTTGTAACTAAATGGTAAAGGTCAGCGTAAACAGCACAAAAAATGGAACGTGACATAAACGTTATATTCTAAAAAAAATTTAGACTCTATTCCACACATAAAGAAAGAAGTCATTCGTTGCTTTTCATAAAAAAAACAATTGTAGTAACGAGAATAGACATAAAAAAGTTACACAAAAGATTAGAGCAATTAAAACGTCGTCAATACCTCTCATATCCGTTAATAAATAGTGCCACGAAGTATACTTATTGACATTGTTTCCATTGCATTGTATTAGGCGAGCCTGGTTTTTCTTAGATATAATTCCCACTTTGAACAATAGTCTTTCAGATAGCAACGATTTTTCCAAGATTGGGAGGCATTCAACGGCCACATTGTGAGGATTATGAAATTTTTACTGAATTCTCTTCCATTGTTTAATGGGTTTCATTTTTCAAGCGACCCCACCGCGCACGTCTGCACTAATGCACAGGTGTCGTTGTTTGCTATTCACATCCAGGTGATCAACAGAATGTAAGCCCCATGGAAGGGTCTTCCGGGATCTATTAAAGTACTGAATAAGGAAAGAATACAAAGGAAACAGAGAAACTTTCAGAGGGAAAATTGCGTAGATAAAGGCCCTGTTCCATGAGATATTGATATAAATCCGTGTATGCTCGGGGAAAGAACGATCAGGAGCACCCCAATAGATGAAGGAATGCGAATGTGGAAAGAGAGCAAACATGATTACGTTGTGATAGATAAATAATCTCAGCCCACGGTTGGCTGAAACGAAGTAATAAATGAAATCTAAGCAAGTTAAGGACGCTCGTGGATCCGTGCCTTTACTCTTAGTCTCCTTACAAATGAACACTCGCATCTTATTGCCGGTGGCGGCGCTCTTAATATCATGCAAAATTATGAGCTTGGTGTTCGATCGATCGAGTAGCATATTAATGTGACCTTATAATTTATATGATTAAAATTGGGAAAAGTGGAATCCTAACGCCCAAAGGACATATTTTTAGCAGCACGGAGAATGCATGTTTGTTGAATGGCATACTTTTTTATATGTTGGAGATTTTTATGAAACGATTAACCATTCTACCCAAAAAAGGACTTTACCCTGTGTTCTGACGTAAATTCACTAAACTTCAAGACTCTAGGTACCAAAAGTTACATCGAAATATTGACAGCGTTTTTTTTATTATATGTATCTCCTTAAAAAAGTTAGGGGCTCTAATTTAAAAAAGGCATGCAATTGGAACTTTGTTTTCAGTACCCAGATATGACTTTTGATCAATAAGCCGATCTATAAAGACTTTATCGATCACTCTTTGATTCAATTTTTAAAAGTTACATAGCCATTAACAAAAACATACTGTTACGTTTTAGAGAGATATAAGCGTAAAAAATTTCTCATTTCTCAAAAGCTAGCTCTCTGAAGTGCAAGCTGGTACCTATGCCGTATAAAATTGGCAGAAAATTTCAGGGAAAATCTCGGGAAGTACTGCAGTAAGGGGCAGATATTTTTCTATCCGTGAAAAAATTGCATCTTTTTATTGAAAATGAGGCCAAATCATTGATTTCTAGGTGAATAAATATCTAGATCGCACTACGTTCAATTCCCTTCCCCGCTAAGCCGCATTTCCGCTGAGGCTGCCCTATTTGCGTTCCGCGCTTGCCCCTCATCACCCCGCCACGCCCCACCAAATTCTAGCGTGGCTTATGCCAGGAGCGGCTCACCCTCTTTCCTCCCCCACCTTCACGCCCTTACTCCATCCATCCCCTTCCGACTGACACGTGCGTACTCTTAGAGGTGCGTAATCGTAATTGTGCGATTATCCGAGTTATAGAGTGGGTTGCACCACGTACACAGAAATAAAGAGAAAGGCAGACAGAAGAGAGGAATGGCGAACTGCTTCAAACCAACCTCAGGGTTGAACACTGAAGAAGAAGAAGAATGGAATATTTTTAAAGAAGGGTATTTAATAATGTCGGCTTTAAAAATCATAGACGTGGAGCACTTATTTGAAAACGATAAAATGGAAAGTTTTCTCGTGGCCCCTTTAAAGTTCCTTCACAGTAGGAGTATATAATAACAAAAAACAAATGAATTATAAAAGCACTCGGCAGTCTCACTCAGACTATTTCAAGATCTATGAAGCCATATCACTCACTCAGTCGAATAACAGTGTCGCTTAGCATTGCGTAGCAATACCATCCTTAAATTATACATGTATGTGACTTCTCCGTGAACGGCTGGCGGTTGTATCTCGCGAATAAATTATAATAGCTAATCTGCTGATGATGAGAATCGTCTGAATGAGCACATTTTCAGTGCACATAGAGTCAGGGTTTCAGGGTAGAGGAGAATAAGAATTAAACGAGCAGGAAGAGGAAATAACGCAAGCCTTTTTCAACCTCAAAATATATGAGATGCAAGTTAGGTTTTCGCTATTTCGCGTTCTATGCGAAAAGGTATGGTGGTGGTAAGTGTAGGTTTGTTTTTGTCTTTTGACAATGGTACGAGGTTATATATCCCATTGTGTGGGATTTCACATAGTCAGTGGTGCCCAAGAACTCCCCCGGCCGCCCCCGGCATAAAAGAGGTCGTCTGAGCTGCGAGGGCTCCTTTTACACAGACAATGAGAATTGATCTGGATTCACGAGTGCCTCTAATTTCTCTCATAATTATTAATCATTTCGTCTTTGCCATCCTTCGGCTGAGAGTACACAATTATCATTGCGTTTCAGGTTCTCACTATTTTCCTTTCGCCTGTCTTGCATCCTTACGATTTCTCCTGCTCGATATTCCCCTGAGAATATTCTGCTTTTGATAAATTTTCTAATCGAACTTGTCCTTCATGAAAATTTATTTTTTTTCCGTCTTTTGCCTTAATCTCACTATTTTATAGATTCCCGTGTCATGGGACTCCATTCTTCTGTTCACCTGGAAGGTAAGCGAAGCGTACGTCACCCGTGCTTAAGTGCGGACATGCCAGGTGTGTTCGCTTGTAAATCGAAACCCATCCTACTGTGGAAGAGAATCCAGTCAGAATTTCATAATCCCCACAAAGCGGTTATGAATTTTCTTCCAATCTTGGCATTATATGTGCCATGTGAAAGAATCTTTTTTAAGTGAAAATTATATTTAAGAAAATTAAGTCTGGCATGAGGGAAACGATACATATGCGGAAATTGGCACTATACTTCTTCGGTGGAGGTAGGAGTAGGCGGTGATATTATTACTTTATTTATCACTTGTTAACATCTTTATTAGTTACGTCAATGGTGTTTGTTTTTTAATGATAAACATAAATGATTTGGAACCATATGTGTGGAGTCTAGTTTGCGTTAGGTTTTTTAATATAAAATTTTTTTTCACGAACAACGTTTGCGCTGTTAACGTAGGCCTTCATTATTTCAGTTGGAATATTATCACAACATGATCACTTTTATTACACATCGTAAAAAATATAGTTTTGATTTCTCGCAACTGTTGGCTACTGAATGGAACTCTAGCTAAAGTCGGAAACAGTGGTCGAGTGTCCTCGAGAAGCTCAAAAATAAATTTCTGGTTTGAAAAAATATATATTCCTATTTTTGGTATTGAATGGCCAAGTTTGTGTAACTCGGTCATTAATTTATGAAATTTGCAGTCGCGCTATGCCAAATGACGATAATTTAAATCGACTTTTAATCGACATTGAAAATTAATTTCCAACCCAAAAGTATCGACTTTCTGGATAAAAAGTCGACGTTCAACTTCACAATTGATTCAAGTCGATAAAATTCGCCTGGTGGCATGTGCAGGTTTGGTATTTGTTTTCGAAGTCTTTACGTGGATTTTTGTCCCATCTTGCGGCTTATGACATCGGAATTGGTGTGTAAGAGTGCTCTGAGGGAATATCTAAAAAAAAACTGCAGGACGGCAAAGGGATGTTCACGGTCTGTATTTAAAGGTCTAGTACTGTGGAAGCACTACAACCCACATCACTTAATAGGAGACCAAGTCATGGGTGTGCATGAAACTGATAACACCGCCACCGGCAAAGAGCAGCGAGGGTACCTTATGAGCAGACTAAGAGATATGATCCGGATCCATGATCGCCCTTACTTTTTCTCATAATGAATTCATCACTCCGCTTCGGCCATCCATGGGATGAAACGGAATGATATCACTTCTAGCACTCTTGAACACCGATTTTGATGTAATATCCCGCATGATGTGACAGATAACCACGTACCGACGGCAGAAAAGAACAGGCCTACGCTTGTCTCCAGCATACCTTCTTGCGCAGAACGAGAAATAGTGAAACTCTGACTTACGCCTCATAGCTGTTGAGACTGAAGAAAGCTGGCGATATGCCTTATTCGAAATCATCGACGCGTATTCTCTTCCACTCTGAACCCGTTTAAAAAATCATTGAAAATGAACTCACCCGGACGATTCTCATTATCAGCTTTTAAGCTACCATTATTCATTCGCGATATAAGCCCGGCCAGCCGCTATACTGGGTTACCGCACATAGGTATACCTATAGTTTTAGGCCAATATTGTTAGGTGAAGGTAGGCGCAAGTGTTTTTTCATTGAAGGAGGGGTAAGTAATTCATTCGTCTTGAAATTGTAAAAGTGAGACTGGCGAGGAGCGACGAGCGAAGATTATCGTATTATTATTAATTTTACACCCCATGTCTGAGATAATCGTACGACTCTCGGAGAAATAGCCCTTCTAGAGGTTTAAAAATGACGACACTATTCCTCCTCCTAGCCTTGTTTATTCTTAAAGAAAATTATAAATAATGTGCTTAT